>OY294024.1:17584748-18145342 GCA_958510785.1 Exephanes ischioxanthus | reverse complement strand
GAGAGAGAGAGAGAGAGAGAGAGATTTTCTGCGTACCTTTTTCCCGCTGATTGCGAATACAACAATTATTTTACTCCCACCTCAATATTTCCCATCTAAATCCCAAAAATGCCATTTTTCATCCATAAAACCGAGATTTTCATTACCAACTGTACTTTAGGCTCAAAAAGGCCAGCGGATTCGTGTTCAGCGGAAAAAATACGTCGAAATACATAGCAGTCCATTTTAAAAAAACAAATAAAAATTTCGTCACAAAATTCCAAGGCTACCCTTTCGAGTCCATTTTTGCGTTTTTCAACGTCCTCAAACAACACGATAAAACACCTCCGAAACTTCGGGCCGGACCTAATCTTGTGTATTTTTTCCGTACAACACGATGGGCTCCTCGGAATTTCCCTAGCTCCACTGGGAGCCGAGATATCGGCCTTTGAAAATCACGAAAAATGACGTTTTTTCAAAAATGGCTCAAAAATTGACGAATCGTTGTTCAATCGATTTTTTTCCTTTCAAGTCTATATTCCATGTATTTTTTCCCGCTCATCACGAATACAACAATTATTTTACTCCCAACTCAATATTTTCCATCTAAATCCCAAAAATACCATTTTTCATCCATAAAATCGAGATTTTCAATTACCAACTGTACTTTAGGCCCAAAAAGGCCAGCGGATTCGTGTTCAGCGGGAAAAATACGTCGAAATACATGGCAGTCCATTTAAAAAAAAACAAATAAAATTTTGTCAAAAAACTCCAAGGCTACCCCTTTCGAGTCCATTTTTTGCGTTTTTTAACGTCCTCAAACAAGACGATAAAACGCCTCCGAAACTTCGGGCAGGACTAATCTTGTGTATTTTTTTCCGTACAACACGATGGGCTCCTCGGAATTTCCGTAGCTCCACTGGGAGCCGAGATATCGGCCTTTGAAAATCACGAAAAATGACGTTTTTTCAAAAATGGCTCAAAAATAGACGAATCGTTGTTCAATCGATCTTTTTCCTTTCAAGGCTATATTCCACGTATTTTTTCCCGCTGATCACGAATACAACACTTATTTTACTCCCAACTCAATATTTTCCATCTAAATCCCAAAAATACCATTTTTCATCCATAAAATCGAGATTTTCAATTACCAACTGTACTTTAGGCCCAAAAAGGCCAGCGGATTCGAGTTCAGCGGGAAAAAATACGTCGAAATACATAGCAGTCCATTTTAAAAAAACAAATAAAAATATCGTCAAAAAATTCCAAGGCTACCCCTTTCGAGACCTTTTTGCGTTTTTTAACGTCCTCAAACATCACGATAAAACGCCTCCGAAACTTCGGGCAGGACCTAATCTTGTGTATTTTTTTCCGTACAACACGATGGGCTCCTCGGAATTTCCCTAGCTCCACTGGGAGCCGAGATATCGGCCTTTGAAAATCACGAAAAATGACGTTTTTTCAAAAATGGCTCAAAAATGGACGAATCGTTGTTCAATCGATTTTTTTCCTTTCAAGGCTATATTCCACGTATTTTTGCCCGCTGATCACGAATACAACACTTATTTACTCCCAACTCAATATTTTCCATCTAAATCCCAAAAATACCATTTTTCATCCATAAAATCGAGATTTTCAATTACCAACTGTACTTTAGGCCCAAAAAGGCCAGCGGATTCGTGTTCAGCGAGAAAAAATACGTCGAAATACATAGCAGTCCATTTTAAAAAAACAAATAAAAATTTCGTCAAAAAATTCCAAGGCTACCCCTTTCGAGTTCATTTTTTGCGTTTTTCAACGTCCTCAAACAACACGATAAAACGCCTCCGAAACTTCGGGCAGGACCTAATCTTGTGTATTTTTTTCCGTACAACACGATGGGCTCCTCGGAATTTCCCTAGCTCCACTGGGAGCCGAGATATCGGCCTTTGAAAATCACGAAAAATGACGTTTTTTCAAAAATGGCTAAAAAATGGACGAATCGTTGTTCAATCGATCTTTTTCCTTTCAAGGCTATATTCCACGTATTTTTTCCCGCTGATCACGAATACAACACTTATTTTACTCCCAACTCAATATTTTCCATGTAAATCCCAAAAATACCATTTTTCATCCATAAAATCGAGATTTTCAATTACCAACTGTACTTTAGGCCCAAAAAGGCCAGCGGTTTCGTGTTCAGCGGGAAAAAATACGTCGAAATACATAGCAGTCCATTTAAAAAAAACAAATAAAAATATCGTCAAAAAATTCCAAGGCTACCCCTTTCGAGACCATTTTTTGCGTTTTTTAACGTCCTCAAACAACACGATAAAACGCCTCCGAAACTTCGGGCAGGACCTAATCTTGTGTATTTTTTTCCGTACAACACGATGGGCTCCTCGGAATTTCCCTAGCTCCACTGGGAGCCGAGATATCGGCCTTTGAAAATCACGAAAAATTACGTTTTTTCAAAAATGGCTCAAAAATGGAAGAATCGTTGTTCAATCGATTTTTTTCCTTTCAAGTCTATATTCCATGTATTTTTTCCCGCTGATCACGAATACAACAATTGTTTTACTCTCAACTCAATATTTCCCATCTAAATCTCAAAAATACCATTTCTCGTCCATAAAATCGATATTTTCAATCACTCACTGTACTTTAGGCACAAAAAGGCCAGCGGATTCGTGTTCAGCGGGAAAAAATACGTCGAAATACATAGCAGTCCATTTTTAAAAATAAATAAAAATTTCGACAAAAAATTCCAAGGCTACCCCTTTCGAGTCCATTTTTTGCGTTTTTCAACGTCCTCAAACAGCACGATAAAACGCCTCCGAAACTTCGGGCAGGACCTAATCTTGTGTATTTTTTTCCGTACAACACGATGGGCTTCTCGGAATTTCCCTAACTCCACTGGGAGCCGAGATATCGGCCTTTGAAAATCACGAAAAATGACGTTTTTTTCAAAAATGGCTCAAAAATGGAAGAATCGTTGTTCAATCGATTTTTTTCCTTTCAAGGCTATATTCCACGTATTTTTTCCCGCTGATCACGAATACAACAATTATTTTACTCCCAACTCAATATTTTCCATCTAAATCCCAAAAATACCATTTTTCATCCATAAAATCGATATTTCCCATCACTCACTGTACTTTAGGCACAAATAGGCCAGCGGATTCGTGTTCAGCGGGAAAAAATACGTCGAAATACATAGCAGTCTATTTAAAAAAAAAACAAATAAAAAGTTCGTCAAAAGTTCAAAAAGTCGGTTAAAAGTCAAAGTTCAAAAAGTCGTCAAAAAGTCAAAGGTCAGAATGGCTACAAATACCAAGTTCGAAAAATGGCCAAAATGACAAAGTCCACAAAATCGTCAAAAAGTCAGAGTTCAAAATGTCGGTAAAAAGTCAAAATTCAAAATGGCTAAAAATACCAAGTCCAAAAAATCGTCAAAAAGTCAAAGTTCAAAATGGCTAAAATACCAATTTCAAAAAATGGCGAAAAAGTTAAAGTCAAAATGTGGTCAAAAAGTCAAAGTCGAAGAAACGTCAAAAAGTCAAAGTCGAAGAGTGGTTAAAAAGTCAAAGTCCAAAAAATCATCAAAAAGTCAAACTTCAAAATGGCTAAAAATACCAAGTTCAAAAAATTGGTAAAAAGACGAAATCGAAAAGTGGTCGAAATGTCAAAGTCAAAGAGTGTTAAAAAAATCAAAGGTGAAAAAGTCGGTAAAAAGACAAAGTTCAAAAAGTCAAAGTTGGTCTCCGAACGTAAAACACTTGATGGGTAAGAGTGATCTGTGACGGAAGACTTCAAGTCACTTAAAAATAGTATTTCTCTGACGCGTCGGGGGGGAGGGGGGGGAGGTCGCCCCCCCCCCCCGGCCCCGTCCCGCCCCGGCCCCGCTAGTAGAAGTAGCTTCTGGTAGACGTGGAAATGGTCTTAATAAAATGAAAAAGTAAGAAAAAACATAAAGAGACACTTGAAATAGCTCAAAAGTGGCATAGTTCAAGTCGAGGAATTATTTAAAACTCAAAAGACTTGCGGATAATTGAAGGAGGCCTCGGATCAAAATGGCAATAGTCTCAATCGACTCAGAAAAAAAAACACTTCGAATAGACATTTTCCGCAAACGTTTTGACTCGAACTTCAAAAAGTCGTCAAAAAGTAAATGTTCAAAAAGTCGGTAAAAAGGTCAAAGTTAGTAAAAATCGTAGTAAAAAAAAAGAAAAAGTCAAATAAAACATAAAGAGACACTTGGAATATCTCAAAAGTGGCATAGTTCAAGTCGAGGAATTATTTAAAACTCAAAAGACTTGCGGATAATTGAAGGAGGCCTCGGATCAAGGTGGCAATAGTCTCAATCGACTCAGAAAAAAAAACACTTCGAATAGACATTTTCCGCAAACGTTTTGACTCGAACTTCAAAAAGTCGTCAAAAAGTCAATCTTCAAAAAGTCGGTAAAAAGGTCAAAGTTAGTAAAAATCGTAGTAAAAAAAAAGAAAAAGTCAAATAAAACATAAAGAGACACTTGGAATATCTCAAAAGTGGCATAGTTCAAGTCGAGGAATTATTTAAAACTCAAAAGACTTGCGGATAATTGAAGGAGGCCTCTAAAAGCCTTTAAAAGCCTTTAAAAGCCTTTAAAAGCCTTTAAAAGCCTTTAAAAGCCTTTAAAAGCCTTTAAAAGCCTTTAAAAGCCTTTAAAAGCCTTTAAAAGCCTTTAAAAGCCTTTAAAAGCCTTTAAAAGCCTTTAAAAGCCTTTAAAAGCCTTTAAAAGCCTTTAAAAGCCTTTAAAAGCCTTTAAAAGCCTTTAAAAGCCTTAAAAAGCCTTTAAAAGCCTTTAAAAGCCTTTAAAGCCTTAAAAAGCCTTGTTGTACCCCGGATAGGGTAGTAGCACCCTATTAAAGGCCGTTAATATATTAATAGGACATTAACATATTATTCGTATAATTAAAATAATAATTTTTTAGAATTTTTTCGTTAATGAAATCGGTTGGTAAATATGCCACTTGAAAACAATGGCGGAGGTTTTAATTCGATATCTCGAAATTTTTTGAAAAAAAGTTCCGTTTCGCAAAATTTAACATAGGATTCCCTATGCTGAAAATGGTCAATTTTTAAAATTTCGAAAAAAGTACAAGTTGCGTGTCTTTTGAGCCGGAAATGGGCCACTTGAAGCCAATGGAGATGGTAAAAAATCGATATCTTGAAAAAAAATTTTGGCCATTTTAAAAGTGGAAAAATGAGAAGGGGGTACCCTTCCAATTTTTCGACAAAAATGGTATTTTTACAAAAAAATTTTTTAGAATTTTTTCGTTAATGAAATCGGTTGGTAAATATGCCGCTTGAAAACAATGGCGGAGGTTTTAATTCGATATCTCGAAATTTTTTGAAAAAAAGTGCCGTTTCGCAAAATTTAACATAGGATTCCCTATGCTGAAAATGGACAATTTTTAAAATTTCGAAAAAAATACAAGTTGCGTGTGTTTTGAGCCGGAAATAGGCCACTTGAAGCCAATGGAGATGGTAAAAAATTTATATCTCGAAAAAAATATTTGGCCATTTTAAAAGTGGAAAAATGAGAAGGGGGTACCCTTACAATTTTTCGACAAAAATGGTATTTTTACAAAAAAATTTTTTTAGAATTTTGTCGTTAATGAAATCGGTTGGTAAATATGCCACTTGAAAACAATGGCGGAGTTTTAATTCGATATCTCGAAATTTTTTGAAAAAAAGTGCCGTTTCGCAAAATTTAACATAGGATTCCCTATGCTGAAAATGATCAATTTTAAAATTTCGAAAAAAATACAAGTTGCGTGTGTTTTGAGCCGGAAATGGGCCACTTGAAGCCAATGGAGATGGTAAAAAATCGATATCTTGAAAAAAAATTTTTGGCCATTTTAAAAGTGGAAAAATGAGAAGGGGGTACCCTTCCAATTTTTCGACAAAAATGGTATTTTTACGAAAAAATTTTTTAGAATTTTTCGTTAATGAAATCGGTTGGTAAATATGTCACTTGAAAACAATGGCGGAGGTTTTAATTCGATATCTCAAAATTTTTGGAAAAAAGTGCCGTTTCGCAAAATTTAACATAGGATTCCCTATGCTGAAAATGATCTTTCAGCATAGGGAATCCTATAATCCTTTAAAAGCCTTTAAAAGCCTTTAAAAGCCTTTAAAAGCCTTTAAAAGCCTTTAAAAGCCTTTAAAAGCCTTTAAAAGCCTTTAAAAGCCTTTAAAAGCCTTTAAAAGCCTTTAAAAGCCTTTAAAAGCCTTTAAAAGCCTTTAAAAGCCTTTAAAAGCCTTTAAAAGCCTTTAAAAGCCTTTAAAAGCCTTTAAAAGCCTTTAAAAGCCTTTAAAAGCCTTTAAAAGCCTTTAAAAGCCTTTAAAAGCCTTTAAAAGCCTTTAAAAGCCTTTAAAAGCCTTTAAAAGCCTTTAAAAGCCTTTAAAAGCCTTTAAAAGCCTTTAAAAGCCTTTAAAAGCCTTTAAAAGCCTTTAAAGCCTTTAAAAGCCTTTAAAAGCCTTTAAAAGCCTTTAAAAGCCTTTAAAAGTTTTTAAAAGCCTTTAAAAGCCTTAAAAAGCCTTTAAAAGCCTTTAAAAGCCTTTAAAAGCCTTTAAAAGCCTTTAAAAGCCTTTAAAAGCCTTTAAAAAGCCTTTAAAAGCCTTTAAAAGCCTTTAAAAGCCTTTAAAAGCCTTTAAAAGCCTTTAAAAGCCTTTAAAAGCCTTTAAAAGCCTTTAAAAGCCTTTAAAAGCCTTTAAAAGCCTTTAAAAGCCTTTAAAAGCCTTTAAAAGCCTTTAAAAGCCTTTAAAAGCCTTTAAAAGCCTTTAAAAGCCTTTAAAAGCCTTTAAAAGCCTTTAAAAGCCTTTAAAAGCCTTTAAAAGCCTTAAAAAGCCTTTAAAAGCCTTTAAAAGAAAAGCCTTTAAAAGCCTTTAAAAGCCTTAAAAAGCCTTTAAAAGCCTTTAAAAGCCTTTAAAGCCTTAAAAAGCCTTGTTGTACCCCGGATAGGGTAGTAGCACCCTATTAAAGGCCGTTAATATATTAATAGGACATTAACATATTATTCGTATAATTAAAATAATAATTTTTTAGAATTTTTTCGTTAATGAAATCGGTTGGTAAATATGCCACTTGAAAACAATGGCGGAGGTTTTAATTCGATATCTCGAAATTTTTTGAAAAAAAGTTCCGTTTCGCAAAATTTAACATAGGATTCCCTATGCTGAAAATGGTCAATTTTTAAAATTTCGAAAAAAAGTACAAGTTGCGTGTCTTTTGAGCCGGAAATGGGCCACTTGAAGCCAATGGAGATGGTAAAAAATCGATATCTTGAAAAAAAAATGTTGGCCATTTTAAAAGTGGAAAAATGAGAAGGGGGTACCCTTCCAATTTTTCGACAAAAATGGTATTTTTACAAAAAAATTTTTTAGAATTTTTTCGTTAATGAAATCGGTTGGTAAATATGCCGCTTGAAAACAATGGCGGAGGTTTTAATTCGATATCTCGAAATTTTTTGAAAAAAAGTGCCGTTTCGCAAAATTTAACATAGGATTCCCTATGCTGAAAATGGACAATTTTTAAAATTTCGAAAAAAATACAAGTTGCGTGTGTTTTGAGCCGGAAATAGGCCACTTGAAGCCAATGGAGATGGTAAAAAATTTATATCTCGAAAAAAAATATTTGGCCATTTTAAAAGTGGAAAAATGAGAAGGGGGTACCCTTACAATTTTTCGACAAAAATGGTATTTTTACAAAAAAATTTTTTTAGAATTTTGTCGTTAATGAAATCGGTTGGTAAATATGCCACTTGAAAACAATGGCGGAGGTTTTAATTCGATATCTCGAAATTTTTTGAAAAAAAGTGCCGTTTCGCAAAATTTAACATAGGATTCCCTATGCTGAAAATGATCAATTTTTAAAATTTCGAAAAAAATACAAGTTGCGTGTGTTTTGAGCCGGAAATGGGCCACTTGAAGCCAATGGAGATGGTAAAAAATCGATATCTTGAAAAAAAATTTTTGGCCATTTTAAAAGTGGAAAAATGAGAAGGGGGTACCCTTCCAATTTTTCGACAAAAATGGTATTTTTACGAAAAATTTTTTTAGAATTTTTTCGTTAATGAAATCGGTTGGTAAATATGTCACTTGAAAACAATGGCGGAGGTTTTAATTCGATATCTCAAAATTTTTGGAAAAAAGTGCCGTTTCGCAAAATTTAACATAGGATTCCCTATGCTGAAAATGATCTTTCAGCATAGGGAATCCTATAATCCTTTAAAAGCCTTTAAAAGCCTTTAAAAGCCTTTAAAAGCCTTTAAAAGCCTTTAAAAGCCTTTAAAAGCCTTTAAAAGCCTTTAAAAGCCTTTAAAAGCCTTTAAAAGCCTTTAAAAGCCTTTAAAAGCCTTTAAAAGCCTTTAAAAGCCTTTAAAAGCCTTTAAAAGCCTTTAAAAGCCTTTAAAAGCCTTTAAAAGCCTTTAAAAGCCTTTAAAAGCCTTTAAAAGCCTTTAAAAGCCTTTAAAAGCCTTTAAAAGCCTTTAAAAGCCTTTAAAAGCCTTTAAAAGCCTTTAAAAGCCTTTAAAAGCCTTTAAAAGCCTTTAAAAGCCTTTAAAAGCCTTTAAAAGCCTTTAAAAGCCTTTAAAAGCCTTTAAAAGCCTTTAAAAGCCTTTAAAAGCCTTTAAAAGCCTTTAAAAGCCTTTAAAAGCCTTTAAAAGCCTTTAAAAGCCTTTAAAAGCCTTTAAAAGCCTTTAAAAGCCTTTAAAAGCCTTTAAAAGCCTTTAAAAGCCTTTAAAAGCCTTTAAAAGCCTTTAAAAGCCTTTAAAAGCCTTTAAAAGCCTTTAAAAGCCTTTAAAAGCCTTTAAAAGCCTTTAAAAGCCTTTAAAAGCCTTTAAAAGCCTTTAAAAGCCTTTAAAAGCCTTTAAAAGCCTTTAAAAGCCTTTAAAAGCCTTTAAAAGCCTTTAAAAGCCTTTAAAAGCCTTTAAAAGCCTTTAAAAGCCTTTAAAAGCCTTTAAAAGCCTTTAAAAGCCTTTAAAAGCCTTTAAAAGCCTTTAAAAGCCTTTAAAAGCCTTTAAAAGCCTTTAAAAGCCTTTAAAAGCCTTTAAAAGCCTTTAAAAGCCTTTAAAAGCCTTTAAAAGCCTTTAAAAGCCTTTAAAAGCCTTTAAAAGCCTTTAAAAGCCTTTAAAAGCCTTTAAAAGCCTTTAAAAGCCTTTAAAAGCCTTTAAAAGCCTTTAAAAGCCTTTAAAAGCCTTTAAAAGCCTTTAAAAGCCTTTAAAAGCCTTTAAAAGCCTTTAAAAGCCTTTAAAAGCCTTTAAAAGCCTTTAAAAGCCTTTAAAAGCCTTGTTGTACCCCGGATAGGGTAGTAGCACCCTATTAAAGGCCGTTAATATATTAATAGGACATTAACATATTATTCGTATAATTAAAATAATAATTTTTTAGAATTTTTTCGTTAATGAAATCGGTTGGTAAATATGCCACTTGAAAACAATGGCGGAGGTTTTAATTCGATATCTCGAAATTTTTTGAAAAAAAGTTCCGTTTCGCAAAATTTAACATAGGATTCCCTATGCTGAAAATGGTCAATTTTTAAAATTTCGAAAAAAAGTACAAGTTGCGTGTCTTTTGAGCCGGAAATGGGCCACTTGAAGCCAATGGAGATGGTAAAAAATCGATATCTTGAAAAAAAAATTTTGGCCATTTTAAAAGTGGAAAAATGAGAAGGGGGTACCCTTCCAATTTTTCGACAAAAATGGTATTTTTACAAAAAAATTTTTTAGAATTTTTTCGTTAATGAAATCGGTTGGTAAATATGCCGCTTGAAAACAATGGCGGAGGTTTTAATTCGATATCTCGAAATTTTTTGAAAAAAAGTGCCGTTTCGCAAAATTTAACATAGGATTCCCTATGCTGAAAATGGACAATTTTTAAAATTTCGAAAAAAATACAAGTTGCGTGTGTTTTGAGCCGGAAATAGGCCACTTGAAGCCAATGGAGATGGTAAAAAATTTATATCTCGAAAAAAATATTTGGCCATTTTAAAAGTGGAAAAATGAGAAGGGGGTACCCTTACAATTTTTCGACAAAAATGGTATTTTTACAAAAAAATTTTTTTAGAATTTTGTCGTTAATGAAATCGGTTGGTAAATATGCCACTTGAAAACAATGGCGGAGGTTTTAATTCGATATCTCGAAATTTTTTGAAAAAAAGTGCCGTTTCGCAAAATTTAACATAGGATTCCCTATGCTGAAAATGATCAATTTTTAAAATTTCGAAAAAAATACAAGTTGCGTGTGTTTTGAGCCGGAAATGGGCCACTTGAAGCCAATGGAGATGGTAAAAAATCGATATCTTGAAAAAAAATTTTTGGCCATTTTAAAAGTGGAAAAATGAGAAGGGGGTACCCTTCCAATTTTTCGACAAAAATGGTATTTTTACGAAAAAATTTTTTAGAATTTTTTCGTTAATGAAATCGGTTGGTAAATATGTCACTTGAAAACAATGGCGGAGGTTTTAATTCGATATCTCAAAATTTTTGGAAAAAAGTGCCGTTTCGCAAAATTTAACATAGGATTCCCTATGCTGAAAATGATCTTTCAGCATAGGGAATCCTATAATCCTTTAAAAGCCTTTAAAAGCCTTTAAAAGCCTTTAAAAGCCTTTAAAAGCCTTTAAAAGCCTTTAAAAGCCTTTAAAAGCCTTTAAAAGCCTTTAAAAGCCTTTAAAAGCCTTTAAAAGCCTTTAAAAGCCTTTAAAAGCCTTTAAAAGCCTTTAAAAGCCTTTAAAAGCCTTTAAAAGCCTTTAAAAGCCTTTAAAAGCCTTTAAAAGCCTTTAAAAGCCTTTAAAAGCCTTTAAAAGCCTTTAAAAGCCTTTAAAAGCCTTTAAAAGCCTTTAAAAGCCTTTAAAAGCCTTTAAAAGCCTTTAAAAGCCTTTAAAAGCCTTTAAAAGCCTTTAAAAGCCTTTAAAAGCCTTTAAAAGCCTTTAAAAGCCTTTAAAAGCCTTTAAAAGCCTTTAAAAGCCTTTAAAAGTTTTTAAAAGCCTTTAAAAGCCTTAAAAAGCCTTTAAAAGCCTTTAAAAGCCTTTAAAAGCCTTTAAAAGCCTTTAAAAGCCTTTAAAAGCCTTTAAAAAGCCTTTAAAAGCCTTTAAAAGCCTTTAAAAGCCTTTAAAAGCCTTTAAAAGCCTTTAAAAGCCTTTAAAAGCCTTTAAAAGCCTTTAAAAGCCTTTAAAAGCCTTTAAAAGCCTTTAAAAGCCTTTAAAAGCCTTTAAAAGCCTTTAAAAGCCTTTAAAAGCCTTTAAAAGCCTTTAAAAGCCTTAAAAAGCCTTTAAAAGCCTTTAAAAGCCTTTAAAGCCTTAAAAAGCCTTGTTGTACCCCGGATAGGGTAGTAGCACCCTATTAAAGGCCGTTAATATATTAATAGGACATTAACATATTATTCGTATAATTAAAATAATAATTTTTTAGAATTTTTTCGTTAATGAAATCGGTTGGTAAATATGCCACTTGAAAACAATGGCGGAGGTTTTAATTCGATATCTCGAAATTTTTTGAAAAAAAGTTCCGTTTCGCAAAATTTAACATAGGATTCCCTATGCTGAAAATGGTCAATTTTTAAAATTTCGAAAAAAAGTACAAGTTGCGTGTCTTTTGAGCCGGAAATGGGCCACTTGAAGCCAATGGAGATGGTAAAAAATCGATATCTTGAAAAAAAAATGTTGGCCATTTTAAAAGTGGAAAAATGAGAAGGGGGTACCCTTCCAATTTTTCGACAAAAATGGTATTTTTACAAAAAAATTTTTTAGAATTTTTTCGTTAATGAAATCGGTTGGTAAATATGCCGCTTGAAAACAATGGCGGAGGTTTTAATTCGATATCTCGAAATTTTTTGAAAAAAAGTGCCGTTTCGCAAAATTTAACATAGGATTCCCTATGCTGAAAATGGACAATTTTTAAAATTTCGAAAAAAATACAAGTTGCGTGTGTTTTGAGCCGGAAATAGGCCACTTGAAGCCAATGGAGATGGTAAAAAATTTATATCTCGAAAAAAAATATTTGGCCATTTTAAAAGTGGAAAAATGAGAAGGGGGTACCCTTACAATTTTTCGACAAAAATGGTATTTTTACAAAAAAATTTTTTTAGAATTTTGTCGTTAATGAAATCGGTTGGTAAATATGCCACTTGAAAACAATGGCGGAGGTTTTAATTCGATATCTCGAAATTTTTTGAAAAAAAGTGCCGTTTCGCAAAATTTAACATAGGATTCCCTATGCTGAAAATGATCAATTTTTAAAATTTCGAAAAAAATACAAGTTGCGTGTGTTTTGAGCCGGAAATGGGCCACTTGAAGCCAATGGAGATGGTAAAAAATCGATATCTTGAAAAAAAATTTTTGGCCATTTTAAAAGTGGAAAAATGAGAAGGGGGTACCCTTCCAATTTTTCGACAAAAATGGTATTTTTACGAAAAAATTTTTTAGAATTTTTTCGTTAATGAAATCGGTTGGTAAATATGTCACTTGAAAACAATGGCGGAGGTTTTAATTCGATATCTCAAAATTTTTGGAAAAAAGTGCCGTTTCGCAAAATTTAACATAGGATTCCCTATGCTGAAAATGATCTTTCAGCATAGGGAATCCTATAATCCTTTAAAAGCCTTTAAAAGCCTTTAAAAGCCTTTAAAAGCCTTTAAAAGCCTTTAAAACCCTTTAAAAGCCTTTAAAAGCCTTTAAAAGCCTTTAAAAGCCTTTAAAAGCCTTTAAAACCCTTTAAAAGCCTTTAAAAGCCTTTAAAAGCCTTTAAAAGCCTTTAAAAGCCTTTAAAAGCCTTTAAAAGCCTTTAAAAGCCTTTAAAAGCCTTTAAAAGCCTTTAAAAGCCTTTAAAAGCCTTTAAAAGCCTTTAAAAGCCTTTAAAAGCCTTTAAAAGCCTTTAAAAGCCTTTAAAAGCCTTTAAAAGCCTTTAAAAGCCTTTAAAAGCCTTTAAAAGCCTTTAAAAGCCTTTAAAAGCCTTTAAAAGCCTTTAAAAGCCTTTAAAAGCCTTTAAAAGCCTTTAAAAGCCTTTAAAAGCCTTTAAAAGCCTTTAAAAGCCTTTAAAAGCCTTTAAAAGCCTTTAAAAGCCTTTAAAAGCCTTTAAAAGCCTTTAAAAGCCTTTAAAAGCCTTTAAAAGCCTTTAAAAGCCTTTAAAAGCCTTTAAAAGCCTTTAAAAGCCTTTAAAAGCCTTTAAAAGCCTTTAAAAGCCTTTAAAAGCCTTTAAAAGCCTTTAAAAGCCTTTAAAAGCCTTTAAAAGCCTTTAAAAGCCTTTAAAAGCCTTTAAAAGCCTTTAAAAGCCTTTAAAAGCCTTTAAAAGCCTTTAAAAGCCTTTAAAAGCCTTTAAAAGCCTTTAAAAGCCTTTAAAAGCCTTTAAAAGCCTTTAAAAGCCTTTAAAAGCCTTTAAAAGCCTTTAAAAGCCTTTAAAAGCCTTTAAAAGCCTTTAAAAGCCTTTAAAAGCCTTTAAAAGCCTTTAAAAGCCTTTAAAAGCCTTTAAAAGCCTTTAAAAGCCTTTAAAAGCCTTTAAAAGCCTTTAAAAGCCTTTAAAAGCCTTTAAAAGCCTTTAAAAGCCTTTAAAAGCCTTTAAAAGCCTTTAAAAGCCTTTAAAAGCCTTTAAAAGCCTTTAAAAGCCTTTAAAAGCCTTTAAAAGCCTTTAAAAGCCTTTAAAAGCCTTTAAAAGCCTTAAAAAGCCTTTAAAAGCCTTAAAAAGCCTTTAAAAGCCTTTAAAAGCCTTTAAAAGCCTTTAAAAGCCTTTAAAAGCCTTAAAAAGCCTTTAAAAGCCTTTAAAAGCCTTTAAAAGCCTTTAAAAGCCTTTAAAAGCCTTAAAAAGCCTTTAAAAGCCTTTAAAAGCCTTAAAAAGCCTTTAAAAGCCTTTAAAAGCCTTTAAAAGCCTTAAAAAGCCTTTAAAAGCCTTAAAAAGCCTTTAAAAGCCTTTAAAAGCCTTTAAAAGCCTTTAAAAGCCTTTAAAAGCCTTTAAAAGCCTTTAAAAGCCTTAAAAAGCCTTTAAAAGCCTTAAAAAGCCTTTAAAAGCCTTTAAAAGCCTTAAAAAGCCTTAAAAAGCCTTAAAAAGCCTTAAAAAGCCTTAAAAAGCCTTAAAAAGCCTTAAAAAGCCTTTAAAAGCCTTTAAAAGCCTTTAAAAGCCTTTAAAAAGCCTTTAAAAGCCTTAAAAAGCCTTTAAAAGCCTTAAAAAGCCTTAAAAAGCCTTAAAAAGCCTTTAAAAGCCTTTAAAAGCCTTTAAAAAGCCTTTAAAAGCCTCTAAAAGCCTTTAAAAGCCTTAAAAAGCCTTTAAAAACCTTTAAAAGCCTTAAAAAGCCTTTAAAAGCCTTTAAAAGCCTTTAAAGCCTTAAAAAGCCTTGTTGTACCCCGGATAGGGTAGTAGCACCCTATTAAAGGCCGTTAATATATTAATAGGACATTAATATATTATTCGTATAATTAAAATAATAATGCAATGGTATATTAATTATTATTATACGTTTTCGTAAAACAATGTGATATTATACTGTATTCATATAACAGTATAATATTATAGTTGTAATATATAGTTGTAATACTATAATATATCGTAGTATATTATAGTGTTGTAGTATACATTCCAGCTCGGACAGCGGCATCCGAAAAGTGGAGCAACTCCGGTTGCACAATATCGGGGTCCCCTTACCCTTCCAATTTTTCGACAAAAATGGTATTTTTACAAAAAAATTTTTTAGAATTTTTTCGTTAATGAAATCGGTTGGTAAATATGCCACTTGAAAACAATGGCGGAGGTTTTAATTCGATATCTCGAAATTTTTTGAAAAAAAGTTCCGTTTCGCAAAATTTAACATAGGATTCCCTATGCTGAAAATGGTCAATTTTTAAAATTTCGAAAAAAAGTACAAGTTGCGTGTCTTTTGAGCCGGAAATGGGCCACTTGAAGCCAATGGAGATGGTAAAAAATCGATATCTTGAAAAAAAAATTTTGGCCATTTTAAAAGTGGAAAAATGAGAAGGGGGTACCCTTACAATTTTTCGACAAAAATGGTATTTTTACAAAAAAATTTTTTTAGAATTTTGTCGTTAATGAAATCGGTTGGTAAATATGCCACTTGAAAACAATGGCGGAGGTTTTAATTCGATATCTCGAAATTTTTTGAAAAAAAGTGCCGTTTCGCAAAATTTAACATAGGATTCCCTATGCTGAAAATGATCAATTTTTAAAATTTCGAAAAAAATACAAGTTGCGTGTGTTTTGAGCCGGAAATGGGCCACTTGAAGCCAATGGAGATGGTAAAAAATCGATATCTCGAAAAAAAATATTTGGCCATTTTAAAAGTGGAAAAATGAGAAGGGGGTACCCTTCCAATTTTTCGACAAAAATGGTATTTTTACGAAAAAATTTTTTAGAATTTTTTCGTTAATGAAATCGGTTGGTAAATATGCCACTTGAAAACAATGGCGGAGGTTTTAATTCGATATCTCAAAATTTTTGGAAAAAAAGTGCCGTTTCGCAAAATTTAACATAGGATTCCCTATGCTGAAAATGATCTTTCAGCATAGGGAATCCTAAAAGCCTTTAAAAGCCTTTAAAAGCCTTTAAAAGCCTTTAAAAGCCTTTAAAAGCCTTTAAAAGCCTTTAAAAGCCTTTAAAAGCCTTTAAAAGCCTTTAAAAGCCTTTAAAAGCCTTTAAAAGCCTTTAAAAGCCTTTAAAAGCCTTTAAAAGCCTTTAAAAGCCTTTAAAAGCCTTTAAAAGCCTTTAAAAGCCTTTAAAAGCCTTTAAAAGCCTTTAAAAGCCTTTAAAAGCCTTTAAAAGCCTTTAAAAGCCTTTAAAAGCCTTTAAAAGCCTTTAAAAGCCTTTAAAAGCCTTTAAAAGCCTTTAAAAGCCTTTAAAAGCCTTTAAAAGCCTTTAAAAGCCTTTAAAAGCCTTTAAAAGCCTTTAAAAGCCTTTAAAAGCCTTTAAAAGCCTTTAAAAGCCTTTAAAAGCCTTTAAAAGCCTTTAAAAGCCTTTAAAAGCCTTTAAAAGCCTTTAAAAGCCTTTAAAAGCCTTTAAAAGCCTTTAAAAGCCTTTAAAAGCCTTTAAAAGCCTTTAAAAGCCTTTAAAAGCCTTTAAAAGCCTTTAAAAGCCTTTAAAAGCCTTTAAAAGCCTTTAAAAGCCTTTAAAAGCCTTTAAAAGCCTTTAAAAGCCTTTAAAAGCCTTTAAAAGCCTTTAAAAGCCTTTAAAAGCCTTTAAAAGCCTTTAAAAGCCTTTAAAAGCCTTTAAAAGCCTTTAAAAGCCTTTAAAAGCCTTTAAAAGCCTTTAAAAGCCTTTAAAAGCCTTTAAAAGCCTTTAAAAGCCTTTAAAAGCCTTTAAAAGCCTTTAAAAGCCTTTAAAAGCCTTTAAAAGCCTTAAAAAGACATTAATATATTATTCGTATAATTAAAATAATAATGCAATGGTATATTAATTATTATTATACGTTTTCGTAAAACAATGTGATATTATACTGTATTCATATAACAGTATAATATTATAGTTGTAATATATAGTTGTAATACTATAATATATCGTAGTATATTATAGTGTTGTAGTATACATTCCAGCTCGGACAGCGGCATCCGAAAAGTGGAGCAACTCCGGTTGCACAATATCGGGGTCCCCTTACCCTTCCAATTTTTCGACAAAAATGGTATTTTTACAAAAAAATTTTTTAGAATTTTTTCGTTAATGAAATCGGTTGGTAAATATGCCACTTGAAAACAATGGCGGAGGTTTTAATTCGATATCTCGAAATTTTTTGAAAAAAAGTTCCGTTTCGCAAAATTTAACATAGGATTCCCTATGCTGAAAATGGTCAATTTTTAAAATTTCGAAAAAAAGTACAAGTTGCGTGTCTTTTGAGCCGGAAATGGGCCACTTGAAGCCAATGGAGATGGTAAAAAATCGATATCTTGAAAAAAAAATTTTGGCCATTTTAAAAGTGGAAAAATGAGAAGGGGGTACCCTTACAATTTTTCGACAAAAATGGTATTTTTACAAAAAAATTTTTTTAGAATTTTGTCGTTAATGAAATCGGTTGGTAAATATGCCACTTGAAAACAATGGCGGAGGTTTTAATTCGATATCTCGAAATTTTTTGAAAAAAAGTGCCGTTTCGCAAAATTTAACATAGGATTCCCTATGCTGAAAATGATCAATTTTTAAAATTTCGAAAAAAATACAAGTTGCGTGTGTTTTGAGCCGGAAATGGGCCACTTGAAGCCAATGGAGATGGTAAAAAATCGATATCTCGAAAAAAAATATTTGGCCATTTTAAAAGTGGAAAAATGAGAAGGGGGTACCCTTCCAATTTTTCGACAAAAATGGTATTTTTACGAAAAAATTTTTTAGAATTTTTTCGTTAATGAAATCGGTTGGTAAATATGCCACTTGAAAACAATGGCGGAGGTTTTAATTCGATATCTCAAAATTTTTGGAAAAAAAGTGCCGTTTCGCAAAATTTAACATAGGATTCCCTATGCTGAAAATGATCTTTCAGCATAGGGAATCCTAGCCTTTAAAAGCCTTTAAAAGCCTTTAAAAGCCTTTAAAAGCCTTTAAAAGCCTTTAAAAGCCTTTAAAAGCCTTTAAAAGCCTTTAAAAGCCTTTAAAAGCCTTTAAAAGCCTTTAAAAGCCTTTAAAAGCCTTTAAAAGCCTTTAAAAGCCTTTAAAAGCCTTTAAAAGCCTTTAAAAGCCTTTAAAAGCCTTTAAAAGCCTTTAAAAGCCTTTAAAAGCCTTTAAAAGCCTTTAAAAGCCTTTAAAAGCCTTTAAAAGCCTTTAAAAGCCTTTAAAAGCCTTTAAAAGCCTTTAAAAGCCTTTAAAAGCCTTTAAAAGCCTTTAAAAGCCTTTAAAAGCCTTTAAAAGCCTTTAAAAGCCTTTAAAAGCCTTTAAAAGCCTTTAAAAGCCTTTAAAAGCCTTTAAAAGCCTTTAAAAGCCTTTAAAAGCCTTTAAAAGCCTTTAAAAGCCTTTAAAAGCCTTTAAAAGCCTTTAAAAGCCTTTAAAAGCCTTAAAAAGCCTTTAAAAGCCTTTAAAAGCCTTTAAAAGCCTTTAAAAGCCTTTAAAAGCCTTAAAAAGCCTTTAAAAGCCTTTAAAAGCCTTTAAAAGCCTTAAAAAGCCTTAAAAAGCCTTAAAAAGCCTTAAAAAGCCTTTAAAAGCCTTTAAAAGCCTTAAAAAGCCTTAAAAAGCCTTTAAAAGCCTTTAAAAGCCTTTAAAAGCCTTAAAAAGCCTTTAAAAGCCTTAAAAAGCCTTAAAAAGCCTTAAAAAGCCTTTAAAAGCCTTTAAAAGCCTTTAAAAAGCCTTTAAAAGCCTTAAAAAGCCTTTAAAAGCCTTAAAAAGCCTTAAAAAGCCTTAAAAAGCCTTTAAAAGCCTTTAAAAGCCTTTAAAAAGCCTTTAAAAGCCTCTAAAAGCCTTTAAAAGCCTTTAAAGCCTTAAAAAGCCTTGTTGTACCCCGGATAGGGTAGTAGCACCCTATTAAAGGCCGTTAATATATTAATAGGACATTAATATATTATTCGTATAATTAAAATAATAATGCAATGGTATATTAATTATTATTATACGTTTTCGTAAAACAATGTGATATTATACTGTATTCATATAACAGTATAATATTATAGTTGTAATATATAGTTGTAATACTATAATATATCGTAGTATATTATAGTGTTGTAGTATACATTCCAGCTCGGACAGCGGCATCCGAAAAGTGGAGCAACTCCGGTTGCACAATATCGGGGTCCCCTTACCCTTCCAATTTTTCGACAAAAATGGTATTTTTACAAAAAAATTTTTTAGAATTTTTTCGTTAATGAAATCGGTTGGTAAATATGCCACTTGAAAACAATGGCGGAGGTTTTAATTCGATATCTCGAAATTTTTTGAAAAAAAGTTCCGTTTCGCAAAATTTAACATAGGATTCCCTATGCTGAAAATGGTCAATTTTTAAAATTTCGAAAAAAAGTACAAGTTGCGTGTCTTTTGAGCCGGAAATGGGCCACTTGAAGCCAATGGAGATGGTAAAAAATCGATATCTTGAAAAAAAAATTTTGGCCATTTTAAAAGTGGAAAAATGAGAAGGGGGTACCCTTACAATTTTTCGACAAAAATGGTATTTTTACAAAAAAATTTTTTTAGAATTTTGTCGTTAATGAAATCGGTTGGTAAATATGCCACTTGAAAACAATGGCGGAGGTTTTAATTCGATATCTCGAAATTTTTTGAAAAAAAGTGCCGTTTCGCAAAATTTAACATAGGATTCCCTATGCTGAAAATGATCAATTTTTAAAATTTCGAAAAAAATACAAGTTGCGTGTGTTTTGAGCCGGAAATGGGCCACTTGAAGCCAATGGAGATGGTAAAAAATCGATATCTCGAAAAAAAATATTTGGCCATTTTAAAAGTGGAAAAATGAGAAGGGGGTACCCTTCCAATTTTTCGACAAAAATGGTATTTTTACGAAAAAATTTTTTAGAATTTTTTCGTTAATGAAATCGGTTGGTAAATATGCCACTTGAAAACAATGGCGGAGGTTTTAATTCGATATCTCAAAATTTTTGGAAAAAAAGTGCCGTTTCGCAAAATTTAACATAGGATTCCCTATGCTGAAAATGATCTTTCAGCATAGGGAATCCTAGCCTTTAAAAGCCTTTAAAAGCCTTTAAAAGCCTTTAAAAGCCTTTAAAAGCCTTTAAAAGCCTTTAAAAGCCTTTAAAAGCCTTTAAAAGCCTTTAAAAGCCTTTAAAAGCCTTTACTTTAAAAGCCTTTAAAAGCCTTTAAAAGCCTTTAAAAGCCTTTAAAAGCCTTTAAAAGCCTTTAAAAGCCTTTAAAAGCCTTTACTTTAAAAGCCTTTAAAAGCCTTTAAAAGCCTTTAAAAGCCTTTAAAAGCCTTTAAAAGCCTTTAAAAGCCTTTAAAAGCCTTTACTTTAAAAGCCTTTAAAAGCCTTTAAAAGCCTTT
Organism: Exephanes ischioxanthus; assembly: GCA_958510785.1. Taxonomy (NCBI): domain Eukaryota; kingdom Metazoa; phylum Arthropoda; class Insecta; order Hymenoptera; family Ichneumonidae; genus Exephanes; species Exephanes ischioxanthus. Next base: position 18,125,421 of record OY294024.1, on the reverse strand, counting down.
AAAAGCCTTTAAAAGCCTTTAAAAGCCTTTAAAAGCCTTTAAAAGCCTTTAAAAGCCTTTAAAAGCCTTTAAAAGCCTTTAAAAGCCTTTAAAAGCCTTTAAAAGCCTTTAAAAGCCTTTAAAAGCCTTTAAAAGCCTTTAAAAGCCTTTAAAAGCCTTTAAAAGCCTTTAAAAGCCTTTAAAAGCCTTTAAAAGCCTTTAAAAGCCTTTAAAAGCCTTTAAAAGCCTTTAAAAGCCTTTAAAAGCCTTTAAAAGCCTTTAAAAGCCTTTAAAAGCCTTTAAAAGCCTTTAAAAGCCTTTAAAAGCCTTTAAAAGCCTTTAAAAGCCTTTAAAAGCCTTTAAAAGCCTTTAAAAGCCTTTAAAAGCCTTTAAAAGCCTTTAAAAGCCTTTAAAAGCCTTTAAAAGCCTTTAAAAGCCTTTAAAAGCCTTTAAAAGCCTTTAAAAGCCTTTAAAAGCCTTTAAAAGCCTTTAAAAGCCTTTAAAAGCCTTTAAAAGCCTTTAAAAGCCTTTAAAAGCCTTTAAAAGCCTTTAAAAGCCTTTAAAAGCCTTTAAAAGCCTTTAAAAGCCTTTAAAAGCCTTTAAAAGCCTTTAAAAGCCTTTAAAAGCCTTTAAAAGCCTTTAAAAGCCTTTAAAAGCCTTTAAAAGCCTTTAAAAGCCTTTAAAAGCCTTTAAAAGCCTTTAAAAGCCTTTAAAAGCCTTTAAAAGCCTTTAAAAGCCTTTAAAAGCCTTTAAAAGCCTTTAAAAGCCTTTAAAAGCCTTTAAAAGCCTTTAAAAGCCTTTAAAAGCCTTTAAAAGCCTTTAAAAGCCTTTAAAAGCCTTTAAAAGCCTTTAAAAGCCTTTAAAAGCCTTTAAAAGCCTTTAAAAGCCTTTAAAAGCCTTTAAAAGCCTTTAAAAGCCTTTAAAAGCCTTTAAAAGCCTTTAAAAGCCTTTAAAAGCCTTTAAAAGCCTTTAAAAGCCTTTAAAAGCCTTTAAAAGCCTTTAAAAGCCTTTAAAAGCCTTTAAAAGCCTTTAAAAGCCTTTAAAAGCCTTTAAAAGCCTTTAAAAGCCTTTAAAAGCCTTTAAAAGCCTTTAAAAGCCTTTAAAAGCCTTTAAAAGCCTTTAAAAGCCTTTAAAAGCCTTTAAAAGCCTTTAAAAGCCTTTAAAAGCCTTTAAAAGCCTTTAAAAGCCTTTAAAAGCCTTTAAAAGCCTTTAAAAGCCTTTAAAAGCCTTTAAAAGCCTTTAAAAGCCTTTAAAAGCCTTTAAAAGCCTTTAAAAGCCTTTAAAAGCCTTTAAAAGCCTTTAAAAGCCTTTAAAAGCCTTTAAAAGACATTAATATATTATTCGTATAATTAAAATAATAATGCAATGGTATATTAATTATTATTATACGTTTTCGTAAAACAATGTGATATTATACTGTATTCATATAACAGTATAATATTATAGTTGTAATATATAGTTGTAATACTATAATATATCGTAGTATATTATAGTGTTGTAGTATACATTCCAGCTCGGACAGCGGCATCCGAAAAGTGGAGCAACTCCGGTTGCACAATATCGGGGTCCCCTTACCCTTCCAATTTTTCGACAAAAATGGTATTTTTACAAAAAAATTTTTTAGAATTTTTTCGTTAATGAAATCGGTTGGTAAATATGCCACTTGAAAACAATGGCGGAGGTTTTAATTCGATATCTCGAAATTTTTTGAAAAAAAGTTCCGTTTCGCAAAATTTAACATAGGATTCCCTATGCTGAAAATGGTCAATTTTTAAAATTTCGAAAAAAAGTACAAGTTGCGTGTCTTTTGAGCCGGAAATGGGCCACTTGAAGCCAATGGAGATGGTAAAAAATCGATATCTTGAAAAAAAAATTTTGGCCATTTTAAAAGTGGAAAAATGAGAAGGGGGTACCCTTACAATTTTTCGACAAAAATGGTATTTTTACAAAAAATTTTTTTTAGAATTTTGTCGTTAATGAAATCGGTTGGTAAATATGCCACTTGAAAACAATGGCGGAGGTTTTAATTCGATATCTCGAAATTTTTTGAAAAAAAGTGCCGTTTCGCAAAATTTAACATAGGATTCCCTATGCTGAAAATGATCAATTTTTAAAATTTCGAAAAAAATACAAGTTGCGTGTGTTTTGAGCCGGAAATGGGCCACTTGAAGCCAATGGAGATGGTAAAAAATCGATATCTCGAAAAAAAATATTTGGCCATTTTAAAAGTGGAAAAATGAGAAGGGGGTACCCTTCCAATTTTTCGACAAAAATGGTATTTTTACGAAAAAATTTTTTAGAATTTTTTCGTTAATGAAATCGGTTGGTAAATATGCCACTTGAAAACAATGGCGGAGGTTTTAATTCGATATCTCAAAATTTTTGGAAAAAAAGTGCCGTTTCGCAAAATTTAACATAGGATTCCCTATGCTGAAAATGATCTTTCAGCATAGGGAATCCTAGCCTTTAAAAGCCTTTAAAAGCCTTTAAAAGCCTTTAAAAGCCTTTAAAAGCCTTTAAAAGCCTTTAAAAGCCTTTAAAAGCCTTTGCCTTTAAAAGCCTTTAAAAGCCTTTAAAAGCCTTTAAAAGCCTTTAAAAGCCTTTAAAAGCCTTTAAAAGCCTTTAAAAGCCTTTAAAAGCCTTTAAAAGCCTTTAAAAGCCTTTAAAAGCCTTTAAAAGCCTTTAAAAGCCTTTAAAAGCCTTTAAAAGCCTTTAAAAGCCTTTAAAAGCCTTTAAAAGCCTTTAAAAGCCTTTAAAAGCCTTTAAAAGCCTTTAAAAGCCTTTAAAAGCCTTTAAAAGCCTTTAAAAGCCTTTAAAAGCCTTTAAAAGCCTTTAAAAGCCTTTAAAAGCCTTTAAAAGCCTTTAAAAGCCTTTAAAAGCCTTTAAAAGCCTTTAAAAGCCTTTAAAAGCCTTTAAAAGCCTTTAAAAGCCTTTAAAAGCCTTTAAAAGCCTTTAAAAGCCTTTAAAAGCCTTTAAAAGCCTTTAAAAGCCTTTAAAAGCCTTTAAAAGCCTTTAAAAGCCTTTAAAAGCCTTTAAAAGCCTTTAAAAGCCTTTAAAAGCCTTTAAAAGCCTTTAAAAGCCTTTAAAAGCCTTTAAAAGCCTTTAAAAGCCTTTAAAAGCCTTTAAAAGCCTTTAAAAGCCTTTAAAAGCCTTTAAAAGCCTTTAAAAGCCTTTAAAAGCCTTTAAAAGCCTTTAAAAGCCTTTAAAAGCCTTTAAAAGCCTTTAAAAGCCTTTAAAAGCCTTTAAAAGCCTTTAAAAGCCTTTAAAAGCCTTTAAAAGCCTTTAAAAGCCTTTAAAAGCCTTTAAAAGCCTTTAAAAGCCTTTAAAAGCCTTTAAAAGCCTTTAAAAGCCTTTAAAAGCCTTTAAAAGCCTTTAAAAGCCTTTAAAAGCCTTTAAAAGCCTTTAAAAGCCTTTAAAAGCCTTTAAAAGCCTTTAAAAGCCTTTAAAAGCCTTTAAAAGCCTTTAAAAGCCTTTAAAAGCCTTTAAAAGCCTTTAAAAGCCTTTAAAAGCCTTTAAAAGCCTTTAAAAGCCTTTAAAAGCCTTTAAAAGCCTTTAAAAGCCTTTAAAAGCCTTTAAAAGCCTTTAAAAGCCTTTAAAAGCCTTTAAAAGCCTTTAAAAGCCTTTAAAAGCCTTTAAAAGCCTTTAAAAGCCTTTAAAAGCCTTTAAAAGCCTTTAAAAGCCTTTAAAAGCCTTTAAAAGCCTTTAAAGCCTTAAAAAGCCTTGTTGTACCCCGGATAGGGTAGTAGCACCCTATTAAAGGCCGTTAATATATTAATAGGACATTAATATATTATTCGTATAATTAAAATAATAATGCAATGGTATATTAATTATTATTATACGTTTTCGTAAAACAATGTGATATTATACTGTATTCATATAACAGTATAATATTATAGTTGTAATATATAGTTGTAATACTATAATATATCGTAGTATATTATAGTGTTGTAGTATACATTCCAGCTCGGACAGCGGCATCCGAAAAGTGGAGCAACTCCGGTTGCACAATATCGGGGTCCCCTTACCCTTCCAATTTTTCGACAAAAATGGTATTTTTACAAAAAAATTTTTTAGAATTTTTTCGTTAATGAAATCGGTTGGTAAATATGCCACTTGAAAACAATGGCGGAGGTTTTAATTCGATATCTCGAAATTTTTTGAAAAAAAGTTCCGTTTCGCAAAATTTAACATAGGATTCCCTATGCTGAAAATGGTCAATTTTTAAAATTTCGAAAAAAAGTACAAGTTGCGTGTCTTTTTAGCCGGAAATGGGCCACTTGAAGCCAATGGAGATGGTAAAAAATCGATATCTTGAAAAAAAAATTTTGGCCATTTTAAAAGTGGAAAAATGAGAAGGGGGTACCCTTACAATTTTTCGACAAAAATGGTATTTTTACAAAAAAATTTTTTTAGAATTTTGTCGTTAATGAAATCGGTTGGTAAATATGCCACTTGAAAACAATGGCGGAGGTTTTAATTCGATATCTCGAAATTTTTTGAAAAAAAGTGCCGTTTCGCAAAATTTAACATAGGATTCCCTATGCTGAAAATGATCAATTTTTAAAATTTCGAAAAAAATACAAGTTGCGTGTGTTTTGAGCCGGAAATGGGCCACTTGAAGCCAATGGAGATGGTAAAAAATCGATATCTCGAAAAAAAATATTTGGCCATTTTAAAAGTGGAAAAATGAGAAGGGGGTACCCTTCCAATTTTTCGACAAAAATGGTATTTTTACGAAAAAATTTTTTAGAATTTTTTCGTTAATGAAATCGGTTGGTAAATATGCCACTTGAAAACAATGGCGGAGGTTTTAATTCGATATCTCAAAATTTTTGGAAAAAAAGTGCCGTTTCGCAAAATTTAACATAGGATTCCCTATGCTGAAAATGATCTTTCAGCATAGGGAATCCTAAAAGCCTTTAAAAGCCTTTAAAAGCCTTTAAAAGCCTTTAAAAGCCTTTAAAAGCCTTTAAAAGCCTTTAAAAGCCTTTAAAAGCCTTTAAAAGCCTTTAAAAGCCTTTAAAAGCCTTTAAAAGCCTTTAAAAGCCTTTAAAAGCCTTTAAAAGCCTTTAAAAGCCTTTAAAAGCCTTTAAAAGCCTTTAAAAGCCTTTAAAAGCCTTTAAAAGCCTTTAAAAGCCTTTAAAAGCCTTTAAAAGCCTTTAAAAGCCTTTAAAAGCCTTTAAAAGCCTTTAAAAGCCTTTAAAAGCCTTTAAAAGCCTTTAAAAGCCTTTAAAAGCCTTTAAAAGCCTTTAAAAGCCTTTAAAAGCCTTTAAAAGCCTTTAAAAGCCTTTAAAAGCCTTTAAAAGCCTTTAAAAGCCTTTAAAAGCCTTTAAAAGCCTTTAAAAGCCTTTAAAAGCCTTTAAAAGCCTTTAAAAGCCTTTAAAAGCCTTTAAAAGCCTTTAAAAGCCTTTAAAAGCCTTTAAAAGCCTTTAAAAGCCTTTAAAAGCCTTTAAAAGCCTTTAAAAGCCTTTAAAAGCCTTTAAAAGCCTTTAAAAGCCTTTAAAAGCCTTTAAAAGCCTTTAAAAGCCTTTAAAAGCCTTTAAAAGCCTTTAAAAGCCTTTAAAAGCCTTTAAAAGCCTTTAAAAGCCTTTAAAAGCCTTTAAAAGCCTTTAAAAGCCTTTAAAAGCCTTTAAAAGCCTTTAAAAGCCTTTAAAAGCCTTTAAAAGCCTTTAAAAGCCTTTAAAAGCCTTTAAAAGCCTTTAAAAGCCTTTAAAAGCCTTTAAAAGCCTTTAAAAGCCTTTAAAAGCCTTTAAAAGCCTTTAAAAGCCTTTAAAAGCCTTTAAAAGCCTTTAAAAGCCTTTAAAAGCCTTTAAAAGCCTTTAAAAGCCTTTAAAAGCCTTTAAAAGCCTTTAAAAGCCTTTAAAAGCCTTTAAAAGCCTTTAAAAGCCTTTAAAAGCCTTTAAAAGCCTTTAAAAGCCTTTAAAAGCCTTTAAAAGCCTTTAAAAGCCTTTAAAAGCCTTTAAAAGCCTTTAAAAGCCTTTAAAAGCCTTTAAAAGCCTTTAAAAGCCTTTAAAAGCCTTTAAAAGCCTTTAAAAGCCTTTAAAAGCCTTTAAAAGCCTTTAAAAGCCTTTAAAAGCCTTTAAAAGCCTTTAAAAGCCTTTAAAAGCCTTTAAAAGCCTTTAAAAGCCTTTAAAAGCCTTTAAAAGCCTTTAAAAGCCTTTAAAAGCCTTTAAAAGCCTTTAAAAGCCTTTAAAAGCCTTTAAAAGCCTTTAAAAGCCTTTAAAAGCCTTTAAAAGCCTTTAAAAGCCTTTAAAAGCCTTTAAAAGCCTTTAAAAGCCTTTAAAAGCCTTTAAAAGCCTTTAAAAGCCTTTAAAAGCCTTTAAAAGCCTTTAAAAGCCTTTAAAAGCCTTTAAAAGCCTTTAAAAGCCTTTAAAAGCCTTTAAAAGCCTTTAAAAGCCTTTAAAAGCCTTTAAAAGCCTTTAAAAGCCTTTAAAAGCCTTTAAAAGCCTTTAAAAGCCTTTAAAAGCCTTTAAAAGCCTTTAAAAGCCTTTAAAAGCCTTTAAAAGCCTTTAAAAGCCTTTAAAAGCCTTTAAAAGCCTTTAAAAGCCTTTAAAAGCCTTTAAAAGCCTTTAAAAGCCTTTAAAAGCCTTTAAAAGCCTTTAAAAGCCTTTAAAAGCCTTTAAAAGCCTTTAAAAGCCTTTAAAAGCCTTTAAAAGCCTTTAAAAGCCTTTAAAAGCCTTAAAAAGCCTTTAAAAGCCTTAAAAAGCCTTTAAAAGCCTTTAAAAGCCTTTAAAAGCCTTTAAAAGCCTTAAAAAGCCTTTAAAAGCCTTAAAAAGCCTTTAAAAGCCTTTAAAAGCCTTTAAAAGCCTTTAAAAGCCTTAAAAAGCCTTTAAAAGCCTTTAAAAGCCTTTAAAAGCCTTTAAAAGCCTTTAAAAGCCTTTAAAAGCCTTTAAAAGCCTTTAAAAGCCTTTAAAAGCCTTTAAAAGCCTTTAAAAGCCTTTAAAAGCCTTTAAAAGCCTTTAAAAGCCTTTAAAAGCCTTTAAAAGCCTTAAAAAGCCTTTAAAAGCCTTTAAAAGCCTTTAAAAGCCTTTAAAAGCCTTAAAAAGCCTTAAAAAGCCTTTAAAAGCCTTTAAAAGCCTTAAAAAGCCTTTAAAAGCCTTTAAAAGCCTTAAAAAGCCTTAAAAAGCCTTTAAAAGCCTTAAAAAGCCTTAAAAAGCCTTAAAAAGCCTTTAAAAGCCTTTAAAAGCCTTAAAAAGCCTTAAAAAGCCTTTAAAAGCCTTTAAAGCCTTAAAAAGCCTTGTTGTACCCCGGATAGGGTAGTAGCACCCTATTAAAGGCCGTTAATATATTAATAGGACATTAATATATTATTCGTATAATTAAAATAATAATGCAATGGTATATTAATTATTATTATACGTTTTCGTAAAACAATGTGATATTATACTGTATTCATATAACAGTATAATATTATAGTTGTAATATATAGTTGTAATACTATAATATATCGTAGTATATTATAGTGTTGTAGTATACATTCCAGCTCGGACAGCGGCATCCGAAAAGTGGAGCAACTCCGGTTGCACAATATCGGGGTCCCCTTACCCTTCCAATTTTTCGACAAAAATGGTATTTTTACAAAAAAATTTTTTAGAATTTTTTCGTTAATGAAATCGGTTGGTAAATATGCCACTTGAAAACAATGGCGGAGGTTTTAATTCGATATCTCGAAATTTTTTGAAAAAAAGTTCCGTTTCGCAAAATTTAACATAGGATTCCCTATGCTGAAAATGGTCAATTTTTAAAATTTCGAAAAAAAGTACAAGTTGCGTGTCTTTTGAGCCGGAAATGGGCCACTTGAAGCCAATGGAGATGGTAAAAAATCGATATCTTGAAAAAAAAATTTTGGCCATTTTAAAAGTGGAAAAATGAGAAGGGGGTACCCTTACAATTTTTCGACAAAAATGGTATTTTTACAAAAAAATTTTTTTAGAATTTTGTCGTTAATGAAATCGGTTGGTAAATATGCCACTTGAAAACAATGGCGGAGGTTTTAATTCGATATCTCGAAATTTTTTGAAAAAAAGTGCCGTTTCGCAAAATTTAACATAGGATTCCCTATGCTGAAAATGATCAATTTTTAAAATTTCGAAAAAAATACAAGTTGCGTGTGTTTTGAGCCGGAAATGGGCCACTTGAAGCCAATGGAGATGGTAAAAAATCGATATCTCGAAAAAAAATATTTGGCCATTTTAAAAGTGGAAAAATGAGAAGGGGGTACCCTTCCAATTTTTCGACAAAAATGGTATTTTTACGAAAAAATTTTTTAGAATTTTTTCGTTAATGAAATCGGTTGGTAAATATGCCACTTGAAAACAATGGCGGAAGTTTTAATTCGATATCTCAAAATTTTTGGAAAAAAAGTGCCGTTTCGCAAAATTTAACATAGGATTCCCTATGCTGAAAATGATCTTTCAGCATAGGGAATCCTAAAAGCCTTTAAAAGCCTTTAAAAGCCTTTAAAAGCCTTTAAAAGCCTTTAAAAGCCTTTAAAAGCCTTTAAAAGCCTTTAAAAGCCTTTAAAAGCCTTTAAAAGCCTTTAAAAGCCTTTAAAAGCCTTTAAAAGCCTTTAAAAGCCTTTAAAAGCCTTTAAAAGCCTTTAAAAGCCTTTAAAAGCCTTTAAAAGCCTTTAAAAGCCTTTAAAAGCCTTTAAAAGCCTTTAAAAGCCTTTAAAAGCCTTTAAAAGCCTTTAAAAGCCTTTAAAAGCCTTTAAAAGCCTTTAAAAGCCTTTAAAAGCCTTTAAAAGCCTTTAAAAGCCTTTAAAAGCCTTTAAAAGCCTTTAAAAGCCTTTAAAAGCCTTTAAAAGCCTTTAAAAGCCTTTAAAAGCCTTTAAAAGCCTTTAAAAGCCTTTAAAAGCCTTTAAAAGCCTTTAAAAGCCTTTAAAAGCCTTTAAAAGCCTTTAAAAGCCTTTAAAAGCCTTTAAAAGCCTTTAAAAGCCTTTAAAAGCCTTTAAAAGCCTTTAAAAGCCTTTAAAAGCCTTTAAAAGCCTTTAAAAGCCTTTAAAAGCCTTTAAAAGCCTTTAAAAGCCTTTAAAAGCCTTTAAAAGCCTTTAAAAGCCTTTAAAAGCCTTTAAAAGCCTTTAAAAGCCTTTAAAAGCCTTTAAAAGCCTTTAAAAGCCTTTAAAAGCCTTTAAAAGCCTTTAAAAGCCTTTAAAAGCCTTTAAAAGCCTTTAAAAGCCTTTAAAAGCCTTTAAAAGCCTTTAAAAGCCTTTAAAAGCCTTTAAAAGCCTTTAAAAGCCTTTAAAAGCCTTTAAAAGCCTTTAAAAGCCTTTAAAAGCCTTTAAAAGCCTTTAAAAGCCTTTAAAAGCCTTTAAAAGCCTTTAAAAGCCTTTAAAAGCCTTTAAAAGCCTTTAAAAGCCTTTAAAAGCCTTTAAAAGCCTTTAAAAGCCTTTAAAAGCCTTTAAAAGCCTTTAAAAGCCTTTAAAAGCCTTTAAAAGCCTTTAAAAGCCTTTAAAAGCCTTTAAAAGCCTTTAAAAGCCTTTAAAAGCCTTTAAAAGCCTTTAAAAGCCTTTAAAAGCCTTTAAAAGCCTTTAAAAGCCTTTAAAAGCCTTTAAAAGCCTTTAAAAGCCTTTAAAAGCCTTTAAAAGCCTTTAAAAGCCTTTAAAAGCCTTTAAAAGCCTTTAAAAGCCTTTAAAAGCCTTTAAAAGCCTTTAAAAGCCTTTAAAAGCCTTTAAAAGCCTTTAAAAGCCTTTAAAAGCCTTTAAAAGCCTTTAAAAGCCTTTAAAAGCCTTTAAAAGCCTTTAAAAGCCTTTAAAAGCCTTTAAAAGCCTTTAAAAGCCTTTAAAAGCCTTTAAAAGCCTTTAAAAGCCTTTAAAAGCCTTTAAAAGCCTTTAAAAGCCTTTAAAAGCCTTTAAAAGCCTTTAAAAGCCTTTAAAAGCCTTTAAAAGCCTTTAAAAGCCTTTAAAAGCCTTTAAAAGCCTTTAAAAGCCTTTAAAAGCCTTTAAAAGCCTTTAAAAGCCTTTAAAAGCCTTTAAAAGCCTTTAAAAGCCTTTAAAAGCCTTTAAAAGCCTTTAAAAGCCTTTAAAAGCCTTTAAAAGCCTTTAAAAGCCTTTAAAAGCCTTTAAAAGCCTTTAAAAGCCTTTAAAAGCCTTTAAAAGCCTTTAAAAGCCTTTAAAAGCCTTTAAAAGCCTTTAAAAGCCTTTAAAAGCCTTTAAAAGCCTTTAAAAGCCTTTAAAAGCCTTTAAAAGCCTTTAAAAGCCTTTAAAAGCCTTTAAAAGCCTTTAAAAGCCTTTAAAAGCCTTTAAAAGCCTTTAAAAGCCTTTAAAAGCCTTTAAAAGCCTTTAAAAGCCTTTAAAAGCCTTTAAAAGCCTTTAAAAGCCTTTAAAAGCCTTTAAAAGCCTTTAAAAGCCTTTAAAAGCCTTTAAAAGCCTTTAAAAGCCTTTAAAAGCCTTTAAAAGCCTTTAAAAGCCTTTAAAAGCCTTTAAAAGCCTTTAAAAGCCTTTAAAAGCCTTTAAAAGCCTTTAAAAGCCTTTAAAAGCCTTTAAAAGCCTTTAAAAGCCTTTAAAAGCCTTTAAAAGCCTTTAAAAGCCTTTAAAAGCCTTTAAAAGCCTTTAAAAGCCTTTAAAAGCCTTTAAAAGCCTTTAAAAGCCTTTAAAAGCCTTTAAAAGCCTTTAAAAGCCTTTAAAAGCCTTTAAAAGCCTTTAAAAGCCTTTAAAAGCCTTTAAAAGCCTTTAAAAGCCTTTAAAAGCCTTTAAAAGCCTTTAAAAGCCTTTAAAAGCCTTTAAAAGCCTTTAAAAGCCTTTAAAAGCCTTTAAAAGCCTTTAAAAGCCTTTAAAAGCCTTTAAAAGCCTTTAAAAGCCTTTAAAAGCCTTTAAAAGCCTTTAAAAGCCTTTAAAAGCCTTTAAAAGCCTTTAAAAGCCTTTAAAAGCCTTTAAAAGCCTTTAAAAGCCTTTAAAAGCCTTTAAAAGCCTTTAAAAGCCTTTAAAAGCCTTTAAAAGCCTTTAAAAGCCTTTAAAAGCCTTTAAAAGCCTTTAAAAGCCTTTAAAAGCCTTTAAAAGCCTTTAAAAGCCTTTAAAAGCCTTTAAAAGCCTTTAAAAGCCTTTAAAAGCCTTTAAAAGCCTTTAAAAGCCTTTAAAAGCCTTTAAAAGCCTTTAAAAGCCTTTAAAAGCCTTTAAAAGCCTTTAAAAGCCTTTAAAAGCCTTTAAAAGCCTTTAAAAGCCTTTAAAAGCCTTTAAAAGCCTTTAAAAGCCTTTAAAAGCCTTTAAAAGCCTTTAAAAGCCTTTAAAAGCCTTTAAAAGCCTTTAAAAGCCTTTAAAAGCCTTTAAAAGCCTTAAAAAGCCTTTAAAAACCTTTAAAAGCCTTTAAAAGCCTTTAAAAGCCTTTAAAAGCCTTTAAAAGCCTTAAAAAGCCTTTAAAAACCTTTAAAAGCCTTAAAAAGCCTTTAAAAACCTTTAAAAGCCTTTAAAAGCCTTAAAAAGCCTTTAAAAACCTTTAAAAGCCTTAAAAAGCCTTTAAAAACCTTTAAAAGCCTTTAAAAGCCTTTAAAAGCCTTTAAAGCCTTAAAAAGCCTTGTTGTACCCCGGATAGGGTAGTAGCACCCTATTAAAGGCCGTTAATATATTAATAGGACATTAATATATTATTCGTATAATTAAAATAATAATGCAATGGTATATTAATTATTATTATACGTTTTCGTAAAACAATGTGATATTATACTGTATTCATATAACAGTATAATATTATAGTTGTAATATATAGTTGTAATACTATAATATATCGTAGTATATTATAGTGTTGTAGTATACATTCCAGCTCGGACAGCGGCATCCGAAAAGTGGAGCAACTCCGGTTGCACAATATCGGGGTCCCCTTACCCTTCCAATTTTTCGACAAAAATGGTATTTTTACAAAAAAATTTTTTAGAATTTTTTCGTTAATGAAATCGGTTGGTAAATATGCCACTTGAAAACAATGGCGGAGGTTTTAATTCGATATCTCGAAATTTTTTGAAAAAAAGTTCCGTTTCGCAAAATTTAACATAGGATTCCCTATGCTGAAAATGGTCAATTTTTAAAATTTCGAAAAAAAGTACAAGTTGCGTGTCTTTTGAGCCGGAAATGGGCCACTTGAAGCCAATGGAGATGGTAAAAAATCGATATCTTGAAAAAAAAATTTTGGCCATTTTAAAAGTGGAAAAATGAGAATGGGGTACCCTTACAATTTTTCGACAAAAATGGTATTTTTACAAAAAAATTTTTTTAGAATTTTGTCGTTAATGAAATCGGTTGGTAAATATGCCACTTGAAAACAATGGCGGAGGTTTTAATTCGATATCTCGAAATTTTTTGAAAAAAAGTGCCGTTTCGCAAAATTTAACATAGGATTCCCTATGCTGAAAATGATCAATTTTTAAAATTTCGAAAAAAATACAAGTTGCGTGTGTTTTGAGCCGGAAATGGGCCACTTGAAGCCAATGGAGATGGTAAAAAATCGATATCTCGAAAAAAAATATTTGGCCATTTTAAAAGCGGAAAAATGAGAAGGGGGTACCCTTCCAATTTTTCGACAAAAATGGTATTTTTACGAAAAAATTTTTTAGAATTTTTTCGTTAATGAAATCGGTTGGTAAATATGCCACTTGAAAACAATGGCGGAGGTTTTAATTCGATATCTCAAAATTTTTGGAAAAAAAGTGCCGTTTCGCAAAATTTAACATAGGATTCCCTATGCTGAAAATGATCTTTCAGCATAGGGAATCCTAAAAGCCTTTAAAAGCCTTTAAAAGCCTTTAAAAGCCTTTAAAAGCCTTTAAAAGCCTTTAAAAGCCTTTAAAAGCCTTTAAAAGCCTTTAAAAGCCTTTAAAAGCCTTTAAAAGCCTTTAAAAGCCTTTAAAAGCCTTTAAAAGCCTTTAAAAGCCTTTAAAAGCCTTTAAAAGCCTTTAAAAGCCTTTAAAAGCCTTTAAAAGCCTTTAAAAGCCTTTAAAAGCCTTTAAAAGCCTTTAAAAGCCTTTAAAAGCCTTTAAAAGCCTTTAAAAGCCTTTAAAAGCCTTTAAAAGCCTTTAAAAGCCTTTAAAAGCCTTTAAAAGCCTTTAAAAGCCTTTAAAAGCCTTTAAAAGCCTTTAAAAGCCTTTAAAAGCCTTTAAAAGCCTTTAAAAGCCTTTAAAAGCCTTTAAAAGCCTTTAAAAGCCTTTAAAAGCCTTTAAAAGCCTTTAAAAGCCTTTAAAAGCCTTTAAAAGCCTTTAAAAGCCTTTAAAAGCCTTTAAAAGCCTTTAAAAGCCTTTAAAAGCCTTTAAAAGCCTTTAAAAGCCTTTAAAAGCCTTTAAAAGCCTTTAAAAGCCTTTAAAAGCCTTTAAAAGCCTTTAAAAGCCTTTAAAAGCCTTTAAAAGCCTTTAAAAGCCTTTAAAAGCCTTTAAAAGCCTTTAAAAGCCTTTAAAAGCCTTTAAAAGCCTTTAAAAGCCTTTAAAAGCCTTTAAAAGCCTTTAAAAGCCTTTAAAAGCCTTTAAAAGCCTTTAAAAGCCTTTAAAAGCCTTTAAAAGCCTTTAAAAGCCTTTAAAAGCCTTTAAAAGCCTTTAAAAGCCTTTAAAAGCCTTTAAAAGCCTTTAAAAGCCTTTAAAAGCCTTTAAAAGCCTTTAAAAGCCTTTAAAAGCCTTTAAAAGCCTTTAAAAGCCTTAAAAAGACATTAATATATTATTCGTATAATTAAAATAATAATGCAATGGTATATTAATTATTATTATACGTTTTCGTAAAACAATGTGATATTATACTGTATTCATATAACAGTATAATATTATAGTTGTAATATATAGTTGTAATACTATAATATATCGTAGTATATTATAGTGTTGTAGTATACATTCCAGCTCGGACAGCGGCATCCGAAAAGTGGAGCAACTCCGGTTGCACAATATCGGGGTCCCCTTACCCTTCCAATTTTTCGACAAAAATGGTATTTTTACAAAAAAATTTTTTAGAATTTTTTCGTTAATGAAATCGGTTGGTAAATATGCCACTTGAAAACAATGGCGGAGGTTTTAATTCGATATCTCGAAATTTTTTGAAAAAAAGTTCCGTTTCGCAAAATTTAACATAGGATTCCCTATGCTGAAAATGGTCAATTTTTAAAATTTCGAAAAAAAGTACAAGTTGCGTGTCTTTTGAGCCGGAAATGGGCCACTTGAAGCCAATGGAGATGGTAAAAAATCGATATCTTGAAAAAAAAATTTTGGCCATTTTAAAAGTGGAAAAATGAGAAGGGGGTACCCTTACAATTTTTCGACAAAAATGGTATTTTTACAAAAAAATTTTTTTAGAATTTTGTCGTTAATGAAATCGGTTGGTAAATATGCCACTTGAAAACAATGGCGGAGGTTTTAATTCGATATCTCGAAATTTTTTGAAAAAAAGTGCCGTTTCGCAAAATTTAACATAGGATTCCCTATGCTGAAAATGATCAATTTTTAAAATTTCGAAAAAAATACAAGTTGCGTGTGTTTTGAGCCGGAAATGGGCCACTTGAAGCCAATGGAGATGGTAAAAAATCGATATCTCGAAAAAAAATATTTGGCCATTTTAAAAGTGGAAAAATGAGAAGGGGGTACCCTTCCAATTTTTCGACAAAAATGGTATTTTTACGAAAAAATTTTTTAGAATTTTTTCGTTAATGAAATCGGTTGGTAAATATGCCACTTGAAAACAATGGCGGAGGTTTTAATTCGATATCTCAAAATTTTTGGAAAAAAAGTGCCGTTTCGCAAAATTTAACATAGGATTCCCTATGCTGAAAATGATCTTTCAGCATAGGGAATCCTAGCCTTTAAAAGCCTTTAAAAGCCTTTAAAAGCCTTTAAAAGCCTTTAAAAGCCTTTAAAAGCCTTTAAAAGCCTTTAAAAGCCTTTAAAAGCCTTTAAAAGCCTTTAAAAGCCTTTAAAAGCCTTTAAAAGCCTTTAAAAGCCTTTAAAAGCCTTTAAAAGCCTTTAAAAGCCTTTAAAAGCCTTTAAAAGCCTTTAAAAGCCTTTAAAAGCCTTTAAAAGCCTTTAAAAGCCTTTAAAAGCCTTTAAAAGCCTTTAAAAGCCTTTAAAAGCCTTTAAAAGCCTTTAAAAGCCTTTAAAAGCCTTTAAAAGCCTTTAAAAGCCTTTAAAAGCCTTTAAAAGCCTTTAAAAGCCTTTAAAAGCCTTTAAAAGCCTTTAAAAGCCTTTAAAAGCCTTTAAAAGCCTTTAAAAGCCTTTAAAAGCCTTTAAAAGCCTTTAAAAGCCTTTAAAAGCCTTTAAAAGCCTTTAAAAGCCTTTAAAAGCCTTTAAAAGCCTTTAAAAGCCTTTAAAAGCCTTTAAAAGCCTTTAAAAGCCTTTAAAAGCCTTTAAAAGCCTTTAAAAGCCTTTAAAAGCCTTTAAAAGCCTTTAAAAGCCTTTAAAAGCCTTTAAAAGCCTTTAAAAGCCTTTAAAAGCCTTTAAAAGCCTTTAAAAGCCTTTAAAAGCCTTTAAAAGCCTTTAAAAGCCTTTAAAAGCCTTTAAAAGCCTTTAAAAGCCTTTAAAAGCCTTTAAAAGCCTTTAAAAGCCTTTAAAAGCCTTTAAAAGCCTTTAAAAGCCTTTAAAAGCCTTTAAAAGCCTTTAAAAGCCTTTAAAAGCCTTTAAAAGCCTTTAAAAGCCTTTAAAAGCCTTTAAAAGCCTTTAAAAGCCTTTAAAAGCCTTTAAAAGCCTTTAAAAGCCTTTAAAAGCCTTTAAAAGCCTTTAAAAGCCTTTAAAAGCCTTTAAAAGCCTTTAAAAGCCTTTAAAAGCCTTTAAAAGCCTTTAAAAGCCTTTAAAAGCCTTTAAAAGCCTTTAAAAGCCTTTAAAAGCCTTTAAAAGCCTTTAAAAGCCTTTAAAAGCCTTTAAAAGCCTTTAAAAGCCTTTAAAAGCCTTTAAAAGCCTTTAAAAGCCTTTAAAAGCCTTTAAAAGCCTTTAAAAGCCTTTAAAAGCCTTTAAAAGCCTTTAAAAGCCTTTAAAAGCCTTTAAAAGCCTTTAAAAGCCTTTAAAAGCCTTTAAAAGCCTTTAAAAGCCTTTAAAAGCCTTTAAAAGCCTTTAAAAGCCTTTAAAAGCCTTTAAAAGCCTTTAAAAGCCTTTAAAAGCCTTTAAAAGCCTTTAAAAGCCTTTAAAAGCCTTTAAAAGCCTTTAAAAGCCTTTAAAAGCCTTTAAAAGCCTTTAAAAGCCTTTAAAAGCCTTTAAAAGCCTTTAAAAGCCTTTAAAAGCCTTTAAAAGCCTTTAAAAGCCTTTAAAAGCCTTTAAAAGCCTTTAAAAGCCTTTAAAAGCCTTTAAAAGCCTTTAAAAGCCTTTAAAAGCCTTTAAAAGCCTTTAAAAGCCTTTAAAAGCCTTTAAAAGCCTTTAAAAGCCTTTAAAAGCCTTTAAAAGCCTTTAAAAGCCTTTAAAAGCCTTTAAAAGCCTTTAAAAGCCTTTAAAAGCCTTTAAAAGCCTTTAAAAGCCTTTAAAAGCCTTTAAAAGCCTTTAAAAGCCTTTAAAAGCCTTTAAAAGCCTTTAAAAGCCTTTAAAAGCCTTTAAAAGCCTTTAAAAGCCTTTAAAAGCCTTTAAAAGCCTTTAAAAGCCTTTAAAAGCCTTTAAAAGCCTTTAAAAGCCTTTAAAAGCCTTTAAAAGCCTTTAAAAGCCTTTAAAAGCCTTTAAAAGCCTTTAAAAGCCTTTAAAAGCCTTTAAAAGCCTTTAAAAGCCTTTAAAAGCCTTTAAAAGCCTTTAAAAGCCTTTAAAAGCCTTTAAAAGCCTTTAAAAGCCTTTAAAAGCCTTTAAAAGCCTTTAAAAGCCTTTAAAAGCCTTTAAAAGCCTTTAAAAGCCTTTAAAAGCCTTTAAAAGCCTTTAAAAGCCTTTAAAAGCCTTTAAAAGCCTTTAAAAGCCTTTAAAAGCCTTTAAAAGCCTTTAAAAGCCTTTAAAAGCCTTTAAAAGCCTTTAAAAGCCTTTAAAAGCCTTTAAAAGCCTTTAAAAGCCTTTAAAAGCCTTTAAAAGCCTTTAAAAGCCTTTAAAAGCCTTTAAAAGCCTTTAAAAGCCTTTAAAAGCCTTTAAAAGCCTTTAAAAGCCTTTAAAAGCCTTTAAAAGCCTTTAAAAGCCTTTAAAAGCCTTTAAAAGCCTTTAAAAGCCTTTAAAAGCCTTTAAAAGCCTTTAAAAGCCTTTAAAAGCCTTTAAAAGCCTTTAAAAGCCTTTAAAAGCCTTTAAAAGCCTTTAAAAGCCTTTAAAAGCCTTTAAAAGCCTTTAAAAGCCTTTAAAAGCCTTTAAAAGCCTTTAAAAGCCTTTAAAAGCCTTTAAAAGCCTTTAAAAGCCTTTAAAAGCCTTTAAAAGCCTTTAAAAGCCTTTAAAAGCCTTTAAAAGCCTTTAAAAGCCTTTAAAAGCCTTTAAAAGCCTTTAAAAGCCTTTAAAAGCCTTTAAAAGCCTTTAAAAGCCTTTAAAAGCCTTTAAAAGCCTTTAAAAGCCTTTAAAAGCCTTTAAAAGCCTTTAAAAGCCTTTAAAAGCCTTTAAAAGCCTTTAAAAGCCTTTAAAAGCCTTTAAAAGCCTTTAAAAGCCTTTAAAAGCCTTTAAAAGCCTTTAAAAGCCTTTAAAAGCCTTTAAAAGCCTTTAAAAGCCTTTAAAAGCCTTTAAAAGCCTTTAAAAGCCTTTAAAAGCCTTTAAAAGCCTTTAAAAGCCTTTAAAAGCCTTTAAAAGCCTTTAAAAGCCTTTAAAAGCCTTTAAAAGCCTTTAAAAGCCTTTAAAAGCCTTTAAAAGCCTTTAAAAGCCTTTAAAAGCCTTTAAAAGCCTTTAAAAGCCTTTAAAAGCCTTTAAAAGCCTTTAAAAGCCTTTAAAAGCCTTTAAAAGCCTTTAAAAGCCTTTAAAAGCCTTTAAAAGCCTTTAAAAGCCTTTAAAAGCCTTTAAAAGCCTTTAAAAGCCTTTAAAAGCCTTTAAAAGCCTTTAAAAGCCTTTAAAAGCCTTTAAAAGCCTTTAAAAGCCTTTAAAAGCCTTTAAAAGCCTTTAAAAGCCTTTAAAAGCCTTTAAAAGCCTTTAAAAGCCTTTAAAAGCCTTTAAAAGCCTTTAAAAGCCTTTAAAAGCCTTTAAAAGCCTTTAAAAGCCTTTAAAAGCCTTTAAAAGCCTTTAAAAGCCTTTAAAAGCCTTTAAAAGCCTTTAAAAGCCTTTAAAAGCCTTTAAAAGCCTTTAAAAGCCTTTAAAAGCCTTTAAAAGCCTTTAAAAGCCTTTAAAAGCCTTTAAAAGCCTTTAAAAGCCTTTAAAAGCCTTTAAAAGCCTTTAAAAGCCTTTAAAAGCCTTTAAAAGCCTTTAAAAGCCTTTAAAAGCCTTTAAAAGCCTTTAAAAGCCTTTAAAAGCCTTTAAAAGCCTTTAAAAGCCTTTAAAAGCCTTTAAAAGCCTTTAAAAGCCTTTAAAAGCCTTTAAAAGCCTTTAAAAGCCTTTAAAAGCCTTTAAAAGCCTTTAAAAGCCTTAAAAAGCCTTTAAAAGCCTTTAAAAGCCTTTAAAAGCCTTAAAAAGCCTTTAAAAGCCTTTAAAAGCCTTTAAAAGCCTTAAAAAGCCTTAAAAAGCCTTTAAAAGCCTTAAAAAGCCTTTAAAAGCCTTTAAAAGCCTTTAAAAGCCTTAAAAAGCCTTTAAAAGCCTTTAAAAGCCTTTAAAAGCCTTTAAAAGCCTTAAAAAGCCTTAAAAAGCCTTTAAAAGCCTTAAAAAGCCTTAAAAAGCCTTTAAAAGCCTTTAAAAGCCTTAAAAAGCCTTTAAAAGCCTTTAAAAGCCTTTAAAAGCCTTAAAAAGCCTTAAAAAGCCTTTAAAAGCCTTTAAAAGCCTTTAAAAGCCTTTAAAAGCCTTTAAAAGCCTTAAAAAGCCTTTAAAAGCCTTTAAAAGCCTTTAAAAGCCTTTAAAAGCCTTTAAAAGCCTTTAAAAGCCTTAAAAAGCCTTTAAAAGCCTTTAAAAGCCTTTAAAAGCCTTTAAAAGCCTTTAAAAGCCTTAAAAAGCCTTAAAAAGCCTTTAAAAGCCTTTAAAGCCTTAAAAAGCCTTGTTGTACCCCGGATAGGGTAGTAGCACCCTATTAAAGGCCGTTAATATATTAATAGGACATTAATATATTATTCGTATAATTAAAATAATAATGCAATGGTATATTAATTATTATTATACGTTTTCGTAAAACAATGTGATATTATACTGTATTCATATAACAGTATAATATTATAGTTGTAATATATAGTTGTAATACTATAATATATCGTAGTATATTATAGTGTTGTAGTATACATTCCAGCTCGGACAGCGGCATCCGAAAAGTGGAGCAACTCCGGTTGCACAATATCGGGGTCCCCTTACCCTTCCAATTTTTCGACAAAAATGGTATTTTTACAAAAAAATTTTTTAGAATTTTTTCGTTAATGAAATCGGTTGGTAAATATGCCACTTGAAAACAATGGCGGAGGTTTTAATTCGATATCTCGAAATTTTTTGAAAAAAAGTTCCGTTTCGCAAAATTTAACATAGGATTCCCTATGCTGAAAATGGTCAATTTTTAAAATTTCGAAAAAAAGTACAAGTTGCGTGTCTTTTGAGCCGGAAATGGGCCACTTGAAGCCAATGGAGATGGTAAAAAATCGATATCTTGAAAAAAAAATTTTGGCCATTTTAAAAGTGGAAAAATGAGAAGGGGGTACCCTTACAATTTTTCGACAAAAATGGTATTTTTACAAAAAAATTTTTTTAGAATTTTGTCGTTAATGAAATCGGTTGGTAAATATGCCACTTGAAAACAATGGCGGAGGTTTTAATTCGATATCTCGAAATTTTTTGAAAAAAAGTGCCGTTTCGCAAAATTTAACATAGGATTCCCTATGCTGAAAATGATCAATTTTTAAAATTTCGAAAAAAATACAAGTTGCGTGTGTTTTGAGCCGGAAATGGGCCACTTGAAGCCAATGGAGATGGTAAAAAATCGATATCTCGAAAAAAAATATTTGGCCATTTTAAAAGTGGAAAAATGAGAAGGGGGTACCCTTCCAATTTTTCGACAAAAATGGTATTTTTACGAAAAAATTTTTTAGAATTTTTTCGTTAATGAAATCGGTTGGTAAATATGCCACTTGAAAACAATGGCGGAAGTTTTAATTCGATATCTCAAAATTTTTGGAAAAAAAGTGCCGTTTCGCAAAATTTAACATAGGATTCCCTATGCTGAAAATGATCTTTCAGCATAGGGAATCCTAAAAGCCTTTAAAAGCCTTTAAAAGCCTTTAAAAGCCTTTAAAAGCCTTTAAAAGCCTTTAAAAGCCTTTAAAAGCCTTTAAAAGCCTTTAAAAGCCTTTAAAAGCCTTTAAAAGCCTTTAAAAGCCTTTAAAAGCCTTTAAAAGCCTTTAAAAGCCTTTAAAAGCCTTTAAAAGCCTTTAAAAGCCTTTAAAAGCCTTTAAAAGCCTTTAAAAGCCTTTAAAAGCCTTTAAAAGCCTTTAAAAGCCTTTAAAAGCCTTTAAAAGCCTTTAAAAGCCTTTAAAAGCCTTTAAAAGCCTTTAAAAGCCTTTAAAAGCCTTTAAAAGCCTTTAAAAGCCTTTAAAAGCCTTTAAAAGCCTTTAAAAGCCTTTAAAAGCCTTTAAAAGCCTTTAAAAGCCTTTAAAAGCCTTTAAAAGCCTTTAAAAGCCTTTAAAAGCCTTTAAAAGCCTTTAAAAGCCTTTAAAAGCCTTTAAAAGCCTTTAAAAGCCTTTAAAAGCCTTTAAAAGCCTTTAAAAGCCTTTAAAAGCCTTTAAAAGCCTTTAAAAGCCTTTAAAAGCCTTTAAAAGCCTTTAAAAGCCTTTAAAAGCCTTTAAAAGCCTTTAAAAGCCTTTAAAAGCCTTTAAAAGCCTTTAAAAGCCTTTAAAAGCCTTTAAAAGCCTTTAAAAGCCTTTAAAAGCCTTTAAAAGCCTTTAAAAGCCTTTAAAAGCCTTTAAAAGCCTTTAAAAGCCTTTAAAAGCCTTTAAAAGCCTTTAAAAGCCTTTAAAAGCCTTTAAAAGCCTTTAAAAGCCTTTAAAAGCCTTTAAAAGCCTTTAAAAGCCTTTAAAAGCCTTTAAAAGCCTTTAAAAGCCTTTAAAAGCCTTTAAAAGCCTTTAAAAGCCTTTAAAAGCCTTTAAAAGCCTTTAAAAGCCTTTAAAAGCCTTTAAAAGCCTTTAAAAGCCTTTAAAAGCCTTTAAAAGCCTTTAAAAGCCTTTAAAAGCCTTTAAAAGCCTTTAAAAGCCTTTAAAAGCCTTTAAAAGCCTTTAAAAGCCTTTAAAAGCCTTTAAAAGCCTTTAAAAGCCTTTAAAAGCCTTTAAAAGCCTTTAAAAGCCTTTAAAAGCCTTTAAAAGCCTTTAAAAGCCTTTAAAAGCCTTTAAAAGCCTTTAAAAGCCTTTAAAAGCCTTTAAAAGCCTTTAAAAGCCTTTAAAAGCCTTTAAAAGCCTTTAAAAGCCTTTAAAAGCCTTTAAAAGCCTTTAAAAGCCTTTAAAAGCCTTTAAAAGCCTTTAAAAGCCTTTAAAAGCCTTTAAAAGCCTTTAAAAGCCTTTAAAAGCCTTTAAAAGCCTTTAAAAGCCTTTAAAAGCCTTTAAAAGCCTTTAAAAGCCTTTAAAAGCCTTTAAAAGCCTTTAAAAGCCTTTAAAAGCCTTTAAAAGCCTTTAAAAGCCTTTAAAAGCCTTTAAAAGCCTTTAAAAGCCTTTAAAAGCCTTTAAAAGCCTTTAAAAGCCTTTAAAAGCCTTTAAAAGCCTTTAAAAGCCTTTAAAAGCCTTTAAAAGCCTTAAAAAGCCTTTAAAAGCCTTTAAAGCCTTAAAAAGCCTTGTTGTACCCCGGATAGGGTAGTAGCACCCTATTAAAGGCCGTTAATATATTAATAGGACATTAATATATTATTCGTATAATTAAAATAATAATGCAATGGTATATTAATTATTATTATACGTTTTCGTAAAACAATGTGATATTATACTGTATTCATATAACAGTATAATATTATAGTTGTAATATATAGTTGTAATACTATAATATATCGTAGTATATTATAGTGTTGTAGTATACATTCCAGCTCGGACAGCGGCATCCGAAAAGTGGAGCAACTCCGGTTGCACAATATCGGGGTCCCCTTACCCTTCCAATTTTTCGACAAAAATGGTATTTTTACAAAAAAATTTTTTAGAATTTTTTCGTTAATGAAATCGGTTGGTAAATATGCCACTTGAAAACAATGGCGGAGGTTTTAATTCGATATCTCGAAATTTTTTGAAAAAAAGTTCCGTTTCGCAAAATTTAACATAGGATTCCCTATGCTGAAAATGGTCAATTTTTAAAATTTCGAAAAAAAGTACAAGTTGCGTGTCTTTTGAGCCGGAAATGGGCCACTTGAAGCCAATGGAGATGGTAAAAAATCGATATCTTGAAAAAAAAATTTTGGCCATTTTAAAAGTGGAAAAATGAGAAGGGGGTACCCTTACAATTTTTCGACAAAAATGGTATTTTTACAAAAAAATTTTTTTAGAATTTTGTCGTTAATGAAATCGGTTGGTAAATATGCCACTTGAAAACAATGGCGGAGGTTTTAATTCGATATCTCGAAATTTTTTGAAAAAAAGTGCCGTTTCGCAAAATTTAACATAGGATTCCCTATGCTGAAAATGATCAATTTTTAAAATTTCGAAAAAAATACAAGTTGCGTGTGTTTTGAGCCGGAAATGGGCCACTTGAAGCCAATGGAGATGGTAAAAAATCGATATCTCGAAAAAAA
This sequence comes from Exephanes ischioxanthus, assembly GCA_958510785.1. NCBI lineage: Eukaryota > Metazoa > Arthropoda > Insecta > Hymenoptera > Ichneumonidae > Exephanes > Exephanes ischioxanthus. Next base: position 18,102,803 of record OY294024.1, on the reverse strand, counting down.
ATATTTGGCCATTTTAAAAGTGGAAAAATGAGAAGGGGGTACCCTTCCAATTTTTCGACAAAAATGGTATTTTTACGAAAAAATTTTTTAGAATTTTTTCGTTAATGAAATCGGTTGGTAAATATGCCACTTGAAAACAATGGCGGAGGTTTTAATTCGATATCTCAAAATTTTTGGAAAAAAAGTGCCGTTTCGCAAAATTTAACATAGGATTCCCTATGCTGAAAATGATCTTTCAGCATAGGGAATCCTAAAAGCCTTTAAAAGCCTTTAAAAGCCTTTAAAAGCCTTTAAAAGCCTTTAAAAGCCTTTAAAAGCCTTTAAAAGCCTTTAAAAGCCTTTAAAAGCCTTTAAAAGCCTTTAAAAGCCTTTAAAAGCCTTTAAAAGCCTTTAAAAGCCTTTAAAAGCCTTTAAAAGCCTTTAAAAGCCTTTAAAAGCCTTTAAAAGCCTTTAAAAGCCTTTAAAAGCCTTTAAAAGCCTTTAAAAGCCTTTAAAAGCCTTTAAAAGCCTTTAAAAGCCTTTAAAAGCCTTTAAAAGCCTTTAAAAGCCTTTAAAAGCCTTTAAAAGCCTTTAAAAGCCTTTAAAAGCCTTTAAAAGCCTTTAAAAGCCTTTAAAAGCCTTTAAAAGCCTTTAAAAGCCTTTAAAAGCCTTTAAAAGCCTTTAAAAGCCTTTAAAAGCCTTTAAAAGCCTTTAAAAGCCTTTAAAAGCCTTTAAAAGCCTTTAAAAGCCTTTAAAAGCCTTTAAAAGCCTTTAAAAGCCTTTAAAAGCCTTTAAAAGCCTTTAAAAGCCTTTAAAAGCCTTTAAAAGCCTTTAAAAGCCTTTAAAAGCCTTTAAAAGCCTTTAAAAGCCTTTAAAAGCCTTTAAAAGCCTTTAAAAGCCTTTAAAAGCCTTTAAAAGCCTTTAAAAGCCTTTAAAAGCCTTTAAAAGCCTTTAAAAGCCTTTAAAAGCCTTTAAAAGCCTTTAAAAGCCTTTAAAAGCCTTTAAAAGCCTTTAAAAGCCTTTAAAAGCCTTTAAAAGCCTTTAAAAGCCTTTAAAAGCCTTTAAAAGCCTTTAAAAGCCTTTAAAAGCCTTTAAAAGCCTTTAAAAGCCTTTAAAAGCCTTTAAAAGCCTTTAAAAGCCTTTAAAAGCCTTTAAAAGCCTTTAAAAGCCTTTAAAAGCCTTTAAAAGCCTTTAAAAGCCTTTAAAAGCCTTTAAAAGCCTTTAAAAGCCTTTAAAAGCCTTTAAAAGCCTTTAAAAGCCTTTAAAAGCCTTTAAAAGCCTTTAAAAGCCTTTAAAAGCCTTTAAAAGCCTTTAAAAGCCTTTAAAAGCCTTTAAAAGCCTTTAAAAGCCTTTAAAAGCCTTTAAAAGCCTTTAAAAGCCTTTAAAAGCCTTTAAAAGCCTTTAAAAGCCTTTAAAAGCCTTTAAAAGCCTTTAAAAGCCTTTAAAAGCCTTTAAAAGCCTTTAAAAGCCTTTAAAAGCCTTTAAAAGCCTTTAAAAGCCTTTAAAAGCCTTTAAAAGCCTTTAAAAGCCTTTAAAAGCCTTTAAAAGCCTTTAAAAGCCTTTAAAAGCCTTTAAAAGCCTTTAAAAGCCTTTAAAAGCCTTTAAAAGCCTTTAAAAGCCTTTAAAAGCCTTTAAAAGCCTTTAAAAGCCTTTAAAAGCCTTTAAAAGCCTTTAAAAGCCTTTAAAAGCCTTTAAAAGCCTTTAAAAGCCTTTAAAAGCCTTTAAAAGCCTTTAAAAGCCTTTAAAAGCCTTTAAAAGCCTTTAAAAGCCTTTAAAAGCCTTTAAAAGCCTTTAAAAGCCTTTAAAAGCCTTTAAAAGCCTTTAAAAGCCTTTAAAAGCCTTTAAAAGCCTTTAAAAGCCTTTAAAAGCCTTTAAAAGCCTTTAAAAGCCTTTAAAAGCCTTTAAAAGCCTTTAAAAGCCTTTAAAAGCCTTTAAAAGCCTTTAAAAGCCTTTAAAAGCCTTTAAAAGCCTTTAAAAGCCTTTAAAAGCCTTTAAAAGCCTTTAAAAGCCTTTAAAAGCCTTTAAAAGCCTTTAAAAGCCTTTAAAAGCCTTTAAAAGCCTTTAAAAGCCTTTAAAAGCCTTTAAAAGCCTTTAAAAGCCTTTAAAAGCCTTTAAAAGCCTTTAAAAGCCTTTAAAAGCCTTTAAAAGCCTTTAAAAGCCTTTAAAAGCCTTTAAAAGCCTTTAAAAGCCTTTAAAAGCCTTTAAAAGCCTTTAAAAGCCTTTAAAAGCCTTTAAAAGCCTTTAAAAGCCTTTAAAAGCCTTTAAAAGCCTTTAAAAGCCTTTAAAAGCCTTTAAAAGCCTTTAAAAGCCTTTAAAAGCCTTTAAAAGCCTTTAAAAGCCTTTAAAAGCCTTTAAAAGCCTTTAAAAGCCTTTAAAAGCCTTTAAAAGCCTTTAAAAGCCTTTAAAAGCCTTTAAAAGCCTTTAAAAGCCTTTAAAAGCCTTTAAAAGCCTTTAAAAGCCTTTAAAAGCCTTTAAAAGCCTTTAAAAGCCTTTAAAAGCCTTTAAAAGCCTTTAAAAGCCTTTAAAAGCCTTTAAAAGCCTTTAAAAGCCTTTAAAAGCCTTTAAAAGCCTTTAAAAGCCTTTAAAAGCCTTTAAAAGCCTTTAAAAGCCTTTAAAAGCCTTTAAAAGCCTTTAAAAGCCTTTAAAAGCCTTAAAAAGCCTTTAAAAGCCTTTAAAAGCCTTTAAAAGCCTTTAAAAGCCTTTAAAAGCCTTTAAAAGCCTTTAAAAGCCTTAAAAAGCCTTTAAAAGCCTTTAAAAGCCTTTAAAAGCCTTAAAAAGCCTTTAAAAGCCTTAAAAAGCCTTTAAAAGCCTTAAAAAGCCTTTAAAAGCCTTTAAAAGCCTTTAAAAGCCTTTAAAAGCCTTTAAAAGCCTTAAAAAGCCTTTAAAAGCCTTTAAAAGCCTTTAAAAGCCTTTAAAAGCCTTAAAAAGCCTTTAAAAGCCTTTAAAAGCCTTAAAAAGCCTTTAAAAGCCTTTAAAAGCCTTTAAAAGCCTTTAAAAGCCTTTAAAAGCCTTTAAAAGCCTTTAAAAGCCTTTAAAAGCCTTAAAAAGCCTTTAAAAGCCTTTAAAAGCCTTAAAAAGCCTTTAAAAGCCTTTAAAAGCCTTTAAAAGCCTTAAAAAGCCTTAAAAAGCCTTTAAAAGCCTTTAAAGCCTTAAAAAGCCTTGTTGTACCCCGGATAGGGTAGTAGCACCCTATTAAAGGCCGTTAATATATTAATAGGACATTAATATATTATTCGTATAATTAAAATAATAATGCAATGGTATATTAATTATTATTATACGTTTTCGTAAAACAATGTGATATTATACTGTATTCATATAACAGTATAATATTATAGTTGTAATATATAGTTGTAATACTATAATATATCGTAGTATATTATAGTGTTGTAGTATACATTCCAGCTCGGACAGCGGCATCCGAAAAGTGGAGCAACTCCGGTTGCACAATATCGGGGTCCCCTTACCCTTCCAATTTTTCGACAAAAATGGTATTTTTACAAAAAAATTTTTTAGAATTTTTTCGTTAATGAAATCGGTTGGTAAATATGCCACTTGAAAACAATGGCGGAGGTTTTAATTCGATATCTCGAAATTTTTTGAAAAAAAGTTCCGTTTCGCAAAATTTAACATAGGATTCCCTATGCTGAAAATGGTCAATTTTTAAAATTTCGAAAAAAAGTACAAGTTGCGTGTCTTTTGAGCCGGAAATGGGCCACTTGAAGCCAATGGAGATGGTAAAAAATCGATATCTTGAAAAAAAAATTTTGGCCATTTTAAAAGTGGAAAAATGAGAAGGGGGTACCCTTACAATTTTTCGACAAAAATGGTATTTTTACAAAAAAATTTTTTTAGAATTTTGTCGTTAATGAAATCGGTTGGTAAATATGCCACTTGAAAACAATGGCGGAGGTTTTAATTCGATATCTCGAAATTTTTTGAAAAAAAGTGCCGTTTCGCAAAATTTAACATAGGATTCCCTATGCTGAAAATGATCAATTTTTAAAATTTCGAAAAAAATACAAGTTGCGTGTGTTTTGAGCCGGAAATGGGCCACTTGAAGCCAATGGAGATGGTAAAAAATCGATATCTCGAAAAAAAATATTTGGCCATTTTAAAAGTGGAAAAATGAGAAGGGGGTACCCTTCCAATTTTTCGACAAAAATGGTATTTTTACGAAAAAATTTTTTAGAATTTTTTCGTTAATGAAATCGGTTGGTAAATATGCCACTTGAAAACAATGGCGGAGGTTTTAATTCGATATCTCAAAATTTTTGGAAAAAAAGTGCCGTTTCGCAAAATTTAACATAGGATTCCCTATGCTGAAAATGATCTTTCAGCATAGGGAATCCTAAAAGCCTTTAAAAGCCTTTAAAAGCCTTTAAAAGCCTTTAAAAGCCTTTAAAAGCCTTTAAAAGCCTTTAAAAGCCTTTAAAAGCCTTTAAAAGCCTTTAAAAGCCTTTAAAAGCCTTTAAAAGCCTTTAAAAGCCTTTAAAAGCCTTTAAAAGCCTTTAAAAGCCTTTAAAAGCCTTTAAAAGCCTTTAAAAGCCTTTAAAAGCCTTTAAAAGCCTTTAAAAGCCTTTAAAAGCCTTTAAAAGCCTTTAAAAGCCTTTAAAAGCCTTTAAAAGCCTTTAAAAGCCTTTAAAAGCCTTTAAAAGCCTTTAAAAGCCTTTAAAAGCCTTTAAAAGCCTTTAAAAGCCTTTAAAAGCCTTTAAAAGCCTTTAAAAGCCTTTAAAAGCCTTTAAAAGCCTTTAAAAGCCTTTAAAAGCCTTTAAAAGCCTTTAAAAGCCTTTAAAAGCCTTTAAAAGCCTTTAAAAGCCTTTAAAAGCCTTTAAAAGCCTTTAAAAGCCTTTAAAAGCCTTTAAAAGCCTTTAAAAGCCTTTAAAAGCCTTTAAAAGCCTTTAAAAGCCTTTAAAAGCCTTTAAAAGCCTTTAAAAGCCTTTAAAAGCCTTTAAAAGCCTTTAAAAGCCTTTAAAAGCCTTTAAAAGCCTTTAAAAGCCTTTAAAAGCCTTTAAAAGCCTTTAAAAGCCTTTAAAAGCCTTTAAAAGCCTTTAAAAGCCTTTAAAAGCCTTTAAAAGCCTTTAAAAGCCTTTAAAAGCCTTTAAAAGCCTTTAAAAGCCTTTAAAAGCCTTTAAAAGCCTTTAAAAGCCTTTAAAAGCCTTTAAAAGCCTTTAAAAGCCTTTAAAAGCCTTTAAAAGCCTTTAAAAGCCTTTAAAAGCCTTTAAAAGCCTTTAAAAGCCTTTAAAAGCCTTTAAAAGCCTTTAAAAGCCTTTAAAAGCCTTTAAAAGCCTTTAAAAGCCTTTAAAAGCCTTTAAAAGCCTTTAAAAGCCTTTAAAAGCCTTTAAAAGCCTTTAAAAGCCTTTAAAAGCCTTTAAAAGCCTTTAAAAGCCTTTAAAAGCCTTTAAAAGCCTTTAAAAGCCTTTAAAAGCCTTTAAAAGCCTTTAAAAGCCTTTAAAAGCCTTTAAAAGCCTTTAAAAGCCTTTAAAAGCCTTTAAAAGCCTTTAAAAGCCTTTAAAAGCCTTTAAAAGCCTTTAAAAGCCTTTAAAAGCCTTTAAAAGCCTTTAAAAGCCTTTAAAAGCCTTTAAAAGCCTTTAAAAGCCTTTAAAAGCCTTTAAAAGCCTTTAAAAGCCTTTAAAAGCCTTTAAAAGCCTTTAAAAGCCTTTAAAAGCCTTTAAAAGCCTTTAAAAGCCTTTAAAAGCCTTTAAAAGCCTTTAAAAGCCTTTAAAAGCCTTTAAAAGCCTTTAAAAGCCTTTAAAAGCCTTTAAAAGCCTTTAAAAGCCTTTAAAAGCCTTTAAAAGCCTTTAAAAGCCTTTAAAAGCCTTTAAAAGCCTTTAAAAGCCTTTAAAAGCCTTTAAAAGCCTTTAAAAGCCTTTAAAAGCCTTTAAAAGCCTTTAAAAGCCTTTAAAAGCCTTTAAAAGCCTTTAAAAGCCTTTAAAAGCCTTTAAAAGCCTTTAAAAGCCTTTAAAAGCCTTTAAAAGCCTTTAAAAGCCTTTAAAAGCCTTTAAAAGCCTTTAAAAGCCTTTAAAAGCCTTTAAAAGCCTTTAAAAGCCTTTAAAAGCCTTTAAAAGCCTTTAAAAGCCTTTAAAAGCCTTTAAAAGCCTTTAAAAGCCTTTAAAAGCCTTTAAAAGCCTTTAAAAGCCTTTAAAAGCCTTTAAAAGCCTTTAAAAGCCTTTAAAAGCCTTTAAAAGCCTTTAAAAGCCTTTAAAAGCCTTTAAAAGCCTTTAAAAGCCTTTAAAAGCCTTTAAAAGCCTTTAAAAGCCTTTAAAAGCCTTTAAAAGCCTTTAAAAGCCTTTAAAAGCCTTTAAAAGCCTTTAAAAGCCTTTAAAAGCCTTTAAAAGCCTTTAAAAGCCTTTAAAAGCCTTTAAAAGCCTTTAAAAGCCTTTAAAAGCCTTTAAAAGCCTTTAAAAGCCTTTAAAAGCCTTTAAAAGCCTTTAAAAGCCTTTAAAAGCCTTTAAAAGCCTTTAAAAGCCTTTAAAAGCCTTTAAAAGCCTTTAAAAGCCTTTAAAAGCCTTTAAAAGCCTTTAAAAGCCTTTAAAAGCCTTTAAAAGCCTTTAAAAGCCTTTAAAAGCCTTTAAAAGCCTTTAAAAGCCTTTAAAAGCCTTTAAAAGCCTTTAAAAGCCTTTAAAAGCCTTTAAAAGCCTTTAAAAGCCTTTAAAAGCCTTTAAAAGCCTTTAAAAGCCTTTAAAAGCCTTTAAAAGCCTTTAAAAGCCTTTAAAAGCCTTTAAAAGCCTTTAAAAGCCTTTAAAAGCCTTTAAAAGCCTTTAAAAGCCTTTAAAAGCCTTTAAAAGCCTTTAAAAGCCTTTAAAAGCCTTTAAAAGCCTTTAAAAGCCTTTAAAAGCCTTTAAAAGCCTTTAAAAGCCTTTAAAAGCCTTTAAAAGCCTTTAAAAGCCTTTAAAAGCCTTTAAAAGCCTTTAAAAGCCTTTAAAAGCCTTTAAAAGCCTTTAAAAGCCTTTAAAAGCCTTTAAAAGCCTTTAAAAGCCTTTAAAAGCCTTTAAAAGCCTTTAAAAGCCTTTAAAAGCCTTTAAAAGCCTTTAAAAGCCTTTAAAAGCCTTTAAAAGCCTTTAAAAGCCTTTAAAAGCCTTTAAAAGCCTTTAAAAGCCTTTAAAAGCCTTTAAAAGCCTTTAAAAGCCTTTAAAAGCCTTTAAAAGCCTTTAAAAGCCTTTAAAAGCCTTTAAAAGCCTTTAAAAGCCTTTAAAAGCCTTTAAAAGCCTTTAAAAGCCTTTAAAAGCCTTTAAAAGCCTTTAAAAGCCTTTAAAAGCCTTTAAAAGCCTTTAAAAGCCTTTAAAAGCCTTTAAAAGCCTTTAAAAGCCTTTAAAAGCCTTTAAAAGCCTTTAAAAGCCTTTAAAAGCCTTTAAAAGCCTTTAAAAGCCTTTAAAAGCCTTTAAAAGCCTTTAAAAGCCTTTAAAAGCCTTTAAAAGCCTTTAAAAGCCTTTAAAAGCCTTTAAAAGCCTTTAAAAGCCTTTAAAAGCCTTTAAAAGCCTTTAAAAGCCTTTAAAAGCCTTTAAAAGCCTTTAAAAGCCTTTAAAAGCCTTTAAAAGCCTTTAAAAGCCTTTAAAAGCCTTTAAAAGCCTTTAAAAGCCTTTAAAAGCCTTTAAAAGCCTTTAAAAGCCTTTAAAAGCCTTTAAAAGCCTTTAAAAGCCTTAAAAAGCCTTTAAAAGCCTTTAAAAGCCTTTAAAAGCCTTAAAAAGCCTTTAAAAGCCTTAAAAAGCCTTTAAAAGCCTTTAAAAGCCTTTAAAAGCCTTAAAAAGCCTTTAAAAGCCTTTAAAAGCCTTTAAAAGCCTTAAAAAGCCTTTAAAAGCCTTTAAAAGCCTTTAAAAGCCTTTAAAAGCCTTAAAAAGCCTTTAAAAGCCTTTAAAAGCCTTTAAAAGCCTTAAAAAGCCTTTAAAAGCCTTTAAAAGCCTTTAAAAGCCTTAAAAAGCCTTTAAAAGCCTTTAAAAGCCTTAAAAAGCCTTTAAAAGCCTTTAAAAGCCTTAAAAAGCCTTTAAAAGCCTTAAAAAGCCTTTAAAAGCCTTTAAAAGCCTTAAAAAGCCTTTAAAAGCCTTAAAAAGCCTTTAAAAGCCTTTAAAAGCCTTAAAAAGCCTTTAAAAGCCTTAAAAAGCCTTAAAAAGCCTTTAAAAGCCTTTAAAAGCCTTAAAAAGCCTTTAAAAGCCTTAAAAAGCCTTTAAAAGCCTTTAAAAGCCTTAAAAAGCCTTTAAAAGCCTTTAAAAGCCTTAAAAAGCCTTTAAAAGCCTTTAAAAGCCTTTAAAAGCCTTAAAAAGCCTTAAAAAGCCTTTAAAAGCCTTTAAAAGCCTTTAAAAGCCTTAAAAAGCCTTAAAAAGCCTTTAAAAGCCTTTAAAAGCCTTTAAAAGCCTTAAAAAGCCTTAAAAAGCCTTTAAAAGCCTTAAAAAGCCTTTAAAAGCCTTAAAAAGCCTTTAAAAGCCTTTAAAAGCCTTAAAAAGCCTTTAAAAGCCTTAAAAAGCCTTTAAAAGCCTTTAAAAGCCTTTAAAAGCCTTAAAAAGCCTTTAAAAGCCTTTAAAAGCCTTAAAAAGCCTTTAAAAGCCTTTAAAAGCCTTAAAAAGCCTTAAAAAGCCTTTAAAAGCCTTTAAAGCCTTAAAAAGCCTTGTTGTACCCCGGATAGGGTAGTAGCACCCTATTAAAGGCCGTTAATATATTAATAGGACATTAATATATTATTCGTATAATTAAAATAATAATGCAATGGTATATTAATTATTATTATACGTTTTCGTAAAACAATGTGATATTATACTGTATTCATATAACAGTATAATATTATAGTTGTAATATATAGTTGTAATACTATAATATATCGTAGTATATTATAGTGTTGTAGTATACATTCCAGCTCGGACAGCGGCATCCGAAAAGTGGAGCAACTCCGGTTGCACAATATCGGGGTCCCCTTACCCTTCCAATTTTTCGACAAAAATGGTATTTTTACAAAAAAATTTTTTAGAATTTTTTCGTTAATGAAATCGGTTGGTAAATATGCCACTTGAAAACAATGGCGGAGGTTTTAATTCGATATCTCGAAATTTTTTGAAAAAAAGTTCCGTTTCGCAAAATTTAACATAGGATTCCCTATGCTGAAAATGGTCAATTTTTAAAATTTCGAAAAAAAGTACAAGTTGCGTGTCTTTTGAGCCGGAAATGGGCCACTTGAAGCCAATGGAGATGGTAAAAAATCGATATCTTGAAAAAAAAATTTTGGCCATTTTAAAAGTGGAAAAATGAGAAGGGGGTACCCTTACAATTTTTCGACAAAAATGGTATTTTTACAAAAAAATTTTTTTAGAATTTTGTCGTTAATGAAATCGGTTGGTAAATATGCCACTTGAAAACAATGGCGGAGGTTTTAATTCGATATCTCGAAATTTTTTGAAAAAAAGTGCCGTTTCGCAAAATTTAACATAGGATTCCCTATGCTGAAAATGATCAATTTTTAAAATTTCGAAAAAAATACAAGTTGCGTGTGTTTTGAGCCGGAAATGGGCCACTTGAAGCCAATGGAGATGGTAAAAAATCGATATCTCGAAAAAAAATATTTGGCCATTTTAAAAGTGGAAAAATGAGAAGGGGGTACCCTTCCAATTTTTCGACAAAAATGGTATTTTTACGAAAAAATTTTTTAGAATTTTTTCGTTAATGAAATCGGTTGGTAAATATGCCACTTGAAAACAATGGCGGAAGTTTTAATTCGATATCTCAAAATTTTTGGAAAAAAAGTGCCGTTTCGCAAAATTTAACATAGGATTCCCTATGCTGAAAATGATCTTTCAGCATAGGGAATCCTAAAAGCCTTTAAAAGCCTTTAAAAGCCTTTAAAAGCCTTTAAAAGCCTTTAAAAGCCTTTAAAAGCCTTTAAAAGCCTTTAAAAGCCTTTAAAAGCCTTTAAAAGCCTTTAAAAGCCTTTAAAAGCCTTTAAAAGCCTTTAAAAGCCTTTAAAAGCCTTTAAAAGCCTTTAAAAGCCTTTAAAAGCCTTTAAAAGCCTTTAAAAGCCTTTAAAAGCCTTTAAAAGCCTTTAAAAGCCTTTAAAAGCCTTTAAAAGCCTTTAAAAGCCTTTAAAAGCCTTTAAAAGCCTTTAAAAGCCTTTAAAAGCCTTTAAAAGCCTTTAAAAGCCTTTAAAAGCCTTTAAAAGCCTTTAAAAGCCTTTAAAAGCCTTTAAAAGCCTTTAAAAGCCTTTAAAAGCCTTTAAAAGCCTTTAAAAGCCTTTAAAAGCCTTTAAAAGCCTTTAAAAGCCTTTAAAAGCCTTTAAAAGCCTTTAAAAGCCTTTAAAAGCCTTTAAAAGCCTTTAAAAGCCTTTAAAAGCCTTTAAAAGCCTTTAAAAGCCTTTAAAAGCCTTTAAAAGCCTTTAAAAGCCTTTAAAAGCCTTTAAAAGCCTTTAAAAGCCTTTAAAAGCCTTTAAAAGCCTTTAAAAGCCTTTAAAAGCCTTTAAAAGCCTTTAAAAGCCTTTAAAAGCCTTTAAAAGCCTTTAAAAGCCTTTAAAAGCCTTTAAAAGCCTTTAAAAGCCTTTAAAAGCCTTTAAAAGCCTTTAAAAGCCTTTAAAAGCCTTTAAAAGCCTTTAAAAGCCTTTAAAAGCCTTTAAAAGCCTTTAAAAGCCTTTAAAAGCCTTTAAAAGCCTTTAAAAGCCTTTAAAAGCCTTTAAAAGCCTTTAAAAGCCTTTAAAAGCCTTTAAAAGCCTTTAAAAGCCTTTAAAAGCCTTTAAAAGCCTTTAAAAGCCTTTAAAAGCCTTTAAAAGCCTTTAAAAGCCTTTAAAAGCCTTTAAAAGCCTTTAAAAGCCTTTAAAAGCCTTTAAAAGCCTTTAAAAGCCTTTAAAAGCCTTTAAAAGCCTTTAAAAGCCTTTAAAAGCCTTTAAAAGCCTTTAAAAGCCTTTAAAAGCCTTTAAAAGCCTTTAAAAGCCTTTAAAAGCCTTTAAAAGCCTTTAAAAGCCTTTAAAAGCCTTTAAAAGCCTTTAAAAGCCTTTAAAAGCCTTTAAAAGCCTTTAAAAGCCTTTAAAAGCCTTTAAAAGCCTTTAAAAGCCTTTAAAAGCCTTTAAAAGCCTTTAAAAGCCTTTAAAAGCCTTTAAAAGCCTTTAAAAGCCTTTAAAAGCCTTTAAAAGCCTTTAAAAGCCTTTAAAAGCCTTTAAAAGCCTTTAAAAGCCTTTAAAAGCCTTTAAAAGCCTTTAAAAGCCTTTAAAAGCCTTTAAAAGCCTTTAAAAGCCTTTAAAAGCCTTTAAAAGCCTTTAAAAGCCTTTAAAAGCCTTTAAAAGCCTTTAAAAGCCTTTAAAAGCCTTTAAAAGCCTTTAAAAGCCTTTAAAAGCCTTTAAAAGCCTTTAAAAGCCTTTAAAAGCCTTTAAAAGCCTTTAAAAGCCTTTAAAAGCCTTTAAAAGCCTTTAAAAGCCTTTAAAAGCCTTTAAAAGCCTTTAAAAGCCTTTAAAAGCCTTTAAAAGCCTTTAAAAGCCTTTAAAAGCCTTTAAAAGCCTTTAAAAGCCTTTAAAAGCCTTTAAAAGCCTTTAAAAGCCTTTAAAAGCCTTTAAAAGCCTTTAAAAGCCTTTAAAAGCCTTTAAAAGCCTTTAAAAGCCTTTAAAAGCCTTTAAAAGCCTTTAAAAGCCTTTAAAAGCCTTTAAAAGCCTTTAAAAGCCTTTAAAAGCCTTTAAAAGCCTTTAAAAGCCTTTAAAAGCCTTTAAAAGCCTTTAAAAGCCTTTAAAAGCCTTTAAAAGCCTTTAAAAGCCTTTAAAAGCCTTTAAAAGCCTTTAAAAGCCTTTAAAAGCCTTTAAAAGCCTTTAAAAGCCTTTAAAAGCCTTTAAAAGCCTTTAAAAGCCTTTAAAAGCCTTTAAAAGCCTTTAAAAGCCTTTAAAAGCCTTTAAAAGCCTTTAAAAGCCTTTAAAAGCCTTTAAAAGCCTTTAAAAGCCTTTAAAAGCCTTTAAAAGCCTTTAAAAGCCTTTAAAAGCCTTTAAAAGCCTTTAAAAGCCTTTAAAAGCCTTTAAAAGCCTTTAAAAGCCTTTAAAAGCCTTTAAAAGCCTTTAAAAGCCTTTAAAAGCCTTTAAAAGCCTTTAAAAGCCTTTAAAAGCCTTTAAAAGCCTTTAAAAGCCTTTAAAAGCCTTTAAAAGCCTTTAAAAGCCTTTAAAAGCCTTTAAAAGCCTTTAAAAGCCTTTAAAAGCCTTTAAAAGCCTTTAAAAGCCTTTAAAAGCCTTTAAAAGCCTTTAAAAGCCTTTAAAAGCCTTTAAAAGCCTTTAAAAGCCTTTAAAAGCCTTTAAAAGCCTTTAAAAGCCTTTAAAAGCCTTTAAAAGCCTTTAAAAGCCTTTAAAAGCCTTTAAAAGCCTTTAAAAGCCTTTAAAAGCCTTTAAAAGCCTTTAAAAGCCTTTAAAAGCCTTTAAAAGCCTTTAAAAGCCTTTAAAAGCCTTTAAAAGCCTTTAAAAGCCTTTAAAAGCCTTTAAAAGCCTTTAAAAGCCTTTAAAAGCCTTTAAAAGCCTTTAAAAGCCTTTAAAAGCCTTTAAAAGCCTTTAAAAGCCTTTAAAAGCCTTTAAAAGCCTTTAAAAGCCTTTAAAAGCCTTTAAAAGCCTTTAAAAGCCTTTAAAAGCCTTTAAAAGCCTTTAAAAGCCTTTAAAAGCCTTTAAAAGCCTTTAAAAGCCTTTAAAAGCCTTTAAAAGCCTTTAAAAGCCTTTAAAAGCCTTTAAAAGCCTTTAAAAGCCTTTAAAAGCCTTTAAAAGCCTTTAAAAGCCTTTAAAAGCCTTTAAAAGCCTTTAAAAGCCTTTAAAAGCCTTTAAAAGCCTTTAAAAGCCTTTAAAAGCCTTTAAAAGCCTTTAAAAGCCTTTAAAAGCCTTTAAAAGCCTTTAAAAGCCTTTAAAAGCCTTTAAAAGCCTTTAAAAGCCTTTAAAAGCCTTTAAAAGCCTTTAAAAGCCTTTAAAAGCCTTTAAAAGCCTTTAAAAGCCTTTAAAAGCCTTTAAAAGCCTTTAAAAGCCTTTAAAAGCCTTTAAAAGCCTTTAAAAGCCTTTAAAAGCCTTTAAAAGCCTTTAAAAGCCTTTAAAAGCCTTTAAAAGCCTTTAAAAGCCTTTAAAAGCCTTTAAAAGCCTTTAAAAGCCTTTAAAAGCCTTTAAAAGCCTTTAAAAGCCTTTAAAAGCCTTTAAAAGCCTTTAAAAGCCTTTAAAAGCCTTTAAAAGCCTTTAAAAGCCTTTAAAAGCCTTTAAAAGCCTTTAAAAGCCTTTAAAAGCCTTTAAAAGCCTTTAAAAGCCTTTAAAAGCCTTTAAAAGCCTTTAAAAGCCTTTAAAAGCCTTTAAAAGCCTTTAAAAGCCTTTAAAAGCCTTTAAAAGCCTTTAAAAGCCTTTAAAAGCCTTTAAAAGCCTTTAAAAGCCTTTAAAAGCCTTTAAAAGCCTTTAAAAGCCTTTAAAAGCCTTTAAAAGCCTTTAAAAGCCTTTAAAAGCCTTTAAAAGCCTTTAAAAGCCTTTAAAAGCCTTTAAAAGCCTTTAAAAGCCTTTAAAAGCCTTTAAAAGCCTTTAAAAGCCTTTAAAAGCCTTTAAAAGCCTTTAAAAGCCTTTAAAAGCCTTTAAAAGCCTTTAAAAGCCTTTAAAAGCCTTTAAAAGCCTTTAAAAGCCTTTAAAAGCCTTTAAAAGCCTTTAAAAGCCTTTAAAAGCCTTTAAAAGCCTTTAAAAGCCTTTAAAAGCCTTTAAAAGCCTTTAAAAGCCTTTAAAAGCCTTTAAAAGCCTTTAAAAGCCTTTAAAAGCCTTTAAAAGCCTTTAAAAGCCTTTAAAAGCCTTTAAAAGCCTTTAAAAGCCTTTAAAAGCCTTTAAAAGCCTTTAAAAGCCTTTAAAAGCCTTTAAAAGCCTTTAAAAGCCTTTAAAAGCCTTTAAAAGCCTTTAAAAGCCTTTAAAAGCCTTTAAAAGCCTTTAAAAGCCTTTAAAAGCCTTTAAAAGCCTTTAAAAGCCTTTAAAAGCCTTTAAAAGCCTTTAAAAGCCTTTAAAAGCCTTTAAAAGCCTTTAAAAGCCTTTAAAAGCCTTTAAAAGCCTTTAAAAGCCTTTAAAAGCCTTTAAAAGCCTTTAAAAGCCTTTAAAAGCCTTTAAAAGCCTTTAAAAGCCTTTAAAAGCCTTTAAAAGCCTTTAAAAGCCTTTAAAAGCCTTTAAAAGCCTTTAAAAGCCTTTAAAAGCCTTTAAAAGCCTTTAAAAGCCTTTAAAAGCCTTTAAAAGCCTTTAAAAGCCTTTAAAAGCCTTTAAAAGCCTTTAAAAGCCTTTAAAAGCCTTTAAAAGCCTTTAAAAGCCTTTAAAAGCCTTTAAAAGCCTTTAAAAGCCTTTAAAAGCCTTTAAAAGCCTTTAAAAGCCTTTAAAAGCCTTTAAAAGCCTTTAAAAGCCTTTAAAAGCCTTTAAAAGCCTTTAAAAGCCTTTAAAAGCCTTTAAAAGCCTTTAAAAGCCTTTAAAAGCCTTTAAAAGCCTTTAAAAGCCTTTAAAAGCCTTTAAAAGCCTTTAAAAGCCTTTAAAAGCCTTTAAAAGCCTTTAAAAGCCTTTAAAAAGCCTTTAAAAGCCTTTAAAAGCCTTTAAAAGCCTTTAAAAGCCTTTAAAAGCCTTTAAAAGCCTTAAAAAGCCTTTAAAAGCCTTTAAAAGCCTTTAAAAGCCTTTAAAAGCCTTTAAAAGCCTTTAAAAGCCTTAAAAAGCCTTTAAAAGCCTTTAAAAGCCTTTAAAAGCCTTTAAAAGCCTTTAAAAGCCTTAAAAAGCCTTTAAAAGCCTTTAAAAGCCTTAAAAAGCCTTTAAAAGCCTTTAAAAAGCCTTTAAAAGCCTTTAAAAGCCTTTAAAAGCCTTTAAAAGCCTTTAAAAGCCTTTAAAAGCCTTTAAAAGCCTTTAAAAGCCTTTAAAAGCCTTTAAAAGCCTTTAAAAGCCTTTAAAAGCCTTAAAAAGCCTTTAAAAGCCTTTAAAAGCCTTAAAAAGCCTTTAAAAGCCTTTAAAAGCCTTTAAAAGCCTTTAAAAGCCTTTAAAAGCCTTTAAAAGCCTTAAAAAGCCTTTAAAAGCCTTAAAAAGCCTTTAAAAGCCTTTAAAAGCCTTTAAAAGCCTTTAAAAGCCTTTAAAAGCCTTAAAAAGCCTTAAAAAGCCTTTAAAAGCCTTAAAAAGCCTTTAAAAGCCTTTAAAAGCCTTTAAAAGCCTTTAAAAGCCTTTAAAAGCCTTTAAAAGCCTTAAAAAGCCTTTAAAAGCCTTTAAAAGCCTTTAAAAGCCTTTAAAAGCCTTAAAAAGCCTTTAAAAGCCTTTAAAAGCCTTTAAAAGCCTTTAAAAGCCTTTAAAAGCCTTTAAAAGCCTTTAAAAGCCTTAAAAAGCCTTTAAAAGCCTTTAAAAGCCTTTAAAAGCCTTTAAAAGCCTTTAAAAGCCTTTAAAAGCCTTTAAAAGCCTTTAAAAGCCTTAAAAAGCCTTTAAAAGCCTTTAAAAGCCTTAAAAAGCCTTTAAAAGCCTTTAAAAGCCTTTAAAAGCCTTTAAAAGCCTTAAAAAGCCTTAAAAAGCCTTTAAAAGCCTTTAAAAGCCTTAAAAAGCCTTTAAAAGCCTTTAAAAGCCTTAAAAAGCCTTAAAAAGCCTTTAAAAGCCTTTAAAAGCCTTAAAAAGCCTTAAAAAGCCTTTAAAAGCCTTTAAAGCCTTAAAAAGCCTTGTTGTACCCCGGATAGGGTAGTAGCACCCTATTAAAGGCCGTTAATATATTAATAGGACATTAATATATTATTCGTATAATTAAAATAATAATGCAATGGTATATTAATTATTATTATACGTTTTCGTAAAACAATGTGATATTATACTGTATTCATATAACAGTATAATATTATAGTTGTAATATATAGTTGTAATACTATAATATATCGTAGTATATTATAGTGTTGTAGTATACATTCCAGCTCGGACAGCGGCATCCGAAAAGTGGAGCAACTCCGGTTGCACAATATCGGGGTCCCCTTACCCTTCCAATTTTTCGACAAAAATGGTATTTTTACAAAAAAATTTTTTAGAATTTTTTCGTTAATGAAATCGGTTGGTAAATATGCCACTTGAAAACAATGGCGGAGGTTTTAATTCGATATCTCGAAATTTTTTGAAAAAAAGTTCCGTTTCGCAAAATTTAACATAGGATTCCCTATGCTGAAAATGGTCAATTTTTAAAATTTCGAAAAAAAGTACAAGTTGCGTGTCTTTTGAGCCGGAAATGGGCCACTTGAAGCCAATGGAGATGGTAAAAAATCGATATCTTGAAAAAAAAATTTTGGCCATTTTAAAAGTGGAAAAATGAGAAGGGGGTACCCTTACAATTTTTCGACAAAAATGGTATTTTTACAAAAAAATTTTTTTAGAATTTTGTCGTTAATGAAATCGGTTGGTAAATATGCCACTTGAAAACAATGGCGGAGGTTTTAATTCGATATCTCGAAATTTTTTGAAAAAAAGTGCCGTTTCGCAAAATTTAACATAGGATTCCCTATGCTGAAAATGATCAATTTTTAAAATTTCGAAAAAAATACAAGTTGCGTGTGTTTTGAGCCGGAAATGGGCCACTTGAAGCCAATGGAGATGGTAAAAAATCGATATCTCGAAAAAAAATATTTGGCCATTTTAAAAGTGGAAAAATGAGAAGGGGGTACCCTTCCAATTTTTCGACAAAAATGGTATTTTTACGAAAAAATTTTTTAGAATTTTTTCGTTAATGAAATCGGTTGGTAAATATGCCACTTGAAAACAATGGCGGAAGTTTTAATTCGATATCTCAAAATTTTTGGAAAAAAAGTGCCGTTTCGCAAAATTTAACATAGGATTCCCTATGCTGAAAATGATCTTTCAGCATAGGGAATCCTAAAAGCCTTTAAAAGCCTTTAAAAGCCTTTAAAAGCCTTTAAAAGCCTTTAAAAGCCTTTAAAAGCCTTTAAAAGCCTTTAAAAGCCTTTAAAAGCCTTTAAAAGCCTTTAAAAGCCTTTAAAAGCCTTTAAAAGCCTTTAAAAGCCTTTAAAAGCCTTTAAAAGCCTTTAAAAGCCTTTAAAAGCCTTTAAAAGCCTTTAAAAGCCTTTAAAAGCCTTTAAAAGCCTTTAAAAGCCTTTAAAAGCCTTTAAAAGCCTTTAAAAGCCTTTAAAAGCCTTTAAAAGCCTTTAAAAGCCTTTAAAAGCCTTTAAAAGCCTTTAAAAGCCTTTAAAAGCCTTTAAAAGCCTTTAAAAGCCTTTAAAAGCCTTTAAAAGCCTTTAAAAGCCTTTAAAAGCCTTTAAAAGCCTTTAAAAGCCTTTAAAAGCCTTTAAAAGCCTTTAAAAGCCTTTAAAAGCCTTTAAAAGCCTTTAAAAGCCTTTAAAAGCCTTTAAAAGCCTTTAAAAGCCTTTAAAAGCCTTTAAAAGCCTTTAAAAGCCTTTAAAAGCCTTTAAAAGCCTTTAAAAGCCTTTAAAAGCCTTTAAAAGCCTTTAAAAGCCTTTAAAAGCCTTTAAAAGCCTTTAAAAGCCTTTAAAAGCCTTTAAAAGCCTTTAAAAGCCTTTAAAAGCCTTTAAAAGCCTTTAAAAGCCTTTAAAAGCCTTTAAAAGCCTTTAAAAGCCTTTAAAAGCCTTTAAAAGCCTTTAAAAGCCTTTAAAAGCCTTTAAAAGCCTTTAAAAGCCTTTAAAAGCCTTTAAAAGCCTTTAAAAGCCTTTAAAAGCCTTTAAAAGCCTTTAAAAGCCTTTAAAAGCCTTTAAAAGCCTTTAAAAGCCTTTAAAAGCCTTTAAAAGCCTTTAAAAGCCTTTAAAAGCCTTTAAAAGCCTTTAAAAGCCTTTAAAAGCCTTTAAAAGCCTTTAAAAGCCTTTAAAAGCCTTTAAAAGCCTTTAAAAGCCTTTAAAAGCCTTTAAAAGCCTTTAAAAGCCTTTAAAAGCCTTTAAAAGCCTTTAAAAGCCTTTAAAAGCCTTTAAAAGCCTTTAAAAGCCTTTAAAAGCCTTTAAAAGCCTTTAAAAGCCTTTAAAAGCCTTTAAAAGCCTTTAAAAGCCTTTAAAAGCCTTTAAAAGCCTTTAAAAGCCTTTAAAAGCCTTTAAAAGCCTTTAAAAGCCTTTAAAAGCCTTTAAAAGCCTTTAAAAGCCTTTAAAAGCCTTTAAAAGCCTTTAAAAGCCTTTAAAAGCCTTTAAAAGCCTTTAAAAGCCTTTAAAAGCCTTTAAAAGCCTTTAAAAGCCTTTAAAAGCCTTTAAAAGCCTTTAAAAGCCTTTAAAAGCCTTTAAAAGCCTTTAAAAGCCTTTAAAAGCCTTTAAAAGCCTTTAAAAGCCTTTAAAAGCCTTTAAAAGCCTTTAAAAGCCTTTAAAAGCCTTTAAAAGCCTTTAAAAGCCTTTAAAAGCCTTTAAAAGCCTTTAAAAGCCTTTAAAAGCCTTTAAAAGCCTTTAAAAGCCTTTAAAGCCTTAAAAAGCCTTGTTGTACCCCGGATAGGGTAGTAGCACCCTATTAAAGGCCGTTAATATATTAATAGGACATTAATATATTATTCGTATAATTAAAATAATAATGCAATGGTATATTAATTATTATTATACGTTTTCGTAAAACAATGTGATATTATACTGTATTCATATAACAGTATAATATTATAGTTGTAATATATAGTTGTAATACTATAATATATCGTAGTATATTATAGTGTTGTAGTATACATTCCAGCTCGGACAGCGGCATCCGAAAAGTGGAGCAACTCCGGTTGCACAATATCGGGGTCCCCTTACCCTTCCAATTTTTCGACAAAAATGGTATTTTTACAAAAAAATTTTTTAGAATTTTTTCGTTAATGAAATCGGTTGGTAAATATGCCACTTGAAAACAATGGCGGAGGTTTTAATTCGATATCTCGAAATTTTTTGAAAAAAAGTTCCGTTTCGCAAAATTTAACATAGGATTCCCTATGCTGAAAATGGTCAATTTTTAAAATTTCGAAAAAAAGTACAAGTTGCGTGTCTTTTGAGCCGGAAATGGGCCACTTGAAGCCAATGGAGATGGTAAAAAATCGATATCTTGAAAAAAAAATTTTGGCCATTTTAAAAGTGGAAAAATGAGAAGGGGGTACCCTTACAATTTTTCGACAAAAATGGTATTTTTACAAAAAAATTTTTTTAGAATTTTGTCGTTAATGAAATCGGTTGGTAAATATGCCACTTGAAAACAATGGCGGAGGTTTTAATTCGATATCTCGAAATTTTTTGAAAAAAAGTGCCGTTTCGCAAAATTTAACATAGGATTCCCTATGCTGAAAATGATCAATTTTTAAAATTTCGAAAAAAATACAAGTTGCGTGTGTTTTGAGCCGGAAATGGGCCACTTGAAGCCAATGGAGATGGTAAAAAATCGATATCTCGAAAAAAAATATTTGGCCATTTTAAAAGTGGAAAAATGAGAAGGGGGTACCCTTCCAATTTTTCGACAAAAATGGTATTTTTACGAAAAAATTTTTTAGAATTTTTTCGTTAATGAAATCGGTTGGTAAATATGCCACTTGAAAACAATGGCGGAGGTTTTAATTCGATATCTCAAAATTTTTGGAAAAAAAGTGCCGTTTCGCAAAATTTAACATAGGATTCCCTATGCTGAAAATGATCTTTCAGCATAGGGAATCCTAAAAGCCTTTAAAAGCCTTTAAAAGCCTTTAAAAGCCTTTAAAAGCCTTTAAAAGCCTTTAAAAGCCTTTAAAAGCCTTTAAAAGCCTTTAAAAGCCTTTAAAAGCCTTTAAAAGCCTTTAAAAGCCTTTAAAAGCCTTTAAAAGCCTTTAAAAGCCTTTAAAAGCCTTTAAAAGCCTTTAAAAGCCTTTAAAAGCCTTTAAAAGCCTTTAAAAGCCTTTAAAAGCCTTTAAAAGCCTTTAAAAGCCTTTAAAAGCCTTTAAAAGCCTTTAAAAGCCTTTAAAAGCCTTTAAAAGCCTTTAAAAGCCTTTAAAAGCCTTTAAAAGCCTTTAAAAGCCTTTAAAAGCCTTTAAAAGCCTTTAAAAGCCTTTAAAAGCCTTTAAAAGCCTTTAAAAGCCTTTAAAAGCCTTTAAAAGCCTTTAAAAGCCTTTAAAAGCCTTTAAAAGCCTTTAAAAGCCTTTAAAAGCCTTTAAAAGCCTTTAAAAGCATTTAAAAGCCTTTAAAAGCCTTTAAAAGCCTTTAAAAGCATTTAAAAGCCTTTAAAAGCCTTTAAAAGCCTTTAAAAGCCTTTAAAAGCCTTTAAAAGCCTTTAAAAGCATTTAAAAGCCTTTAAAAGCCTTTAAAAGCCTTTAAAAGCCTTTAAAAGCCTTTAAAAGCATTTAAAAGCCTTTAAAAGCCTTTAAAAGCCTTTAAAAGCCTTTAAAAGCCTTTAAAAGCCTTTAAAAGCATTTAAAAGCCTTTAAAAGCCTTTAAAAGCCTTTAAAAGCCTTTAAAAGCCTTTAAAAGCCTTTAAAAGCCTTTAAAAGCCTTTAAAAGCCTTTAAAAGCATTTAAAAGCCTTTAAAAGCCTTTAAAAGCCTTTAAAAGCCTTTAAAAGCCTTTAAAAGCATTTAAAAGCCTTTAAAAGCCTTTAAAAGCCTTTAAAAGCCTTTAAAAGCATTTAAAAGCCTTTAAAAGCCTTTAAAAGCCTTTAAAAGCCTTTAAAAGCATTTAAAAGCCTTTAAAAGCATTTAAAAGCCTTTAAAAGCCTTTAAAAGCCTTTAAAAGCATTTAAAAGCCTTTAAAAGCCTTTAAAAGCCTTTAAAAGCCTTTAAAAGCATTTAAAAGCCTTTAAAAGCCTTTAAAAGCCTTTAAAAGCCTTTAAAAGCCTTTAAAAGCCTTTAAAAGCCTTTAAAAGCCTTTAAAAGCCTTTAAAAGCCTTTAAAAGCCTTTAAAAGCCTTTAAAAGCCTTTAAAAGCCTTTAAAAGCCTTTAAAAGCCTTTAAAAGCCTTTAAAAGCCTTTAAAAGCCTTTAAAAGCCTTTAAAAGCCTTTAAAAGCCTTTAAAAGCCTTTAAAAGCCTTTAAAAGCCTTTAAAAGCCTTTAAAAGCCTTTAAAAGCCTTTAAAAGCCTTTAAAAGCCTTTAAAAGCCTTTAAAAGCCTTTAAAAGCCTTTAAAAGCCTTTAAAAGCCTTTAAAAGCCTTTAAAAGCCTTTAAAAGCCTTTAAAAGCCTTTAAAAGCCTTTAAAAGCCTTTAAAAGCCTTTAAAAGCCTTTAAAAGCCTTTAAAAGCCTTTAAAAGCCTTTAAAAGCCTTTAAAAGCCTTTAAAAGCCTTTAAAAGCCTTTAAAAGCCTTTAAAAGCCTTTAAAAGCCTTTAAAAGCCTTTAAAAGCCTTTAAAAGCCTTTAAAAGCCTTTAAAAGCCTTTAAAAGCCTTTAAAAGCCTTTAAAAGCCTTTAAAAGCCTTTAAAAGCCTTTAAAAGCCTTTAAAAGCCTTTAAAAGCCTTTAAAAGCCTTTAAAAGCCTTTAAAAGCCTTTAAAAGCCTTTAAAAGCCTTTAAAAGCCTTTAAAAGCCTTTAAAAGCCTTTAAAAGCCTTTAAAAGCCTTTAAAAGCCTTTAAAAGCCTTTAAAAGCCTTTAAAAGCCTTTAAAAGCCTTTAAAAGCCTTTAAAAGCCTTTAAAAGCCTTTAAAAGCCTTTAAAAGCCTTTAAAAGCCTTTAAAAGCCTTTAAAAGCCTTTAAAAGCCTTTAAAAGCCTTTAAAAGCCTTTAAAAGCCTTTAAAAGCCTTTAAAAGCCTTTAAAAGCCTTTAAAAGCCTTTAAAAGCCTTTAAAAGCCTTTAAAAGCCTTTAAAAGCCTTTAAAAGCCTTTAAAAGCCTTTAAAAGCCTTTAAAAGCCTTTAAAAGCCTTTAAAAGCCTTTAAAAGCCTTTAAAAGCCTTTAAAAGCCTTTAAAAGCCTTTAAAAGCCTTTAAAAGCCTTTAAAAGCCTTTAAAAGCCTTTAAAAGCCTTTAAAAGCCTTTAAAAGCCTTTAAAAGCCTTTAAAAGCCTTTAAAAGCCTTTAAAAGCCTTTAAAAGCCTTTAAAAGCCTTTAAAAGCCTTTAAAAGCCTTTAAAAGCCTTTAAAAGCCTTTAAAAGCCTTTAAAAGCCTTTAAAAGCCTTTAAAAGCCTTTAAAAGCCTTTAAAAGCCTTTAAAAGCCTTTAAAAGCCTTTAAAAGCCTTTAAAAGCCTTTAAAAGCCTTTAAAAGCCTTTAAAAGCCTTTAAAAGCCTTTAAAAGCCTTTAAAAGCCTTTAAAAGCCTTTAAAAGCCTTTAAAAGCCTTTAAAAGCCTTTAAAAGCCTTTAAAAGCCTTTAAAAGCCTTTAAAAGCCTTTAAAAGCCTTTAAAAGCCTTTAAAAGCCTTTAAAAGCCTTTAAAAGCCTTTAAAAGCCTTTAAAAGCCTTTAAAAGCCTTTAAAAGCCTTTAAAAGCCTTTAAAAGCCTTTAAAAGCCTTTAAAAGCCTTTAAAAGCCTTTAAAAGCCTTTAAAAGCCTTTAAAAGCCTTTAAAAGCCTTTAAAAGCCTTTAAAAGCCTTTAAAAGCCTTTAAAAGCCTTTAAAAGCCTTTAAAAGCCTTTAAAAGCCTTTAAAAGCCTTTAAAAGCCTTTAAAAGCCTTTAAAAGCCTTTAAAAGCCTTTAAAAGCCTTTAAAAGCCTTTAAAAGCCTTTAAAAGCCTTTAAAAGCCTTTAAAAGCCTTTAAAAGCCTTTAAAAGCCTTTAAAAGCCTTTAAAAGCCTTTAAAAGCCTTTAAAAGCCTTTAAAAGCCTTTAAAAGCCTTTAAAAGCCTTTAAAAGCCTTTAAAAGCCTTTAAAAGCCTTTAAAAGCCTTTAAAAGCCTTTAAAAGCCTTTAAAAGCCTTTAAAAGCCTTTAAAAGCCTTTAAAAGCCTTTAAAAGCCTTTAAAAGCCTTTAAAAGCCTTTAAAAGCCTTTAAAAGCCTTTAAAAGCCTTTAAAAGCCTTTAAAAGCCTTTAAAAGCCTTTAAAAGCCTTTAAAAGCCTTTAAAAGCCTTTAAAAGCCTTTAAAAGCCTTTAAAAGCCTTTAAAAGCCTTTAAAAGCCTTTAAAGCCTTTAAAAGCCTTTAAAAGCCTTTAAAAGCCTTTAAAAGCCTTTAAAAGCCTTTAAAAGCCTTTAAAAGCCTTTAAAAGCCTTTAAAAGCCTTTAAAAGCCTTTAAAAGCCTTTAAAAGCCTTTAAAAGCCTTTAAAAGCCTTTAAAAGCCTTTAAAAGCCTTTAAAAGCCTTTAAAAGCCTTTAAAAGCCTTTAAAAGCCTTTAAAAGCCTTTAAAAGCCTTTAAAAGCCTTTAAAAGCCTTTAAAAGCCTTTAAAAGCCTTTAAAAGCCTTTAAAAGCCTTTAAAAGCCTTTAAAAGCCTTTAAAAGCCTTTAAAAGCCTTTAAAAGCCTTTAAAAGCCTTTAAAAGCCTTTAAAAGCCTTTAAAAGCCTTTAAAAGCCTTTAAAAGCCTTTAAAAGCCTTTAAAAGCCTTTAAAAGCCTTTAAAAGCCTTTAAAAGCCTTTAAAAGCCTTTAAAAGCCTTTAAAAGCCTTTAAAAGCCTTTAAAAGCCTTTAAAAGCCTTTAAAAGCCTTTAAAAGCCTTTAAAAGCCTTTAAAAGCCTTTAAAAGCCTTTAAAAGCCTTTAAAAGCCTTTAAAAGCCTTTAAAAGCCTTTAAAAGCCTTTAAAAGCCTTTAAAAGCCTTTAAAAGCCTTTAAAAGCCTTTAAAAGCCTTTAAAAGCCTTTAAAAGCCTTTAAAAGCCTTTAAAAGCCTTTAAAAGCCTTTAAAAGCCTTTAAAAGCCTTTAAAAGCCTTTAAAAGCCTTTAAAAGCCTTTAAAAGCCTTTAAAAGCCTTTAAAAGCCTTTAAAAGCCTTTAAAAGCCTTTAAAAGCCTTTAAAAGCCTTTAAAAGCCTTTAAAAGCCTTTAAAAGCCTTTAAAAGCCTTTAAAAGCCTTTAAAAGCCTTTAAAAGCCTTTAAAAGCCTTTAAAAGCCTTTAAAAGCCTTTAAAAGCCTTTAAAAGCCTTTAAAAGCCTTTAAAAGCCTTTAAAAGCCTTTAAAAGCCTTTAAAAGCCTTTAAAAGCCTTTAAAAGCCTTTAAAAGCCTTTAAAAGCCTTTAAAAGCCTTTAAAAGCCTTTAAAAGCCTTTAAAAGCCTTTAAAAGCCTTTAAAAGCCTTTAAAAGCCTTTAAAAGCCTTTAAAAGCCTTTAAAAGCCTTTAAAAGCCTTTAAAAGCCTTTAAAAGCCTTTAAAAGCCTTTAAAAGCCTTTAAAAGCCTTTAAAAGCCTTTAAAAGCCTTTAAAAGCCTTTAAAAGCCTTTAAAAGCCTTTAAAAGCCTTTAAAAGCCTTTAAAAGCCTTTAAAAGCCTTTAAAAGCCTTTAAAAGCCTTTAAAAGCCTTTAAAAGCCTTTAAAAGCCTTTAAAAGCCTTTAAAAGCCTTTAAAAGCCTTTAAAAGCCTTTAAAAGCCTTTAAAAGCCTTTAAAAGCCTTTAAAAGCCTTTAAAAGCCTTTAAAAGCCTTTAAAAGCCTTTAAAAGCCTTTAAAAGCCTTTAAAAGCCTTTAAAAGCCTTTAAAAGCCTTTAAAAGCCTTTAAAAGCCTTTAAAAGCCTTTAAAAGCCTTTAAAAGCCTTTAAAAGCCTTTAAAAGCCTTTAAAAGCCTTTAAAAGCCTTTAAAAGCCTTTAAAAGCCTTTAAAAGCCTTTAAAAGCCTTTAAAAGCCTTTAAAAGCCTTTAAAAGCCTTTAAAAGCCTTTAAAAGCCTTTAAAAGCCTTTAAAAGCCTTTAAAAGCCTTTAAAAGCCTTTAAAAGCCTTTAAAAGCCTTTAAAAGCCTTTAAAAGCCTTTAAAAGCCTTTAAAAGCCTTTAAAAGCCTTTAAAAGCCTTTAAAAGCCTTTAAAAGCCTTTAAAAGCCTTTAAAAGCCTTTAAAAGCCTTTAAAAGCCTTTAAAAGCCTTTAAAAGCCTTTAAAAGCCTTTAAAAGCCTTTAAAAGCCTTTAAAAGCCTTTAAAAGCCTTTAAAAGCCTTTAAAAGCCTTTAAAAGCCTTTAAAAGCCTTTAAAAGCCTTTAAAAGCCTTTAAAAGCCTTTAAAAGCCTTTAAAAGCCTTTAAAAGCCTTTAAAAGCCTTTAAAAGCCTTTAAAAGCCTTTAAAAGCCTTTAAAAGCCTTTAAAAGCCTTTAAAAGCCTTTAAAAGCCTTTAAAAGCCTTTAAAAGCCTTTAAAAGCCTTTAAAAGCCTTTAAAAGCCTTTAAAAGCCTTTAAAAGCCTTTAAAAGCCTTTAAAAGCCTTTAAAAGCCTTTAAAAGCCTTTAAAAGCCTTTAAAAGCCTTTAAAAGCCTTTAAAAGCCTTTAAAAGCCTTTAAAAGCCTTTAAAAGCCTTTAAAAGCCTTTAAAAGCCTTTAAAAGCCTTTAAAAGCCTTTAAAAGCCTTTAAAAGCCTTTAAAAGCCTTTAAAAGCCTTTAAAAGCCTTTAAAAGCCTTTAAAAGCCTTTAAAAGCCTTTAAAAGCCTTTAAAAGCCTTTAAAAGCCTTTAAAAGCCTTTAAAAGCCTTTAAAAGCCTTTAAAAGCCTTTAAAAGCCTTTAAAAGCCTTTAAAAGCCTTTAAAAGCCTTTAAAAGCCTTTAAAAGCCTTTAAAAGCCTTTAAAAGCCTTTAAAAGCCTTTAAAAGCCTTTAAAAGCCTTTAAAAGCCTTTAAAAGCCTTTAAAAGCCTTTAAAAGCCTTTAAAAGCCTTTAAAAGCCTTTAAAAGCCTTTAAAAGCCTTTAAAAGCCTTTAAAAGCCTTTAAAAGCCTTTAAAAGCCTTTAAAAGCCTTTAAAAGCCTTTAAAAGCCTTTAAAAGCCTTTAAAAGCCTTTAAAAGCCTTTAAAAGCCTTTAAAAGCCTTTAAAAGCCTTTAAAAGCCTTTAAAAGCCTTTAAAAGCCTTTAAAAGCCTTTAAAAGCCTTTAAAAGCCTTTAAAAGCCTTTAAAAGCCTTTAAAAGCCTTTAAAAGCCTTTAAAAGCCTTTAAAAGCCTTTAAAAGCCTTTAAAAGCCTTTAAAAGCCTTTAAAAGCCTTTAAAAGCCTTTAAAAGCCTTTAAAAGCCTTTAAAAGCCTTTAAAAGCCTTTAAAAGCCTTTAAAAGCCTTTAAAAGCCTTTAAAAGCCTTTAAAAGCCTTTAAAAGCCTTTAAAAGCCTTTAAAAGCCTTTAAAAGCCTTTAAAAGCCTTTAAAAGCCTTTAAAAGCCTTTAAAAGCCTTTAAAAGCCTTTAAAAGCCTTTAAAAGCCTTTAAAAGCCTTTAAAAGCCTTTAAAAGCCTTTAAAAGCCTTTAAAAGCCTTTAAAAGCCTTTAAAAGCCTTTAAAAGCCTTTAAAAGCCTTTAAAAGCCTTTAAAAGCCTTTAAAAGCCTTTAAAAGCCTTTAAAAGCCTTTAAAAGCCTTTAAAAGCCTTTAAAAGCCTTTAAAAGCCTTTAAAAGCCTTTAAAAGCCTTTAAAGCCTTTAAAAGCCTTTAAAAGCCTTTAAAAGCCTTTAAAAGCCTTTAAAAGCCTTTAAAAGCCTTTAAAAGCCTTTAAAAGCCTTTAAAAGCCTTTAAAAGCCTTTAAAAGCCTTTAAAAGCCTTTAAAAGCCTTTAAAAGCCTTTAAAAGCCTTTAAAAGCCTTTAAAAGCCTTTAAAAGCCTTTAAAAGCCTTTAAAAGCCTTTAAAAGCCTTTAAAAGCCTTTAAAAGCCTTTAAAAGCCTTTAAAAGCCTTTAAAAGCCTTTAAAAGCCTTTAAAAGCCTTTAAAAGCCTTTAAAAGCCTTTAAAAGCCTTTAAAAGCCTTTAAAAGCCTTTAAAAGCCTTTAAAAGCCTTTAAAAGCCTTTAAAAGCCTTTAAAAGCCTTTAAAAGCCTTTAAAAGCCTTTAAAAGCCTTTAAAAGCCTTTAAAAGCCTTTAAAAGCCTTTAAAAGCCTTTAAAAGCCTTTAAAAGCCTTTAAAAGCCTTTAAAAGCCTTTAAAAGCCTTTAAAAGCCTTTAAAAGCCTTTAAAAGCCTTTAAAAGCCTTTAAAAGCCTTTAAAAGCCTTTAAAAGCCTTAAAAAGCCTTAAAAAGCCTTTAAAAGCCTTAAAAAGCCTTTAAAAGCCTTTAAAAGCCTTTAAAAGCCTTAAAAAGCCTTAAAAAGCCTTTAAAAGCCTTTAAAAGCCTTAAAAAGCCTTTAAAAGCCTTTAAAAGCCTTAAAAAGCCTTAAAAAGCCTTTAAAAGCCTTAAAAAGCCTTTAAAAGCCTTAAAAAGCCTTAAAAAGCCTTAAAAAGCCTTTAAAAAGCCTTTAAAAGCCTTTAAAAGCCTTAAAAAGCCTTAAAAAGCCTTAAAAAGCCTTTAAAAAGCCTTTAAAAGCCTTTAAAAGCCTTAAAAAGCCTTAAAAAGCCTTTAAAAGCCTTTAAAAGCCTTAAAAAGCCTTAAAAAGCCTTTAAAAGCCTTTAAAGCCTTAAAAAGCCTTGTTGTACCCCGGATAGGGTAGTAGCACCCTATTAAAGGCCGTTAATATATTAATAGGACATTAATATATTATTCGTATAATTAAAATAATAATGCAATGGTATATTAATTATTATTATACGTTTTCGTAAAACAATGTGATATTATACTGTATTCATATAACAGTATAATATTATAGTTGTAATATATAGTTGTAATACTATAATATATCGTAGTATATTATAGTGTTGTAGTATACATTCCAGCTCGGACAGCGGCATCCGAAAAGTGGAGCAACTCCGGTTGCACAATATCGGGGTCCCCTTACCCTTCCAATTTTTCGACAAAAATGGTATTTTTACAAAAAAATTTTTTAGAATTTTTTCGTTAATGAAATCGGTTGGTAAATATGCCACTTGAAAACAATGGCGGAGGTTTTAATTCGATATCTCGAAATTTTTTGAAAAAAAGTTCCGTTTCGCAAAATTTAACATAGGATTCCCTATGCTGAAAATGGTCAATTTTTAAAATTTCGAAAAAAAGTACAAGTTGCGTGTCTTTTGAGCCGGAAATGGGCCACTTGAAGCCAATGGAGATGGTAAAAAATCGATATCTTGAAAAAAAAATTTTGGCCATTTTAAAAGTGGAAAAATGAGAAGGGGGTACCCTTACAATTTTTCGACAAAAATGGTATTTTTACAAAAAAATTTTTTTAGAATTTTGTCGTTAATGAAATCGGTTGGTAAATATGCCACTTGAAAACAATGGCGGAGGTTTTAATTCGATATCTCGAAATTTTTTGAAAAAAAGTGCCGTTTCGCAAAATTTAACATAGGATTCCCTATGCTGAAAATGATCAATTTTTAAAATTTCGAAAAAAATACAAGTTGCGTGTGTTTTGAGCCGGAAATGGGCCACTTGAAGCCAATGGAGATGGTAAAAAATCGATATCTCGAAAAAAAATATTTGGCCATTTTAAAAGTGGAAAAATGAGAAGGGGGTACCCTTCCAATTTTTCGACAAAAATGGTATTTTTACGAAAAAATTTTTTAGAATAAAAAATATTTTATTTTTTAAAAGCCTTTAAAAGCCTTTAAAAGCCTTTAAAAGCCTTTAAAAGCCTTTAAAAGCCTTTAAAAGCCTTTAAAAGCCTTTAAAAGCCTTTAAAAGCCTTTAAAAGCCTTTAAAAGCCTTTAAAAGCCTTTAAAAGCCTTTAAAAGCCTTTAAAAGCCTTTAAAAGCCTTTAAAAGCCTTTAAAAGCCTTTAAAAGCCTTTAAAAGCCTTTAAAAGCCTTTAAAAGCCTTTAAAAGCCTTTAAAAGCCTTTAAAAGCCTTTAAAAGCCTTTAAAAGCCTTTAAAAGCCTTTAAAAGCCTTTAAAAGCCTTTAAAAGCCTTTAAAAGCCTTTAAAAGCCTTTAAAAGCCTTTAAAAGCCTTTAAAAGCCTTTAAAAGCCTTTAAAAGCCTTTAAAAGCCTTTAAAAGCCTTTAAAAGCCTTTAAAAGCCTTTAAAAGCCTTTAAAAGCCTTTAAAAGCCTTTAAAAGCCTTTAAAAGCCTTTAAAAGCCTTTAAAAGCCTTTAAAAGCCTTTAAAAGCCTTTAAAAGCCTTTAAAAGCCTTTAAAAGCCTTTAAAAGCCTTTAAAAGCCTTTAAAAGCCTTTAAAAGCCTTTAAAAGCCTTTAAAAGCCTTTAAAAGCCTTTAAAAGCCTTTAAAAGCCTTTAAAAGCCTTTAAAAGCCTTTAAAAGCCTTTAAAAGCCTTTAAAAGCCTTTAAAAGCCTTTAAAAGCCTTTAAAAGCCTTTAAAAGCCTTTAAAAGCCTTTAAAAGCCTTTAAAAGCCTTTAAAAGCCTTTAAAAGCCTTTAAAAGCCTTTAAAAGCCTTTAAAAGCCTTTAAAAGCCTTTAAAAGCCTTTAAAAGCCTTTAAAAGCCTTTAAAAGCCTTTAAAAGCCTTTAAAAGCCTTTAAAAGCCTTTAAAAGCCTTTAAAAGCCTTTAAAAGCCTTTAAAAGCCTTTAAAAGCCTTTAAAAGCCTTTAAAAGCCTTTAAAAGCCTTTAAAAGCCTTTAAAAGCCTTTAAAAGCCTTTAAAAGCCTTTAAAAGCCTTTAAAAGCCTTTAAAAGCCTTTAAAAGCCTTTAAAAGCCTTTAAAAGCCTTTAAAAGCCTTTAAAAGCCTTTAAAAGCCTTTAAAAGCCTTTAAAAGCCTTTAAAAGCCTTTAAAAGCCTTTAAAAGCCTTTAAAAGCCTTTAAAAGCCTTTAAAAGCCTTTAAAAGCCTTTAAAAGCCTTTAAAAGCCTTTAAAAGCCTTTAAAAGCCTTTAAAAGCCTTTAAAAGCCTTTAAAAGCCTTTAAAAGCCTTTAAAAGCCTTTAAAAGCCTTTAAAAGCCTTTAAAAGCCTTTAAAAGCCTTTAAAAGCCTTTAAAAGCCTTTAAAAGCCTTTAAAAGCCTTTAAAAGCCTTTAAAAGCCTTTAAAAGCCTTTAAAAGCCTTTAAAAGCCTTTAAAAGCCTTTAAAAGCCTTTAAAAGCCTTTAAAAGCCTTTAAAAGCCTTTAAAAGCCTTTAAAAGCCTTTAAAAGCCTTTAAAAGCCTTTAAAAGCCTTTAAAAGCCTTTAAAAGCCTTTAAAAGCCTTTAAAAGCCTTTAAAAGCCTTTAAAAGCCTTTAAAAGCCTTTAAAAGCCTTTAAAAGCCTTTAAAAGCCTTTAAAAGCCTTTAAAAGCCTTTAAAAGCCTTTAAAAGCCTTTAAAAGCCTTTAAAAGCCTTTAAAAGCCTTTAAAAGCCTTTAAAAGCCTTTAAAAGCCTTTAAAAGCCTTTAAAAGCCTTTAAAAGCCTTTAAAAGCCTTTAAAAGCCTTTAAAAGCCTTTAAAAGCCTTTAAAAGCCTTTAAAAGCCTTTAAAAGCCTTTAAAAGCCTTTAAAAGCCTTTAAAAGCCTTTAAAAGCCTTTAAAAGCCTTTAAAAGCCTTTAAAAGCCTTTAAAAGCCTTTAAAAGCCTTTAAAAGCCTTTAAAAGCCTTTAAAAGCCTTTAAAAGCCTTTAAAAGCCTTTAAAAGCCTTTAAAAGCCTTTAAAAGCCTTTAAAAGCCTTTAAAAGCCTTTAAAAGCCTTTAAAAGCCTTTAAAAGCCTTTAAAAGCCTTTAAAAGCCTTTAAAAGCCTTTAAAAGCCTTTAAAAGCCTTTAAAAGCCTTTAAAAGCCTTTAAAAGCCTTTAAAAGCCTTTAAAAGCCTTTAAAAGCCTTTAAAAGCCTTTAAAAGCCTTTAAAAGCCTTTAAAAGCCTTTAAAAGCCTTTAAAAGCCTTTAAAAGCCTTTAAAAGCCTTTAAAAGCCTTTAAAAGCCTTTAAAAGCCTTTAAAAGCCTTTAAAAGCCTTTAAAAGCCTTTAAAAGCCTTTAAAAGCCTTTAAAAGCCTTTAAAAGCCTTTAAAAGCCTTTAAAAGCCTTTAAAAGCCTTTAAAAGCCTTTAAAAGCCTTTAAAAGCCTTTAAAAGCCTTTAAAAGCCTTTAAAAGCCTTTAAAAGCCTTTAAAAGCCTTTAAAAGCCTTTAAAAGCCTTTAAAAGCCTTTAAAAGCCTTTAAAAGCCTTTAAAAGCCTTTAAAAGCCTTTAAAAGCCTTTAAAAGCCTTTAAAAGCCTTTAAAAGCCTTTAAAAGCCTTTAAAAGCCTTTAAAAGCCTTTAAAAGCCTTTAAAAGCCTTTAAAAGCCTTTAAAAGCCTTTAAAAGCCTTTAAAAGCCTTTAAAAGCCTTTAAAAGCCTTTAAAAGCCTTTAAAAGCCTTTAAAAGCCTTTAAAAGCCTTTAAAAGCCTTTAAAAGCCTTTAAAAGCCTTTAAAAGCCTTTAAAAGCCTTTAAAAGCCTTTAAAAGCCTTTAAAGCCTTTAAAAGCCTTTAAAAGCCTTTAAAAGCCTTTAAAAGCCTTTAAAAGCCTTTAAAAGCCTTTAAAAGCCTTTAAAAGCCTTTAAAAGCCTTTAAAAGCCTTTAAAAGCCTTTAAAAGCCTTTAAAAGCCTTTAAAAGCCTTTAAAAGCCTTTAAAAGCCTTTAAAAGCCTTTAAAAGCCTTTAAAAGCCTTTAAAAGCCTTTAAAAGCCTTTAAAAGCCTTTAAAAGCCTTTAAAAGCCTTTAAAAGCCTTTAAAAGCCTTTAAAAGCCTTTAAAAGCCTTTAAAAGCCTTTAAAAGCCTTTAAAAGCCTTTAAAAGCCTTTAAAAGCCTTTAAAAGCCTTTAAAAGCCTTTAAAAGCCTTTAAAAGCCTTTAAAAGCCTTTAAAAGCCTTTAAAAGCCTTTAAAAGCCTTTAAAAGCCTTTAAAAGCCTTTAAAAGCCTTTAAAAGCCTTTAAAAGCCTTTAAAAGCCTTTAAAAGCCTTTAAAAGCCTTTAAAAGCCTTTAAAAGCCTTTAAAAGCCTTTAAAAGCCTTTAAAAGCCTTTAAAAGCCTTTAAAAGCCTTTAAAAGCCTTTAAAAGCCTTTAAAAGCCTTTAAAAGCCTTTAAAAGCCTTTAAAAGCCTTTAAAAGCCTTTAAAAGCCTTTAAAAGCCTTTAAAAGCCTTTAAAAGCCTTTAAAAGCCTTTAAAAGCCTTTAAAAGCCTTTAAAAGCCTTTAAAAGCCTTTAAAAGCCTTTAAAAGCCTTTAAAAGCCTTTAAAAGCCTTTAAAAGCCTTTAAAAGCCTTTAAAAGCCTTTAAAAGCCTTTAAAAGCCTTTAAAAGCCTTTAAAAGCCTTTAAAAGCCTTTAAAAGCCTTTAAAAGCCTTTAAAAGCCTTTAAAAGCCTTTAAAAGCCTTTAAAAGCCTTTAAAAGCCTTTAAAAGCCTTTAAAAGCCTTTAAAAGCCTTTAAAAGCCTTTAAAAGCCTTTAAAAGCCTTTAAAAGCCTTTAAAAGCCTTTAAAAGCCTTTAAAAGCCTTTAAAAGCCTTTAAAAGCCTTTAAAAGCCTTTAAAAGCCTTTAAAAGCCTTTAAAAGCCTTTAAAAGCCTTTAAAAGCCTTTAAAAGCCTTTAAAAGCCTTTAAAAGCCTTTAAAAGCCTTTAAAAGCCTTTAAAAGCCTTTAAAAGCCTTTAAAAGCCTTTAAAAGCCTTTAAAAGCCTTTAAAAGCCTTTAAAAGCCTTTAAAAGCCTTTAAAAGCCTTTAAAAGCCTTTAAAAGCCTTTAAAAGCCTTTAAAAGCCTTTAAAAGCCTTTAAAAGCCTTTAAAAGCCTTTAAAAGCCTTTAAAAGCCTTTAAAAGCCTTTAAAAGCCTTTAAAAGCCTTTAAAAGCCTTTAAAAGCCTTTAAAAGCCTTTAAAAGCCTTTAAAAGCCTTTAAAAGCCTTTAAAAGCCTTTAAAAGCCTTTAAAAGCCTTTAAAAGCCTTTAAAAGCCTTTAAAAGCCTTTAAAAGCCTTTAAAAGCCTTTAAAAGCCTTTAAAAGCCTTTAAAAGCCTTTAAAAGCCTTTAAAAGCCTTTAAAAGCCTTTAAAAGCCTTTAAAAGCCTTTAAAAGCCTTTAAAAGCCTTTAAAAGCCTTTAAAAGCCTTTAAAAGCCTTTAAAAGCCTTTAAAAGCCTTTAAAAGCCTTTAAAAGCCTTTAAAAGCCTTTAAAAGCCTTTAAAAGCCTTTAAAAGCCTTTAAAAGCCTTTAAAAGCCTTTAAAAGCCTTTAAAAGCCTTTAAAAGCCTTTAAAAGCCTTTAAAAGCCTTTAAAAGCCTTTAAAAGCCTTTAAAAGCCTTTAAAAGCCTTTAAAAGCCTTTAAAAGCCTTTAAAAGCCTTTAAAAGCCTTTAAAAGCCTTTAAAAGCCTTTAAAAGCCTTTAAAAGCCTTTAAAAGCCTTTAAAAGCCTTTAAAAGCCTTTAAAAGCCTTTAAAAGCCTTTAAAAGCCTTTAAAAGCCTTTAAAAGCCTTTAAAAGCCTTTAAAAGCCTTTAAAAGCCTTTAAAAGCCTTTAAAAGCCTTTAAAAGCCTTTAAAAGCCTTTAAAAGCCTTTAAAAGCCTTTAAAAGCCTTTAAAAGCCTTTAAAAGCCTTTAAAAGCCTTTAAAAGCCTTAAAAAGCCTTTAAAAGCCTTTAAAAGCCTTTAAAAGCCTTTAAAAGCCTTTAAAAGCCTTTAAAAGCCTTTAAAAGCCTTTAAAAGCCTTTAAAAGCCTTTAAAAGCCTTTAAAAGCCTTTAAAAGCCTTTAAAAGCCTTTAAAAGCCTTTAAAAGCCTTTAAAAGCCTTTAAAAGCCTTTAAAAGCCTTTAAAAGCCTTTAAAAGCCTTTAAAAGCCTTTAAAAGCCTTTAAAAGCCTTTAAAAGCCTTAAAAAGCCTTTAAAAGCCTTTAAAAGCCTTAAAAAGCCTTAAAAAGCCTTTAAAAGCCTTTAAAAGCCTTAAAAAGCCTTTAAAAGCCTTAAAAAGCCTTAAAAAGCCTTTAAAAGCCTTAAAAAGCCTTTAAAAGCCTTTAAAAGCCTTAAAAAGCCTTTAAAAGCCTTTAAAAGCCTTAAAAAGCCTTTAAAAGCCTTTAAAAGCCTTAAAAAGCCTTTAAAAGCCTTTAAAAGCCTTAAAAAGCCTTTAAAAGCCTTTAAAAGCCTTAAAAAGCCTTTAAAAGCCTTTAAAAGCCTTAAAAAGCCTTTAAAAGCCTTTAAAAGCCTTTAAAAGCCTTTAAAAGCCTTTAAAAGCCTTAAAAAGCCTTTAAAAGCCTTTAAAAGCCTTAAAAAGCCTTTAAAAGCCTTTAAAAGCCTTAAAAAGCCTTTAAAAGCCTTTAAAAGCCTTAAAAAGCCTTTAAAAGCCTTTAAAAGCCTTAAAAAGCCTTTAAAAGCCTTTAAAAGCCTTAAAAAGCCTTAAAAAGCCTTTAAAAGCCTTTAAAAGCCTTAAAAAGCCTTAAAAAGCCTTTAAAAGCCTTTAAAGCCTTAAAAAGCCTTGTTGTACCCCGGATAGGGTAGTAGCACCCTATTAAAGGCCGTTAATATATTAATAGGACATTAATATATTATTCGTATAATTAAAATAATAATGCAATGGTATATTAATTATTATTATACGTTTTCGTAAAACAATGTGATATTATACTGTATTCATATAACAGTATAATATTATAGTTGTAATATATAGTTGTAATACTATAATATATCGTAGTATATTATAGTGTTGTAGTATACATTCCAGCTCGGACAGCGGCATCCGAAAAGTGGAGCAACTCCGGTTGCACAATATCGGGGTCCCCTTACCCTTCCAATTTTTCGACAAAAATGGTATTTTTACAAAAAAATTTTTTAGAATTTTTTCGTTAATGAAATCGGTTGGTAAATATGCCACTTGAAAACAATGGCGGAGGTTTTAATTCGATATCTCGAAATTTTTTGAAAAAAAGTTCCGTTTCGCAAAATTTAACATAGGATTCCCTATGCTGAAAATGGTCAATTTTTAAAATTTCGAAAAAAAGTACAAGTTGCGTGTCTTTTGAGCCGGAAATGGGCCACTTGAAGCCAATGGAGATGGTAAAAAATCGATATCTTGAAAAAAAAATTTTGGCCATTTTAAAAGTGGAAAAATGAGAAGGGGGTACCCTTACAATTTTTCGACAAAAATGGTATTTTTACAAAAAAATTTTTTTAGAATTTTGTCGTTAATGAAATCGGTTGGTAAATATGCCACTTGAAAACAATGGCGGAGGTTTTAATTCGATATCTCGAAATTTTTTGAAAAAAAGTGCCGTTTCGCAAAATTTAACATAGGATTCCCTATGCTGAAAATGATCAATTTTTAAAATTTCGAAAAAAATACAAGTTGCGTGTGTTTTGAGCCGGAAATGGGCCACTTGAAGCCAATGGAGATGGTAAAAAATCGATATCTCGAAAAAAAATATTTGGCCATTTTAAAAGTGGAAAAATGAGAAGGGGGTACCCTTCCAATTTTTCGACAAAAATGGTATTTTTACGAAAAAATTTTTTAGAATTTTTTCGTTAATGAAATCGGTTGGTAAATATGCCACTTGAAAACAATGGCGGAAGTTTTAATTCGATATCTCAAAATTTTTGGAAAAAAAGTGCCGTTTCGCAAAATTTAACATAGGATTCCCTATGCTGAAAATGATCTTTCAGCATAGGGAATCCTAAAAGCCTTTAAAAGCCTTTAAAAGCCTTTAAAAGCCTTTAAAAGCCTTTAAAAGCCTTTAAAAGCCTTTAAAAGCCTTTAAAAGCCTTTAAAAGCCTTTAAAAGCCTTTAAAAGCCTTTAAAAGCCTTTAAAAGCCTTTAAAAGCCTTTAAAAGCCTTTAAAAGCCTTTAAAAGCCTTTAAAAGCCTTTAAAAGCCTTTAAAAGCCTTTAAAAGCCTTTAAAAGCCTTTAAAAGCCTTTAAAAGCCTTTAAAAGCCTTTAAAAGCCTTTAAAAGCCTTTAAAAGCCTTTAAAAGCCTTTAAAAGCCTTTAAAAGCCTTTAAAAGCCTTTAAAAGCCTTTAAAAGCCTTTAAAAGCCTTTAAAAGCCTTTAAAAGCCTTTAAAAGCCTTTAAAAGCCTTTAAAAGCCTTTAAAAGCCTTTAAAAGCCTTTAAAAGCCTTTAAAAGCCTTTAAAAGCCTTTAAAAGCCTTTAAAAGCCTTTAAAAGCCTTTAAAAGCCTTTAAAAGCCTTTAAAAGCCTTTAAAAGCCTTTAAAAGCCTTTAAAAGCCTTTAAAAGCCTTTAAAAGCCTTTAAAAGCCTTTAAAAGCCTTTAAAAGCCTTTAAAAGCCTTTAAAAGCCTTTAAAAGCCTTTAAAAGCCTTTAAAAGCCTTTAAAAGCCTTTAAAAGCCTTTAAAAGCCTTTAAAAGCCTTTAAAAGCCTTTAAAAGCCTTTAAAAGCCTTTAAAAGCCTTTAAAAGCCTTTAAAAGCCTTTAAAAGCCTTTAAAAGCCTTTAAAAGCCTTTAAAAGCCTTTAAAAGCCTTTAAAAGCCTTTAAAAGCCTTTAAAAGCCTTTAAAAGCCTTTAAAAGCCTTTAAAAGCCTTTAAAAGCCTTTAAAAGCCTTTAAAAGCCTTTAAAAGCCTTTAAAAGCCTTTAAAAGCCTTTAAAAGCCTTTAAAAGCCTTTAAAAGCCTTTAAAAGCCTTTAAAAGCCTTTAAAAGCCTTTAAAAGCCTTTAAAAGCCTTTAAAAGCCTTTAAAAGCCTTTAAAAGCCTTTAAAAGCCTTTAAAAGCCTTTAAAAGCCTTTAAAAGCCTTTAAAAGCCTTTAAAAGCCTTTAAAAGCCTTTAAAAGCCTTTAAAAGCCTTTAAAAGCCTTTAAAAGCCTTTAAAAGCCTTTAAAAGCCTTTAAAAGCCTTTAAAAGCCTTTAAAAGCCTTTAAAAGCCTTTAAAAGCCTTTAAAAGCCTTTAAAAGCCTTTAAAAGCCTTTAAAAGCCTTTAAAAGCCTTTAAAAGCCTTTAAAAGCCTTTAAAAGCCTTTAAAAGCCTTTAAAAGCCTTTAAAAGCCTTTAAAAGCCTTTAAAAGCCTTTAAAAGCCTTTAAAAGCCTTTAAAAGCCTTTAAAAGCCTTTAAAAGCCTTTAAAAGCCTTTAAAAGCCTTTAAAAGCCTTTAAAAGCCTTTAAAAGCCTTTAAAAGCCTTTAAAAGCCTTTAAAAGCCTTTAAAAGCCTTTAAAAGCCTTTAAAAGCCTTTAAAAGCCTTTAAAAGCCTTTAAAAGCCTTTAAAAGCCTTTAAAAGCCTTTAAAAGCCTTTAAAAGCCTTTAAAAGCCTTTAAAAGCCTTTAAAAGCCTTTAAAAGCCTTTAAAAGCCTTTAAAAGCCTTTAAAAGCCTTTAAAAGCCTTTAAAAGCCTTTAAAAGCCTTTAAAAGCCTTTAAAAGCCTTTAAAAGCCTTTAAAAGCCTTTAAAAGCCTTTAAAAGCCTTTAAAAGCCTTTAAAAGCCTTTAAAAGCCTTTAAAAGCCTTTAAAAGCCTTTAAAAGCCTTTAAAAGCCTTTAAAAGCCTTTAAAAGCCTTTAAAAGCCTTTAAAAGCCTTTAAAAGCCTTTAAAAGCCTTTAAAAGCCTTTAAAAGCCTTTAAAAGCCTTTAAAAGCCTTTAAAAGCCTTTAAAAGCCTTTAAAAGCCTTTAAAAGCCTTTAAAAGCCTTTAAAAGCCTTTAAAAGCCTTTAAAAGCCTTTAAAAGCCTTTAAAAGCCTTTAAAAGCCTTTAAAAGCCTTTAAAAGCCTTTAAAAGCCTTTAAAAGCCTTTAAAAGCCTTTAAAAGCCTTTAAAAGCCTTTAAAAGCCTTTAAAAGCCTTTAAAAGCCTTTAAAAGCCTTTAAAAGCCTTTAAAAGCCTTTAAAAGCCTTTAAAAGCCTTTAAAAGCCTTTAAAAGCCTTTAAAAGCCTTTAAAAGCCTTTAAAAGCCTTTAAAAGCCTTTAAAAGCCTTTAAAAGCCTTTAAAAGCCTTTAAAAGCCTTTAAAAGCCTTTAAAAGCCTTTAAAAGCCTTTAAAAGCCTTTAAAAGCCTTTAAAAGCCTTTAAAAGCCTTTAAAAGCCTTTAAAAGCCTTTAAAAGCCTTTAAAAGCCTTTAAAAGCCTTTAAAAGCCTTTAAAAGCCTTTAAAAGCCTTTAAAAGCCTTTAAAAGCCTTTAAAAGCCTTTAAAAGCCTTTAAAAGCCTTTAAAAGCCTTTAAAAGCCTTTAAAAGCCTTTAAAAGCCTTTAAAAGCCTTTAAAAGCCTTTAAAAGCCTTTAAAAGCCTTTAAAAGCCTTTAAAAGCCTTTAAAAGCCTTTAAAAGCCTTTAAAAGCCTTTAAAAGCCTTTAAAAGCCTTTAAAAGCCTTTAAAAGCCTTTAAAAGCCTTTAAAAGCCTTTAAAAGCCTTTAAAAGCCTTTAAAAGCCTTTAAAAGCCTTTAAAAGCCTTTAAAAGCCTTTAAAAGCCTTTAAAAGCCTTTAAAAGCCTTTAAAAGCCTTTAAAAGCCTTTAAAAGCCTTTAAAAGCCTTTAAAAGCCTTTAAAAGCCTTTAAAAGCCTTTAAAAGCCTTTAAAAGCCTTTAAAAGCCTTTAAAAGCCTTTAAAAGCCTTTAAAAGCCTTTAAAAGCCTTTAAAAGCCTTTAAAAGCCTTTAAAAGCCTTTAAAAGCCTTTAAAAGCCTTTAAAAGCCTTTAAAAGCCTTTAAAAGCCTTTAAAAGCCTTTAAAAGCCTTTAAAAGCCTTTAAAAGCCTTTAAAAGCCTTTAAAAGCCTTTAAAAGCCTTTAAAAGCCTTTAAAAGCCTTTAAAAGCCTTTAAAAGCCTTTAAAAGCCTTTAAAAGCCTTTAAAAGCCTTTAAAAGCCTTTAAAAGCCTTTAAAAGCCTTTAAAAGCCTTTAAAAGCCTTTAAAAGCCTTTAAAAGCCTTAAAAAGCCTTAAAAAGCCTTTAAAAGCCTTTAAAGCCTTAAAAAGCCTTGTTGTACCCCGGATAGGGTAGTAGCACCCTATTAAAGGCCGTTAATATATTAATAGGACATTAATATATTATTCGTATAATTAAAATAATAATGCAATGGTATATTAATTATTATTATACGTTTTCGTAAAACAATGTGATATTATACTGTATTCATATAACAGTATAATATTATAGTTGTAATATATAGTTGTAATACTATAATATATCGTAGTATATTATAGTGTTGTAGTATACATTCCAGCTCGGACAGCGGCATCCGAAAAGTGGAGCAACTCCGGTTGCACAATATCGGGGTCCCCTTACCCTTCCAATTTTTCGACAAAAATGGTATTTTTACAAAAAAATTTTTTAGAATTTTTTCGTTAATGAAATCGGTTGGTAAATATGCCACTTGAAAACAATGGCGGAGGTTTTAATTCGATATCTCGAAATTTTTTGAAAAAAAGTTCCGTTTCGCAAAATTTAACATAGGATTCCCTATGCTGAAAATGGTCAATTTTTAAAATTTCGAAAAAAAGTACAAGTTGCGTGTCTTTTGAGCCGGAAATGGGCCACTTGAAGCCAATGGAGATGGTAAAAAATCGATATCTTGAAAAAAAAATTTTGGCCATTTTAAAAGTGGAAAAATGAGAAGGGGGTACCCTTACAATTTTTCGACAAAAATGGTATTTTTACAAAAAAATTTTTTTAGAATTTTGTCGTTAATGAAATCGGTTGGTAAATATGCCACTTGAAAACAATGGCGGAGGTTTTAATTCGATATCTCGAAATTTTTTGAAAAAAAGTGCCGTTTCGCAAAATTTAACATAGGATTCCCTATGCTGAAAATGATCAATTTTTAAAATTTCGAAA
Source organism: Exephanes ischioxanthus (assembly GCA_958510785.1). Taxonomy (NCBI): domain Eukaryota; kingdom Metazoa; phylum Arthropoda; class Insecta; order Hymenoptera; family Ichneumonidae; genus Exephanes; species Exephanes ischioxanthus. Next base: position 18,063,566 of record OY294024.1, on the reverse strand, counting down.
AAAATACAAGTTGCGTGTGTTTTGAGCCGGAAATGGGCCACTTGAAGCCAATGGAGATGGTAAAAAATCGATATCTCGAAAAAAAATATTTGGCCATTTTAAAAGTGGAAAAATGAGAAGGGGGTACCCTTCCAATTTTTCGACAAAAATGGTATTTTTACGAAAAAATTTTTTAGAATTTTTTCGTTAATGAAATCGGTTGGTAAATATGCCACTTGAAAACAATGGCGGAGGTTTTAATTCGATATCTCAAAATTTTTGGAAAAAAAGTGCCGTTTCGCAAAATTTAACATAGGATTCCCTATGCTGAAAATGATCTTTCAGCATAGGGAATCCTAAAAGCCTTTAAAAGCCTTTAAAAGCCTTTAAAAGCCTTTAAAAGCCTTTAAAAGCCTTTAAAAGCCTTTAAAAGCCTTTAAAAGCCTTTAAAAGCCTTTAAAAGCCTTTAAAAGCCTTTAAAAGCCTTTAAAAGCCTTTAAAAGCCTTTAAAAGCCTTTAAAAGCCTTTAAAAGCCTTTAAAAGCCTTTAAAAGCCTTTAAAAGCCTTTAAAAGCCTTTAAAAGCCTTTAAAAGCCTTTAAAAGCCTTTAAAAGCCTTTAAAAGCCTTTAAAAGCCTTTAAAAGCCTTTAAAAGCCTTTAAAAGCCTTTAAAAGCCTTTAAAAGCCTTTAAAAGCCTTTAAAAGCCTTTAAAAGCCTTTAAAAGCCTTTAAAAGCCTTTAAAAGCCTTTAAAAGCCTTTAAAAGCCTTTAAAAGCCTTTAAAAGCCTTTAAAAGCCTTTAAAAGCCTTTAAAAGCCTTTAAAAGCCTTTAAAAGCCTTTAAAAGCCTTTAAAAGCCTTTAAAAGCCTTTAAAAGCCTTTAAAAGCCTTTAAAAGCCTTTAAAAGCCTTTAAAAGCCTTTAAAAGCCTTTAAAAGCCTTTAAAAGCCTTTAAAAGCCTTTAAAAGCCTTTAAAAGCCTTTAAAAGCCTTTAAAAGCCTTTAAAAGCCTTTAAAAGCCTTTAAAAGCCTTTAAAAGCCTTTAAAAGCCTTTAAAAGCCTTTAAAAGCCTTTAAAAGCCTTTAAAAGCCTTTAAAAGCCTTTAAAAGCCTTTAAAAGCCTTTAAAAGCCTTTAAAAGCCTTTAAAAGCCTTTAAAAGCCTTTAAAAGCCTTTAAAAGCCTTTAAAAGCCTTTAAAAGCCTTTAAAAGCCTTTAAAAGCCTTTAAAAGCCTTTAAAAGCCTTTAAAAGCCTTTAAAAGCCTTTAAAAGCCTTTAAAAGCCTTTAAAAGCCTTTAAAAGCCTTTAAAAGCCTTTAAAAGCCTTTAAAAGCCTTTAAAAGCCTTTAAAAGCCTTTAAAAGCCTTTAAAAGCCTTTAAAAGCCTTTAAAAGCCTTTAAAAGCCTTTAAAAGCCTTTAAAAGCCTTTAAAAGCCTTTAAAAGCCTTTAAAAGCCTTTAAAAGCCTTTAAAAGCCTTTAAAAGCCTTTAAAAGCCTTTAAAAGCCTTTAAAAGCCTTTAAAAGCCTTTAAAAGCCTTTAAAAGCCTTTAAAAGCCTTTAAAAGCCTTTAAAAGCCTTTAAAAGCCTTTAAAAGCCTTTAAAAGCCTTTAAAAGCCTTTAAAAGCCTTTAAAAGCCTTTAAAAGCCTTTAAAAGCCTTTAAAAGCCTTTAAAAGCCTTTAAAAGCCTTTAAAAGCCTTTAAAAGCCTTTAAAAGCCTTTAAAAGCCTTTAAAAGCCTTTAAAAGCCTTTAAAAGCCTTTAAAAGCCTTTAAAAGCCTTTAAAAGCCTTTAAAAGCCTTTAAAAGCCTTTAAAAGCCTTTAAAAGCCTTTAAAAGCCTTTAAAAGCCTTTAAAAGCCTTTAAAAGCCTTTAAAAGCCTTTAAAAGCCTTTAAAAGCCTTTAAAAGCCTTTAAAAGCCTTTAAAAGCCTTTAAAAGCCTTTAAAAGCCTTTAAAAGCCTTTAAAAGCCTTTAAAAGCCTTTAAAAGCCTTTAAAAGCCTTTAAAAGCCTTTAAAAGCCTTTAAAAGCCTTTAAAAGCCTTTAAAAGCCTTTAAAAGCCTTTAAAAGCCTTTAAAAGCCTTTAAAAGCCTTTAAAAGCCTTTAAAAGCCTTTAAAAGCCTTTAAAAGCCTTTAAAAGCCTTTAAAAGCCTTTAAAAGCCTTTAAAAGCCTTTAAAAGCCTTTAAAAGCCTTTAAAAGCCTTTAAAAGCCTTTAAAAGCCTTTAAAAGCCTTTAAAAGCCTTTAAAAGCCTTTAAAAGCCTTTAAAAGCCTTTAAAAGCCTTTAAAAGCCTTTAAAAGCCTTTAAAAGCCTTTAAAAGCCTTTAAAAGCCTTTAAAAGCCTTTAAAAGCCTTTAAAAGCCTTTAAAAGCCTTTAAAAGCCTTTAAAAGCCTTTAAAAGCCTTTAAAAGCCTTTAAAAGCCTTTAAAAGCCTTTAAAAGCCTTTAAAAGCCTTTAAAAGCCTTTAAAAGCCTTTAAAAGCCTTTAAAAGCCTTTAAAAGCCTTTAAAAGCCTTTAAAAGCCTTTAAAAGCCTTTAAAAGCCTTTAAAAGCCTTTAAAAGCCTTTAAAAGCCTTTAAAAGCCTTTAAAAGCCTTTAAAAGCCTTTAAAAGCCTTTAAAAGCCTTTAAAAGCCTTTAAAAGCCTTTAAAAGCCTTTAAAAGCCTTTAAAAGCCTTTAAAAGCCTTTAAAAGCCTTTAAAAGCCTTTAAAAGCCTTTAAAAGCCTTTAAAAGCCTTTAAAAGCCTTTAAAAGCCTTTAAAAGCCTTTAAAAGCCTTTAAAAGCCTTTAAAAGCCTTTAAAAGCCTTTAAAAGCCTTTAAAAGCCTTTAAAAGCCTTTAAAAGCCTTTAAAAGCCTTTAAAAGCCTTTAAAAGCCTTTAAAAGCCTTTAAAAGCCTTTAAAAGCCTTTAAAAGCCTTTAAAAGCCTTTAAAAGCCTTTAAAAGCCTTTAAAAGCCTTTAAAAGCCTTTAAAAGCCTTTAAAAGCCTTTAAAAGCCTTTAAAAGCCTTTAAAAGCCTTTAAAAGCCTTTAAAAGCCTTTAAAAGCCTTTAAAAGCCTTTAAAAGCCTTTAAAAGCCTTTAAAAGCCTTTAAAAGCCTTTAAAAGCCTTTAAAAGCCTTTAAAAGCCTTTAAAAGCCTTTAAAAGCCTTTAAAAGCCTTTAAAAGCCTTTAAAAGCCTTTAAAAGCCTTTAAAAGCCTTTAAAAGCCTTTAAAAGCCTTTAAAAGCCTTTAAAAGCCTTTAAAAGCCTTTAAAAGCCTTTAAAAGCCTTTAAAAGCCTTTAAAAGCCTTTAAAAGCCTTTAAAAGCCTTTAAAAGCCTTTAAAAGCCTTTAAAAGCCTTTAAAAGCCTTTAAAAGCCTTTAAAAGCCTTTAAAAGCCTTTAAAAGCCTTTAAAAGCCTTTAAAAGCCTTTAAAAGCCTTTAAAAGCCTTTAAAAGCCTTTAAAAGCCTTTAAAAGCCTTTAAAAGCCTTTAAAAGCCTTTAAAAGCCTTTAAAAGCCTTTAAAAGCCTTTAAAAGCCTTTAAAAGCCTTTAAAAGCCTTTAAAAGCCTTTAAAAGCCTTTAAAAGCCTTTAAAAGCCTTTAAAAGCCTTTAAAAGCCTTTAAAAGCCTTTAAAAGCCTTTAAAAGCCTTTAAAAGCCTTTAAAAGCCTTTAAAAGCCTTTAAAAGCCTTTAAAAGCCTTTAAAAGCCTTTAAAAGCCTTTAAAAGCCTTTAAAAGCCTTTAAAAGCCTTTAAAAGCCTTTAAAAGCCTTTAAAAGCCTTTAAAAGCCTTTAAAAGCCTTTAAAAGCCTTTAAAAGCCTTTAAAAGCCTTTAAAAGCCTTTAAAAGCCTTTAAAAGCCTTTAAAAGCCTTTAAAAGCCTTTAAAAGCCTTTAAAAGCCTTTAAAAGCCTTTAAAAGCCTTTAAAAGCCTTTAAAAGCCTTTAAAAGCCTTTAAAAGCCTTTAAAAGCCTTTAAAAGCCTTTAAAAGCCTTTAAAAGCCTTTAAAAGCCTTTAAAAGCCTTTAAAAGCCTTTAAAAGCCTTTAAAAGCCTTTAAAAGCCTTTAAAAGCCTTTAAAAGCCTTTAAAAGCCTTTAAAAGCCTTTAAAAGCCTTTAAAAGCCTTTAAAAGCCTTTAAAAGCCTTTAAAAGCCTTTAAAAGCCTTTAAAAGCCTTTAAAAGCCTTTAAAAGCCTTTAAAAGCCTTTAAAAGCCTTTAAAAGCCTTTAAAAGCCTTTAAAAGCCTTTAAAAGCCTTTAAAAGCCTTTAAAAGCCTTTAAAAGCCTTTAAAAGCCTTTAAAAGCCTTTAAAAGCCTTTAAAAGCCTTTAAAAGCCTTTAAAAGCCTTTAAAAGCCTTTAAAAGCCTTTAAAAGCCTTTAAAAGCCTTTAAAAGCCTTTAAAAGCCTTTAAAAGCCTTTAAAAGCCTTTAAAAGCCTTTAAAAGCCTTTAAAAGCCTTTAAAAGCCTTTAAAAGCCTTTAAAAGCCTTTAAAAGCCTTTAAAAGCCTTTAAAAGCCTTTAAAAGCCTTTAAAAGCCTTTAAAAGCCTTTAAAAGCCTTTAAAAGCCTTTAAAAGCCTTTAAAAGCCTTTAAAAGCCTTTAAAAGCCTTTAAAAGCCTTTAAAAGCCTTTAAAAGCCTTTAAAAGCCTTTAAAAGCCTTTAAAAGCCTTTAAAAGCCTTTAAAAGCCTTTAAAAGCCTTTAAAAGCCTTTAAAAGCCTTTAAAAGCCTTTAAAAGCCTTTAAAAGCCTTTAAAAGCCTTTAAAAGCCTTTAAAAGCCTTTAAAAGCCTTTAAAAGCCTTTAAAAGCCTTTAAAAGCCTTTAAAAGCCTTTAAAAGCCTTTAAAAGCCTTTAAAAGCCTTTAAAAGCCTTTAAAAGCCTTTAAAAGCCTTTAAAAGCCTTTAAAAGCCTTTAAAAGCCTTTAAAAGCCTTTAAAAGCCTTTAAAAGCCTTTAAAAGCCTTTAAAAGCCTTTAAAAGCCTTTAAAAGCCTTTAAAAGCCTTTAAAAGCCTTTAAAAGCCTTTAAAAGCCTTTAAAAGCCTTTAAAAGCCTTTAAAAGCCTTTAAAAGCCTTTAAAAGCCTTTAAAAGCCTTTAAAAGCCTTTAAAAGCCTTTAAAAGCCTTTAAAAGCCTTTAAAAGCCTTTAAAAGCCTTTAAAAGCCTTTAAAAGCCTTTAAAAGCCTTTAAAAGCCTTTAAAAGCCTTTAAAAGCCTTTAAAAGCCTTTAAAAGCCTTTAAAAGCCTTTAAAAGCCTTTAAAAGCCTTTAAAAGCCTTTAAAAGCCTTTAAAAGCCTTTAAAAGCCTTTAAAAGCCTTTAAAAGCCTTTAAAAGCCTTTAAAAGCCTTTAAAAGCCTTTAAAAGCCTTTAAAAGCCTTTAAAAGCCTTTAAAAGCCTTTAAAAGCCTTTAAAAGCCTTTAAAAGCCTTTAAAAGCCTTTAAAAGCCTTTAAAAGCCTTTAAAAGCCTTTAAAAGCCTTTAAAAGCCTTTAAAAGCCTTTAAAAGCCTTTAAAAGCCTTTAAAAGCCTTTAAAAGCCTTTAAAAGCCTTTAAAAGCCTTTAAAAGCCTTTAAAAGCCTTTAAAAGCCTTTAAAAGCCTTTAAAAGCCTTTAAAAGCCTTTAAAAGCCTTTAAAAGCCTTTAAAAGCCTTTAAAAGCCTTTAAAAGCCTTTAAAAGCCTTTAAAAGCCTTTAAAAGCCTTAAAAAGCCTTTAAAAGCCTTAAAAAGCCTTAAAAAGCCTTTAAAAGCCTTTAAAAGCCTTTAAAAGCCTTTAAAAGCCTTTAAAAGCCTTTAAAAGCCTTTAAAAGCCTTTAAAAGCCTTTAAAAGCCTTTAAAAGCCTTTAAAAGCCTTTAAAAGCCTTTAAAAGCCTTAAAAAGCCTTTAAAAGCCTTTAAAAGCCTTAAAAAGCCTTTAAAAGCCTTAAAAAGCCTTTAAAAGCCTTAAAAAGCCTTTAAAAGCCTTAAAAAGCCTTTAAAAGCCTTTAAAAGCCTTAAAAAGCCTTTAAAAGCCTTAAAAAGCCTTTAAAAGCCTTTAAAAGCCTTAAAAAGCCTTTAAAAGCCTTAAAAAGCCTTTAAAAGCCTTTAAAAGCCTTTAAAAGCCTTAAAAAGCCTTTAAAAGCCTTTAAAAGCCTTTAAAAGCCTTTAAAAGCCTTAAAAAGCCTTTAAAAGCCTTTAAAAGCCTTTAAAAGCCTTAAAAAGCCTTTAAAAGCCTTTAAAAGCCTTTAAAAGCCTTTAAAAGCCTTAAAAAGCCTTTAAAAGCCTTTAAAAGCCTTTAAAAGCCTTTAAAAGCCTTAAAAAGCCTTTAAAAGCCTTTAAAAGCCTTTAAAAGCCTTTAAAAGCCTTTAAAAGCCTTTAAAAGCCTTTAAAAGCCTTTAAAAGCCTTTAAAAGCCTTTAAAAGCCTTTAAAAGCCTTTAAAAGCCTTAAAAAGCCTTAAAAAGCCTTTAAAAGCCTTTAAAAGCCTTTAAAAGCCTTTAAAAGCCTTTAAAAGCCTTTAAAAGCCTTAAAAAGCCTTTAAAAGCCTTTAAAAGCCTTTAAAAGCCTTTAAAAGCCTTTAAAAGCCTTTAAAAGCCTTTAAAAGCCTTTAAAAGCCTTTAAAAGCCTTTAAAAGCCTTTAAAAGCCTTTAAAAGCCTTTAAAAGCCTTTAAAAGCCTTAAAAAGCCTTTAAAAGCCTTTAAAAGCCTTTAAAAGCCTTTAAAAGCCTTAAAAAGCCTTTAAAAGCCTTTAAAAGCCTTTAAAAGCCTTTAAAAGCCTTAAAAAGCCTTTAAAAGCCTTTAAAAGCCTTTAAAAGCCTTTAAAAGCCTTAAAAAGCCTTTAAAAGCCTTTAAAAGCCTTTAAAAGCCTTTAAAAGCCTTTAAAAGCCTTTAAAAGCCTTAAAAAGCCTTAAAAAGCCTTTAAAAGCCTTTAAAGCCTTAAAAAGCCTTGTTGTACCCCGGATAGGGTAGTAGCACCCTATTAAAGGCCGTTAATATATTAATAGGACATTAATATATTATTCGTATAATTAAAATAATAATGCAATGGTATATTAATTATTATTATACGTTTTCGTAAAACAATGTGATATTATACTGTATTCATATAACAGTATAATATTATAGTTGTAATATATAGTTGTAATACTATAATATATCGTAGTATATTATAGTGTTGTAGTATACATTCCAGCTCGGACAGCGGCATCCGAAAAGTGGAGCAACTCCGGTTGCACAATATCGGGGTCCCCTTACCCTTCCAATTTTTCGACAAAAATGGTATTTTTACAAAAAAATTTTTTAGAATTTTTTCGTTAATGAAATCGGTTGGTAAATATGCCACTTGAAAACAATGGCGGAGGTTTTAATTCGATATCTCGAAATTTTTTGAAAAAAAGTTCCGTTTCGCAAAATTTAACATAGGATTCCCTATGCTGAAAATGGTCAATTTTTAAAATTTCGAAAAAAAGTACAAGTTGCGTGTCTTTTGAGCCGGAAATGGGCCACTTGAAGCCAATGGAGATGGTAAAAAATCGATATCTTGAAAAAAAAATTTTGGCCATTTTAAAAGTGGAAAAATGAGAAGGGGGTACCCTTACAATTTTTCGACAAAAATGGTATTTTTACAAAAAAATTTTTTTAGAATTTTGTCGTTAATGAAATCGGTTGGTAAATATGCCACTTGAAAACAATGGCGGAGGTTTTAATTCGATATCTCGAAATTTTTTGAAAAAAAGTGCCGTTTCGCAAAATTTAACATAGGATTCCCTATGCTGAAAATGATCAATTTTTAAAATTTCGAAAAAAATACAAGTTGCGTGTGTTTTGAGCCGGAAATGGGCCACTTGAAGCCAATGGAGATGGTAAAAAATCGATATCTCGAAAAAAAATATTTGGCCATTTTAAAAGTGGAAAAATGAGAAGGGGGTACCCTTCCAATTTTTCGACAAAAATGGTATTTTTACGAAAAAATTTTTTAGAATTTTTTCGTTAATGAAATCGGTTGGTAAATATGCCACTTGAAAACAATGGCGGAGGTTTTAATTCGATATCTCAAAATTTTTGGAAAAAAAGTGCCGTTTCGCAAAATTTAACATAGGATTCCCTATGCTGAAAATGATCTTTCAGCATAGGGAATCCTAAAAGCCTTTAAAAGCCTTTAAAAGCCTTTAAAAGCCTTTAAAAGCCTTTAAAAGCCTTTAAAAGCCTTTAAAAGCCTTTAAAAGCCTTTAAAAGCCTTTAAAAGCCTTTAAAAGCCTTTAAAAGCCTTTAAAAGCCTTTAAAAGCCTTTAAAAGCCTTTAAAAGCCTTTAAAAGCCTTTAAAAGCCTTTAAAAGCCTTTAAAAGCCTTTAAAAGCCTTTAAAAGCCTTTAAAAGCCTTTAAAAGCCTTTAAAAGCCTTTAAAAGCCTTTAAAAGCCTTTAAAAGCCTTTAAAAGCCTTTAAAAGCCTTTAAAAGCCTTTAAAAGCCTTTAAAAGCCTTTAAAAGCCTTTAAAAGCCTTTAAAAGCCTTTAAAAGCCTTTAAAAGCCTTTAAAAGCCTTTAAAAGCCTTTAAAAGCCTTTAAAAGCCTTTAAAAGCCTTTAAAAGCCTTTAAAAGCCTTTAAAAGCCTTTAAAAGCCTTTAAAAGCCTTTAAAAGCCTTTAAAAGCCTTTAAAAGCCTTTAAAAGCCTTTAAAAGCCTTTAAAAGCCTTTAAAAGCCTTTAAAAGCCTTTAAAAGCCTTTAAAAGCCTTTAAAAGCCTTTAAAAGCCTTTAAAAGCCTTTAAAAGCCTTTAAAAGCCTTTAAAAGCCTTTAAAAGCCTTTAAAAGCCTTTAAAAGCCTTTAAAAGCCTTTAAAAGCCTTTAAAAGCCTTAAAAAGCCTTTAAAAGCCTTTAAAAGCCTTAAAAAGCCTTAAAAAGCCTTTAAAAGCCTTTAAAAGCCTTAAAAAGCCTTAAAAAGCCTTTAAAAGCCTTTAAAGCCTTAAAAAGCCTTGTTGTACCCCGGATAGGGTAGTAGCACCCTATTAAAGGCCGTTAATATATTAATAGGACATTAATATATTATTCGTATAATTAAAATAATAATGCAATGGTATATTAATTATTATTATACGTTTTCGTAAAACAATGTGATATTATACTGTATTCATATAACAGTATAATATTATAGTTGTAATATATAGTTGTAATACTATAATATATCGTAGTATATTATAGTGTTGTAGTATACATTCCAGCTCGGACAGCGGCATCCGAAAAGTGGAGCAACTCCGGTTGCACAATATCGGGGTCCCCTTACCCTTCCAATTTTTCGACAAAAATGGTATTTTTACAAAAAAATTTTTTAGAATTTTTTCGTTAATGAAATCGGTTGGTAAATATGCCACTTGAAAACAATGGCGGAGGTTTTAATTCGATATCTCGAAATTTTTTGAAAAAAAGTTCCGTTTCGCAAAATTTAACATAGGATTCCCTATGCTGAAAATGGTCAATTTTTAAAATTTCGAAAAAAAGTACAAGTTGCGTGTCTTTTGAGCCGGAAATGGGCCACTTGAAGCCAATGGAGATGGTAAAAAATCGATATCTTGAAAAAAAAATTTTGGCCATTTTAAAAGTGGAAAAATGAGAAGGGGGTACCCTTACAATTTTTCGACAAAAATGGTATTTTTACAAAAAAATTTTTTTAGAATTTTGTCGTTAATGAAATCGGTTGGTAAATATGCCACTTGAAAACAATGGCGGAGGTTTTAATTCGATATCTCGAAATTTTTTGAAAAAAAGTGCCGTTTCGCAAAATTTAACATAGGATTCCCTATGCTGAAAATGATCAATTTTTAAAATTTCGAAAAAAATACAAGTTGCGTGTGTTTTGAGCCGGAAATGGGCCACTTGAAGCCAATGGAGATGGTAAAAAATCGATATCTCGAAAAAAAATATTTGGCCATTTTAAAAGTGGAAAAATGAGAAGGGGGTACCCTTCCAATTTTTCGACAAAAATGGTATTTTTACGAAAAAATTTTTTAGAATTTTTTCGTTAATGAAATCGGTTGGTAAATATGCCACTTGAAAACAATGGCGGAAGTTTTAATTCGATATCTCAAAATTTTTGGAAAAAAAGTGCCGTTTCGCAAAATTTAACATAGGATTCCCTATGCTGAAAATGATCTTTCAGCATAGGGAATCCTAAAAGCCTTTAAAAGCCTTTAAAAGCCTTTAAAAGCCTTTAAAAGCCTTTAAAAGCCTTTAAAAGCCTTTAAAAGCCTTTAAAAGCCTTTAAAAGCCTTTAAAAGCCTTTAAAAGCCTTTAAAAGCCTTTAAAAGCCTTTAAAAGCCTTTAAAAGCCTTTAAAAGCCTTTAAAAGCCTTTAAAAGCCTTTAAAAGCCTTTAAAAGCCTTTAAAAGCCTTTAAAAGCCTTTAAAAGCCTTTAAAAGCCTTTAAAAGCCTTTAAAAGCCTTTAAAAGCCTTTAAAAGCCTTTAAAAGCCTTTAAAAGCCTTTAAAAGCCTTTAAAAGCCTTTAAAAGCCTTTAAAAGCCTTTAAAAGCCTTTAAAAGCCTTTAAAAGCCTTTAAAAGCCTTGTTGTACCCTGGATAGGGTAGTAGCACCCTATTAAAGGCCGTTAATATATTAATAGGACATTAATATATTATTCGTATAATTAAAATAATAATGCAATGGTATATTAATTATTATTATACGTTTTCGTAAAACAATGTGATATTATACTGTATTCATATAACAGTATAATATTATAGTTGTAATATATAGTTGTAATACTATAATATATCGTAGTATATTATAGTGTTGTAGTATACATTCCAGCTCGGACAGCGGCATCCGAAAAGTGGAGCAACTCCGGTTGCACAATATCGGGGTCCCCTTACCCTTCCAATTTTTCGACAAAAATGGTATTTTTACAAAAAAATTTTTTAGAATTTTTTCGTTAATGAAATCGGTTGGTAAATATGCCACTTGAAAACAATGGCGGAGGTTTTAATTCGATATCTCGAAATTTTTTGAAAAAAAGTTCCGTTTCGCAAAATTTAACATAGGATTCCCTATGCTGAAAATGGTCAATTTTTAAAATTTCGAAAAAAAGTACAAGTTGCGTGTCTTTTGAGCCGGAAATGGGCCACTTGAAGCCAATGGAGATGGTAAAAAATCGATATCTTGAAAAAAAAATTTTGGCCATTTTAAAAGTGGAAAAATGAGAAGGGGGTACCCTTCCAATTTTTCGACAAAAATGGTATTTTTACAAAAAAATTTTTTAGAATTTTTTCGTTAATGAAATCGGTTGGTAAATATGCCGCTTGAAAACAATGGCGGAGGTTTTAATTCGATATCTCGAAATTTTTTGAAAAAAAGTGCCGTTTCGCAAAATTTAACATAGGATTCCCTATGCTGAAAATGGTCAATTTTTTAAATTTCGAAAAAAATACAAGTTGCGTGTGTTTTGAGCCGGAAATGGGCCACTTCATGCCAATGGAGGTGGTAAAAAATCGATATCTCGAAAAAAAATATTTGGCCATTTTAAAAGTGGAAAAATGAGAAGGGGGTACCCTTACAATTTTTCGACAAAAATAGTATTTTTACAAAAAAATTTTTTAGAATTTTTTCGTTAATGAAGTCGGTTGGTAAATATGCCACTTGAAAACAATGGCGGAGGTTTTAATTCGATATCTCGAAATTTTTTGAAAAAAAGTGCCGTTTCGCAAAATTTAACATAGGATTCCCTATGCTGAAAATGGTCAATTTTTAAAATTCCGAAAAAAATATAAGTTGCGTGTGTTTTGAGCCGGAAATGGGCCACTTGAAGCCAATGGAGGTAGTAAAAAATCGATATCTCGAAAAAAAATATTTGGCCATTTTAAAAGTGGAAAAATGAGAAGGGGGTACCCTTACAATTTTTCGACAAAAATGGTATTTTTACAAAAAATTTTTTTAGAATTTTTTCGTTAATTTAATCGGTTGGTAAATATGCCACTTGAAAACAATGGCGGAGGTTTTAATTCGATATCTCGAAATTTTTTGAAAAAAAGTGCCGTTTCGCAAAATTTAACATAGGATTCCCTATGCTGAAAATGGTCAATTTTTTAAATTTCGAAAAAAATACAAGTTGCGTGTGTTTTGAGCCGGAAATGGGCCACTTGAAGCCAATGGACATGGTAAAAAATCGATATGTCGAAAAAAAATTTTTGGCCATTTTAAAAGTGGCAAAATGAGAAGGGGGTACCCTTACAATTTTTCGACAAAAATAGTATTTTTACAAAAAAATTTTTTAGAATTTTTTCGTTAATGAAGTCGGTTGGTAAATATGCCACTTGAAAACAATGGCGGAGGTTTTAATTCGATATCTCGAAATTTTTTGAAAAAAAGTGCCGTTTCGCAAAATTTAACATAGGATTCCCTATGCTGAAAATGGTCAATTTTTAAAATTTCGGAAAAAATACAAGTTGCGTGTGTTTTGAGCCGGAAATGGGCCACTTGAAGCCAATGGAGATGGTAAAAAATCGATATCTCGAAAAAAAATATTTGGCCATTTTAAAAGTGGAAAAATGAGAAGGGGGTACCCTTACAATTTTTCGACAAAAGAGGTATTTTTACAAAAAAATTTTTTAGAATTTTTTCGTTAATGAAATCGGTTGGTAAATATGCCACTTGAAAACAATGGCGGAGGTTTTAATTCGATATCTCGAAATTTTTTGAAAAAAAGTCCCGTTTCGCAAAATTTAACATAGGATTCCCTATGCTGAAAATTGTCAATTTTTAAAATTTCGAAAAAATACAAGTTGCGTGTGTTTTGAGCCGGAAATGGGCCACTTGAAGCCAATGGAGGTGGTAAAAAATCGATATCTCGAAAAAAAATATTTGGCCATTTTAAAAGTGGAAAAATGAGAAGGGGGTACCCTTACAATTTTTCGACAAAAGAGGTATTTTTACAAAAAAATTTTTTAGAATTTTTTCGTTAATGAAATCGGTTGGTAAATATGCCACTTGAAAACAATGGCGGAGGTTTTAATTCGATATCTCGAAATTTTTTGAAAAAAAGTGCCGTTTCGCAAAATTTAACATAGGATTCCCTATGCTGAAAATGGTCAATTTTTAAAATTTCGAAAAAAATATAAGTTGCGTGTGTTTTGAGCCGGAAATGGGCCACTTGAAGCCAATGGAGGTGGTAAAAAATCGATATCTCGAAAAAAAATATTTGGCCATTTTAAAAGTGGAAAAATGAGAAGGGGGTACCCTTACAATTTTTCGACAAAAGAGGTATTTTTACAAAAAAATTTTTTAGAATTTTTTCGTTAATGAAATTGGTTGGTAAATATGCCACTTGAAAACAATGGCGGAGGTTTTAATTCGATATCTCGAAATTTTTTGAAAAAAAGTCCCGTTTCGCAAAATTTAACATAGGATTCCCTATGCTGAAAATTGTCAATTTTTAAAATTTCGAAAAAAATACAAGTTGCGTGTGTTTTGAGCCGGAAATGGGCCACTTGAAGCCAATGGAGGTGGTAAAAAATCGATATCTCGAAAAAAAATATTTGGCCATTTTAAAAGTGGAAAAATGAGAAGGGGGTACCCTTACAACTTTTCGACAAAAATGGTATTTTTACAAAAAATTTTTTTAGAATTTTTTCGTTAATGAAATCGGTTGGTAAATATGCCACTTGAAAACAATGGCGGAGGTTTTAATTCGATATCTCGAAATTTTTTGAAAAAAAGTGCCGTTTCGCAAAATTTAACATAGGATTCCCTATGCTGAAAATGGTCAATTTTTAAAATTTCGAAAAAAATACAAATTGCGTGTGTTTTGAGCCGGAAATGGGCCACTTGAAGCCAATGGAGGTGGTAAAAAATCGATATCTCGAAAAAAAATATTTGGCCATTTTAAAAGTGGAAAAATGAGAAGGGGGTACCCTTACAATTTTTCGACAAAAATGGTATTTTTACAAAAAATTTTTTTAGAATTTTTTCGTTAATGAAATCGGTTGGTAAATATGCCACTTGAAAACAATGGCGGAGGTTTTAATTCGATATCTCGAAATTTTTTGAAAAAAAGTGCCGTTTCGCAAAATTTAACATAGGATTCCCTATGCTGAAAATGGTCAATTTTTAAAATTTCGAAAAAAATACAAATTGCGTGTGTTTTGAGCCGGAAATGGGCCACTTGAAGCCAATGGAGATGGTAAAAAATCGATATCTCGAAAAAAAATATTTGGCCATTTTAAAAGTGGAAAAATGAGAAGGGGGTACCCTTACAATTTTTCGACAAAAGAGGTATTTTTACAAAAAAATTTTTTAGAATTTTTTCGTTAATGAAATCGGTTGGTAAATATGCCACTTGAAAACAATGGCGGAGGTTTTAATTCGATATCTCGAAATTTTTTGAAAAAAAGTGCCGTTTCGCAAAATTTAACATAGGATTCCCTATGCTGAAAATGGTCAATTTTTAAAATTTCGGAAAAAATACAAGTTGCGTGTGTTTTGAGCCGGAAATGGGCCACTTAAAGCCAATGGAGGTGGTAAAAAATCGATATCTCGAAAAAAAATATTTGGCCATTTTAAAAGTGGAAAAATGAGAAGGGGGTACCCTTACAATTTTTCGACAAAAATGGTATTTTTACAAAAAATTTTTTTAGAATTTTTTCGTTAATGAAGTCGGTTGGTAAATATGCCACTTGAAAACAATGGCGGAGGTTTTAATTCGATATCTCGAAATTTTTTGAAAAAAAGTGCCGTTTCGCAAAATTTAACATAGGATTCCCTATGCTGAAAATGGTCAATTTTTAAAATTTCGAAAAAAATATAAGTTGCGTGTGTTTTGAGCCGGAAATGGGCCACTTGAAGCCAATGGAGGTGGTAAAAAATCGATATCTCGAAAAAAAATATTTGGCCATTTTAAAAGTGGAAAAATGAGAAGGGGGTACCCTTACAATTTTTCGACAAAAGAGGTATTTTTACAAAAAATTTTTTTAGAATTTTTTCGTTAATGAAATCGGTTGGTAAATATGCCACTTGAAAACAATGGCGGAGGTTTTAATTCGATATCTCGAAATTTTTTGAAAAAAAGTCCCGTTTCGCAAAATTTAACATAGGATTCCCTATGCTGAAAATTGTCAATTTTTAAAATTTCGAAAAAAATACAAGTTGCGTGTGTTTTGAGCCGGAAATGGGCCACTTGAAGCCAATGGAGGTGGTAAAAAATCGATATCTCGAAAAAAAATATTTGGCCATTTTAAAAGTGGAAAAATGAGAAGGGGGTACCCTTACAATTTTTCGACAAAAATGGTATTTTTACAAAAAATTTTTTTAGAATTTTTTCGTTAATGAAATCGGTTGGTAAATATGCCACTTGAAAACAATGGCGGAGGTTTTAATTCGATATCTCGAAATTTTTTGAAAAAAAGTGCCGTTTCGCAAAATTTAACATAGGATTCCCTATGCTGAAAATGGTCAATTTTTAAAATTTCGGAAAAAATACAAGTTGCGTGTGTTTTGAGCCGGAAATGGGCCACTTAAAGCCAATGGAGGTGGTAAAAAATCGATATCTCGAAAAAAAATATTTGGCCATTTTAAAAGTGGAAAAATGAGAAGGGGGTACCCTTACAATTTTTCGACAAAAGAGGTATTTTTACAAAAAAATTTTTTAGAATTTTTTCGTTAATGAAATCGGTTGGTAAATATGCCACTTGAAAACAATGGCGGAGGTTTTAATTTGATATCTCGAAATTTTTTGAAAAAAAGTGCCGTTTCGCAAAATTTAACATAGGATTCCCTATGCTGAAAATGGTCAATTTTTAAAATTTCGGAAAAAATACAAGTTGCGTGTGTTTTGAGCCGGAAATGGGCCACTTGAAGCCAATGGAGATGGTAGAAAATCGATATCTCGAAAAAAAAAATTTGGCCATTTTAAAAGTGGAAAAATGAGAAGGGGGTACCCCTACAATTTTTCGACAAAAATGGTATTTTTACAAAAAATTTTTTTAGAATTTTTTCGTTAATGAAATCGGTTGGTAAATATGCCACTTGAAAACAATGGCGGAGGTTTTAATTCGATATCTCGAAATTTTTTGAAAAAAAGTGCCGTTTCGCAAAATTTAACATAGGATTCCCTATGCTGAAAATGGTCAATTTTTAAAATTTCGAAAAAAATACAAGTTGCGTGTGTTTTGAGCCGGAAATGGGCCACTTGAAGCCAATGGAGGTGGTAAAAAATCGATATCTCGAAAAAAAATATTTGGCCATTTTAAAAGTGGAAAAATGAGAAGGGGGTACCCTTACAATTTTTCGACAAAAATGGTATTTTTACAAAAAATTTTTTTAGAATTTTTTCGTTAATGAAATCGGTTGGTAAATATGCCACTTGAAAACAATGGCGGAGGTTTTAATTCGATATCTCGAAATTTTTTGAAAAAAAGTGCCGTTTCGCAAAATTTAACATAGGATTCCCTATGCTGAAAATGGTCAATTTTTAAAATTTCGGAAAAAATACAAGTTGCGTGTGTTTTGAGCCGGAAATGGGCCACTTGAAGCCAATGGAGATGGTAGAAAATCGATATCTCGAAAAAAAATATTTGGCCATTTTAAAAGTGGAAAAATGAGAAGGGGGTACCCCTACAATTTTTCGACAAAAATGGTATTTTTACAAAAAATTTTTTTAGAATTTTTTCGTTAATGAAATCGGTTGGTAAATATGCCACTTGAAAACAATGGCGGAGGTTTTAATTCGATATCTCGAAATTTTTTGAAAAAAAGTGCCGTTTCGCAAAATTTAACATAGGATTCCCTATGCTGAAAATGGTCAATTTTTAAAATTTCGAAAAAAATACAAGTTGCGTGTGTTTTGAGCCGGAAATGGGCCACTTGAAGCCAATGGAGGTGGTAAAAAATCGATATCTCGAAAAAAAATATTTGGCCATTTTAAAAGTGGAAAAATGAGAAGGGGGTACCCTTACAATTTTTCGACAAAAATGGTATTTTTACAAAAAATTTTTTTAGAATTTTTTCGTTAATGAAATCTGTTGGTAAATATGCCACTTGAAAACAATGGCGGAGGTTTTAATTCGATATCTCGAAATTTTTTGAAAAAAAGTGCCGTTTCGCAAAATTTAACATAGGATTCCCTATGCTGAAAATGGTCAATTTTTAAAATTTCGAAAAAAATACAAGTTGCGTGTGTTTTGAGCCGGAAATGGGCCACATGAAGCCAATGGAGATGGTAAAATATCGATATCTCGAAAAAAAATATTTGGCCATTTTAAAAGTGGAAAAATGAGAAGGGGGTACCCTGACAATTTTTTGACAAAAGAGGTATTTTTACAAAAAAATTTTTTAGAATTTTTTCGTTAATGAAATCGGTTGGTAAATATGCCACTTGAAAACAATGGCGGAGGTTTTAATTCGATATCTCGAAATTTTTTGAAAAAAAGTGCCGTTTCGCAAAATTTAACATAGGATTCCCTATGCTGAAAATGGTCAATTTTTTAAATTTCGAAAAAAATACAAGTTGCGTGTGTTTTGAGCCGGAAATGGGCCACTTGAAGCCAATGGACATGGTAAAAAATCGATATCTCGAAAAAAAATTTTTGGCCATTTTAAAAGTGGCAAAATGAGAAGGGGGTACCCTTACAATTTTTCGACAAAAATAGTATTTTTACAAAAAAATTTTTTAGAATTTTTTCGTTAATGAAGTCGGTTGGTAAATATGCCACTTGAAAACAATGGCGGAGGTTTTAATTTGATATCTCGAAATTTTTTGAAAAAAAGTGCCGTTTCGCAAAATTTAACATAGGATTCCCTATGCTGAAAATGGTCAATTTTTAAAATTTCGGAAAAAATACAAGTTGCGTGTGTTTTGAGCCGGAAATGGGCCACTTGAAGCCAATGGAGATGGTAGAAAATCGATATCTCGAAAAAAAATATTTGGCCATTTTAAAAGTGGAAAAATGAGAAGGGGGTACCCCTACAATTTTTCGACAAAAATGGTATTTTTACAAAAAATTTTTTTAGAATTTTTTCGTTAATGAAATCGGTTGGTAAATATGCCACTTGAAAACAATGGCGGAGGTTTTAATTCGATATCTCGAAATTTTTTGAAAAAAAGTGCCGTTTCGCAAAATTTAACATAGGATTCCCTATGCTGAAAATGGTCAATTTTTAAAATTTCGAAAAAAATACAAGTTGCGTGTGTTTTGAGCCGGAAATGGGCCACTTGAAGCCAATGGAGGTGGTAAAAAATCGATATCTCGAAAAAAAATATTTGGCCATTTTAAAAGTGGAAAAATGAGAAGGGGGTACCCTGACAATTTTTCGACAAAAATGGTATTTTTACAAAAAATTTTTTTAGAATTTTTTCGTTAATGAAATCGGTTGGTAAATATGCCACTTGAAAACAATGGCGGAGGTTTTAATTCGATATCTCGAAATTTTTTGAAAAAAAGTGCCGTTTCGCAAAATTTAACATAGGATTCCCTATGCTGAAAATGGTCAATTTTTAAAATTTCGAAAAAAATACAAGTTGCGTGTGTTTTGAGCCGGAAATGGGCCACTTGAAGCCAATGGAGGTGGTAAAAAATCGATATCTCGAAAAAAAATATTTGGCCATTTTAAAAGTGGAAAAATGAGAAGGGGGTACCCTTACAATTTTTCGACAAAAGAGGTATTTTTACAAAAAAATTTTTTAGAATTTTTTCGTTAATGAAATCGGTTGGTAAATATGTCACTTGAAAACAATGGCGGAGGTTTTAATTCGATATCTCGAAATTTTTTGAAAAAAAGTGCCGTTTCGCAAAATTTAACATAGGATTCCCTATGCTGAAAATGGTCAATTTTTAAAATTTCGAAAAAAATACAAGTTGCGTGTGTTTTGAGCCGGAAATGGGCCACTTGAAGCCAATGGAGGTGGTAAAAAATCGATATCTCGAAAAAAAATATTTGGCCATTTTAAAAGTGGAAAAATGAGAAGGGGGTACCCTTACAATTTTTCGACAAAAATGGTATTTTTACAAAAAATTTTTTTAGAATTTTTTCGTTAATGAAATCTGTTGGTAAATATGCCACTTGAAAACAATGGCGGAGGTTTTAATTCGATATCTCGAAATTTTTTGAAAAAAAGTCCCGTTTCGCAAAATTTAACATAGGATTCCCTATGCTGGAAATGGTCAATTTTTAAAATTTCGAAAAAAATACAAGTTGCGTGTGTTTTGAGCCGGAAATGGGCCACATGAAGCCAATGGAGATGGTAAAATATCGATATCTCGAAAAAAAATATTTGGCCATTTTAAAAGTGGAAAAATGAGAAGGGGGTACCCTGACAATTTTTTGACAAAAGAGGTATTTTTACAAAAAAATTTTTTAGAATTTTTTCGTTAATGAAATCGGTTGGTAAATATGCCACTTGAAAACAATGGCGGAGGTTTTAATTCGATATCTCGAAATTTTTTGAAAAAAAGTGCCGTTTCGCAAAATTTAACATAGGATTCCCTATGCTGAAAATGGTCAATTTTTAAAATTTCGAAAAAAATATAAGTTGCGTGTGTTTTGAGCCGGAAATGGGCCACTTGAAGCCAATGGAGGTGGTAAAAAATCGATATCTCGAAAAAAAATATTTGGCCATTTTAAAAGTGGAAAAATGAGAAGGGGGTACCCTTACAATTTTTCGACAAAAGAGGTATTTTTACAAAAAATTTTTTTAGAATTTTTTCGTTAATGAAATCGGTTGGTAAATATGCCACTTGAAAACAATGGCGGAGGTTTTAATTCGATATCTCGAAATTTTTTGAAAAAAAGTCCCGTTTCGCAAAATTTAACATAGGATTCCCTATGCTGAAAATGGTCAATTTTTAAAATTTCGAAAAAAATACAAGTTGCGTGTTTTTTGAGCCGGAAATGGGCCACTTGAAGCCAATGGAGATGGTAAAATATCGATATCTCGAAAAAAAATATTTGGCCATTTTAAAAGTGGAAAAATGAGAAGGGGGTACCCTGACAATTTTTTGACAAAAGAGGTATTTTTACAAAAAAATTTTTTAGAATTTTTTCGTTAATGAAATCGGTTGGTAAATATGCCACTTGAAAACAATGGCGGAGGTTTTAATTCGATATCTCGAAATTTTTTGAAAAAAAGTGCCGTTTCGCAAAATTTAACATAGGATTCCCTATGCTGAAAATGGTCAATTTTTTAAATTTCGAAAAAAATACAAGTTGCGTGTGTTTTGAGCCGGAAATGGGCCACTTGAAGCCAATGGACATGGTAAAAAATCGATATCTCGAAAAAAAATTTTTGGCCATTTTAAAAGTGGCAAAATGAGAAGGGGGTACCCTTACAATTTTTCGACAAAAATGGTATTTTTACAAAAAATTTTTTTAGAATTTTTTCGTTAATGAAATCGGTTGGTAAATATGCCACTTGAAAACAATGGCGGAGGTTTTAATTCGATATCTCGAAATTTTTTGAAAAAAAGTGCCGTTTCGCAAAATTTAACATAGGATTCCCTATGCTGAAAATGGTCAATTTTTAAAATTTCGAAAAAAATACAAGTTGCTTGTTTTGAGCCGGAAATGGGCCACTTGAAGCCAATGGAGGTGGCAAAAAATCGATATCTCGAAAAAAAATATTTGACTATTTTAAAAGTGGAAAAATGAGAAGGGTACCCTTACCTTTTTTTGACAAAAATGGTATTTTTACAAAACAATTTTTTAGAATTTTTTCGTTAATGGAATCCGTTGGTAAATGTGGCACTTGAAAACAATGTCGGAGGTTTTAATTCGATATCTCGAAATTTTTCGTTGGAAAACGCGAGCGTGAAGTTTTTCCTATCGAGTTGACCTGTAGGTTTTTGCTGCAAGGGAAAAGTAAGGGTGACAGACAGTTGACCGAATGCGAACTTGTATAATGACCATCCTCATCATATCGACAGTCTCTAGCGCAGTTTAAGTCCGAAATCTTTAAACTAAATATCGAAGGAATCCACGGTTGAATGCAATTTCCGTACAGAATCCCCCGATAGGCTTGCATAATCTATTCAAAAAGTTTAATGGTACAATGATTTTGTGATTAATATAAAAATCCCGATGAATACACGCATCGCACTGACTACCTACGAACGCCTAACCACTGCATACTGTAAAAAAATTATAATATTTTTCTAGAGGTAGTCTTGAGTGTAACGCGATTTTCAACCAACCCGATCGGTTGACAAATCGGTCGGCCGGATTTGCAATTTCTACAATGACCTCTAGCACATTACTGCCTGAAATCATTAATGTAGAACAGATAGAATATCCGCGCTCAAATACAATTTTCGTATAGAATTACCTGAGACGCTTGCATAATAGAGTCAAAAAGTTTTATAATACAATGATTTTCATGAGAAATATCGAAATCCGACGGACTCATGTTGCGTAGACACCTTCCAGGAACCCGTCCCGACTGCATACTACATGAAAACTAGAATCTATCCTCATGAAGTCAGGTGAAGCGAAAACGTTTCCGAACGTTTGTCTCCGGAGAAGAAGCTGAATTACCAACGTTTAGAGAAGCGGGCCGTCGGCAATGCAGGTATCTATTTGTCTGAAAGGTATAGATATTAGCTGATAGATGTCGCTGAAGTATTGAGGTTATATCGAAATTGCCGCAGCCAAGATGTACTGTCAGAACGTGTGGTTCTGACAGTACACCTTGGCACCTTGGCTGCGGCAATTTCGATATAACCTCAACACTTCAGCGACATCTATCGGCGAATATCCATACCTTTGAGGCAAGCTCCAACCGTCGGTAATTTAGCTTCTTCTCTGGACACAAACGTTCAAAATCGTTTTTCGCTTAACGTTACTTCATGAGGATAGATTCCAGTTTTCATGTAGATGCAGTCGAGAGGGGTTCGTAGATAATGCATATGAAACGGGTGTCTGCCGTTTCAATATTTCGATTATTTCGGTATTTCTCATGAAAATCATTGTATTATGAAACTTTTTGACGTATTACGCAAACATCTCAGGTGATTCTATACGAAAATTTTATTTGAGCGCGGATATTCTATCTGTTCTACATTAATGATTTCAGGCAGTAATGTGCTAAAGGTCGTTGTAGAAATTGTAAATCCGGCCGACCGATTTGTCAATCGATCGGGTTGGTTAAAAATCGCGTCACACTCAAAACGACTGCAAGAAAAAATATTATAGTTTTTTACAGTATGCAGTGGGTAGCCGTTCGTAGGTAGTGAGTGCGATGTGTGTATTCATCGGGATTTTTATATTAATCTCAAAATCATTGTACCATTAAACTTTTTGATTAGATTATGCAAACCTATCGGGGGATTCTGTACGGAAATTGCATTCGACCGTGGATTCCTTCGATATTTAGTTTAAAGATTCCGGACTTAAACTTCGCTAGAGACTTTCGATATGATGAGGTTGGTCATTGTACAAGTTTCGCATTCGGTCAACTGTCTGTCACCCTCACCGTAGCATCGCCGACTCATATCTTGTAATAAGGCCCCAGGGTACGAGACAACACTCAACAACACTGGGCTAAAAAAACATACCCTACTACCGTGCTTTGGTCTGTAACCGAGCGATACATCGATTTCCTCCCGTTACGCGTCCGCGAATTCTTCGCGCAGGGCCAAGGACCACCAAGGACAAAGGCACCCCAGTTGTCGACGGGTCCGAATGATATAGTTGTGATTAAAATCTGAAGTTTACGAGTGTACATTTTTCAGTGTCAAAATTATACGGAGAAGAAAAAAATTCAATGCGAATGGAGAAAAATGGATTTCGCTCTACGTGCGGTGAGCGAATCGGCGGAACCGAGGGGAATAGGAAAGACGCTGTATGAAAGACGTAAATAAAAATCATATGATCGTTCGTATCCGTCAACGGAGTCGCTAGGCGGGGAAATGTGTCCGTAACTCCCAAATGTCGCGTGTTGTACCGAAATAAAGATTTAACGATCGATCGATAGAACAGACCGAAAATTATTTTAGCATATTTTATTATTTCGGCCGTATTCGATTTCTAGTCTTGGCAAGAGTTGTGACATAACGCGACAATACTTTCTGGTATCTTTCCGTTTGTTTTATCGACGAATTTTAATAATTTCGCGCATTACAGAGTGCCATCTAACTTCTCCCCCGGCCATGGAAACATCGACGGAGAATATAAGATGCGGGAATTGTGTATTTTACAATAACTTCGATTCCGCAAATTTGGCAAGGGTAGAACAGGTCACGGTGGCCGACTCGCTGAAAAACGGTACTGGAACTACTGTTACTAAACAATTTTAAAAAAAATTAAACACCATTTGAATTTCATTAGCAGAGACTCAGAACGGAGAGGATAAATTTCCTCCGAACAGCAACTGCGTGGAACAAAAACCAGACAGCGAATTCAATTTGTGGACTAAGCACGATTGTCATGGCACAGAGTATCAGAACAACAACAGAACTTGGTTCTACTTTGGTGTCAAGCCTGGTGTACCAGGTATAAGCGTTAAGTTCAATGTCGTCAATCTCAACAGGCAATCCAAGATGTTTAGCCAAGGTATGTGTCCGGTTTTCAAGACTATTCCTGGCCATCCGCACTGGGAGAGGATTCGCGACAAGCCTACCTATGCTGTAATTAATACACTTTTCTATAGTATCCTCAAAATTGAATGTCGTTAGACGGCAATGTACTTTGTTGAATAACTATCAAAGCCCATGCAATATAAAATATCTGTTGAATACAATCAATTGTCTCCAATATATTTTTGGGCCAGCTGTGCGATACATCGATAGCTAAATTTTCTATTAATTTTTGTCGCAGATGGATCAAAGAGGCAGCGAATTTACACTGTCCTTTCTTTATCGCATGCCGGAGAATCCCAAAGCCATTAGTTACCTAGCTTTCACCTACCCTTTCACCTACCAGGACCTTCAGAGCTATCTCGACAGAATAGACAATCGAATGGCAAAGAGAATCCTTGTGCATCCCGACGATGTATACTACCATCGGGAGTGCGCAACAAAATCGTTGGAGGGACGAAGGTTGGACATACTGACGATAAGCTCCTTTCACAACATTTTGAACGAGAGAGAGGACAGATTGACCGGCATGTTCCCTGACACCGGCGTCGAGAGATCGTTCAAGTTTTGTGGCAAAAAAGTCATATTCCTGAGCGCTAGGGTCCATCCAGGCGAAACACCATCCAGTTTTGTGTTCAATGGTTTTCTAAATTTCTTGCTCAATCGGGACGATCCGATAGCGGTGCTACTACGCCGTATATATGTCTTCAAATTGATACCCATGCTTAATCCTGACGGGGTGGCACGCGGACACTATCGTGTGGATACCAGAGGGGTCAATCTTAACAGAGTATATTTGGATCCTTCGCCCAAGGATCACCCCACCATCTTCGCGGCAAAATCTTTGATTAGGTGAGATTTTATTTATTTATTTATTTATTTGGAAAAACTATCGAAATTGATATTTTCATATGGCTTTCTCATAATGTTCGTTTATTCACAAAGCTTTTTCTATGAGAAAGCATTTTCTGTATTATTGGCTTCCTCATAGAGGAAGCGTTGCGAATAAAGGAACATTATACGAAAATACAGGGTTTTGGGAAAAGATTTATTTATTTATTATTAAGTCAATTATCCAATATTCACCATTTAGTGGCCACGTCTAATGTATTTTTCCCCCCACCGATGACGAATCTCCAAATGGTTTTACTCCCAGGGCGACACTTTATACATAAACTCGTGTCGGACAAAAAATACAACTTTTCCAAAAGTTTCAAAATCCCATAAAATTCAAACGTTTCGATCAATTTTCGACAAAGTTAATACGCAACATTGTACAGTGGTAGTCCATTCCCGTGCCAAATTTACCGTTTATAGTAATTTTTCAAAAAAATCAAAATTCCATAAAATCTTACTGCTTCGATAGATTTCCGCCAAATTCAATACCAAAGATCTTTCATCATTATATTATATCTGTATGCAGTTATTTACGCAAGGTAGAGCTACCACGACCTTCTTTCAAAAACTTCAAAATCCACACGCGTACGTCCGAACGCCAGCTAAAAATCCCATTTCTCGACGTTTTGGACTATTTTAAGTATTCTGACACTAAAATCTCGAAAATTTTTTTTTTTTTTTACGAAAACAGTTTCTTCTATGTGGAAGCAACAAATTTCGAAATCTATATATATAGCGAATAGCAATTTGACTTGATAAGTTTTAACTATTGTCTGCACAATTTTGCAGGTACTATCACAACTACTATGAGATTGTGGACGAACCAGTTTTTCAGGAGACCGATGTATCGGACAACGTGAATCTGGAAGTGAGCAAAGACGACGTGACGATCGTCGGACCCACGGGTTCGGCGACTAGTGCAATAAGGGACACTACTAACAGATTACTTCAACAGGTAATTGTTATCGCGCCTGCTTTACCCTCGTTTGCTTTTTTTTTATTACCGTTTTATTTTTCTTATTTTCACGCTTGCCTCTTACCGTCCGAAAGGCATTTCCTTTCTCATTGTCCTTCAGGTGACTCTGATGACTCTGGACGAAACGAACAAACGCGATCAGATCGTTCGACAAGTTTCCATCGACACGGAACTAAACACCTCCGAGCAGAATGTCCAAGTCGACGACAAGCTCGTGGAAACGACCGGCGAACTTTCGAACAAAAAGTCCAAATGTCCGACCAAGAATCCCGAGGATTCGGGACTGTTTCTATACATAGATCTGCATGGCCACGCGTCGAAGAAGGGCGTATTCATGTACGGCAACTATTTCGACGATCCGGAGGATACTATAATGTGTATGCTTCTTCCAAAAATGATGTCAATCAACAATACAAATTTTCACTTCACTTCTTGTAGTTTCGCAGAGCGAAATATGTATCTCATGTGAGTTTACAACCCTGTACATCGAAAAAAATTTTACGCTCACTCATACTATCTCGAAAATGTTGTTATTGTTGTTGTTGTTGTTGTTGTTTTTTTTTTTTTTTTTTTTTTTTTTTTTTTTCGAATTTACAGCGACAAAAGGGATGGCATGTCCCGTGAGGGGTCGGGCCGAGTTGCTGTGTACAAATTGACGGGACTCGTTCGCAGCTACACCCTGGAATGCAATTATAATTCCGGACGTTTGGTTAACACACTGCCCGCACGGATTCGAGACGGTAACAACACGACTCCTAGCCACATGTTCGTACCACCGAAATACACGCCAACAGTCTTCGAGGAGGTGAGAATAATCGGCGATTGATAACGGTATTAAATAATATTCAAATTTTTTATAGTTCTGGCCATAACATTGAAAAAAATAATAACAAATTGGCACAGGTTGGAGCGGCACTAGGTCCTTCGATACTCGATCTAACAAACAGCAACCCCAACAGCCGTCTACCCAACAGCCAGTATCGTTCGCTGAGGGGCGTCAAGACATTCTTGAAACTCACGTGCGTCAACAGTCATAGCGCGTCGATCAACAGGCCCCGCAACAAGGTAAATGACAGGACTGAAAATCTTATAAATATCGAGATAAAGCAGTGTTCGCTATCTTAAATTCTCTTTATTTCCCTTGACGTAGGAAGAGATAAAATAAAATCCTGTTATTATGTTGCAATATTTCCGAATTGACAAGCTCACTGCTATGGTGTACCCAGTTGTACATTTTTTTCGTTTCTCTATGTTTCATTAATAGTTTAACTATCGACCAATGGATATCCCGCGAATTCATCATCGTCACAATAATACCCCAACAATAATTCTTGCATTTCGCGACTGCGACTAATTACTAACTGTTCCTTAACTCAACTCGAGTATTCGATCGCGGCAGTTTATAGACTGTAAAATCAAATTTTCTTTTTTCTAATTATTATTATTAGTTAGATAATAAGTTATGAAAATTTCAAATAAATGTACACACTACCTTTGAATTGAAAGGTTCACCGAATACTCATCGGTATATAGTGTTATTGGAGAGATCACATGGCGGTCTGTAATGAGTCCGTGCGAGACTTCGTAAGCCCGCATACCATTTCATCGAGGCAAAGTGCGCTTAAAGTACTAGTCGATGTTACGGTGTCAAAAGAAAAGACTTATCAATTCGTGGTTGTGATTCATAGAATATATCGTATATAGTCTAAAAAAAAGAGGTAACGTTCATTCGCGATATGACACGTGTAAATTGGAATATAATTTTTGGGAAAAAAAAAAAAACACAGTTAAACGGTAACGACGCGACACGAGAAGTTCAATTAAATTTAATTTGTTTATTATAGTTCGAAAAGCAATTGAACCATTGGCCTTTGTAAATTTGTAGATTCTTTAATTTTTGTGTCGTAAATTCGATATTGCAGTGCTGAAAGTATCCGCTGTGCATCGTATGAGTCAATGGAATAAAAAAAAATACCACATTCCGTACGTGTCAACCGCAAATGCATGAACGGCGACGATTTTTGCGGATTAACAAAATTAATTGCATTTAATGACGTTTTGTTTTCGCGCATTGATCGATCCCAGTGTTCCATCGTTTATGGTTCATGAATAAAGTAATATTACCATTATATCACATCATATTTCATAGATGCGCTCCACATTGCAATTCAAAGTATAAACAAAAAAAGACCTTTACTTCCGACGCTGAAAAAATAAACTTCAATAATCACAGTAAAATTGACAATTCTATTAATTAATTTATCATGTTGAAGATTGTACAATTTTATATAACATATATATACTTATATATATATGTAATATATATATATATATCTGTGTTAATAAATTCAAAGTCTTTTTAGCACGGCACTCTTTTACATTTTTCTGTTATTATTTTTGCTCCCGCTTTTTATATCCTGGCCGGTTCCCGACGAGCGAAACTCTTAATAATCGTTTGTAGTTGATGTTTATACTAGATCGCGCGATGTGTGGCAAGTTGTTTACCGTATCCAGCGTCGATGCGATGCGTATTGCCGATCGCTTTGCCTCAACGCCAAGCGATATACGTGTGTATGAGAGTTACATAAATCTCATGTATACACATCTAAGTATAGATATTAATGTTTGATTGTGGAAAAAGGCTTTGAAGATATTTCGCTTTAAACAACAACAATAAATAAATAAAAAGTTAACCAGCAGAATTTTGTTTTCTCAACGACGGTAGAGAGAGGTTTTAATATTATTTGTACATGACGGCGTTTTATCCCCGCAGGACAATAGCGGAACGGTCGGTAAAGAAGCACCGCGACTGGAAGACATAGTCGACATAGTTGCGTCGATGAATTGCGTGCCGCCGAGCGAGTTGGAAAATTCACCGAAGAGCGAGACGAGTATTGTGGTGAAGCCGCGAATGATTCGTCGCACTACGTCCCTCTACACGTCAATGAAGAGAGTGAAGAGCACAAAGAAATTGCGACACGTCGTTAACCGGAAGTCCATGAAGAATCAGCGTACGGCCACCGCCGAGAACGGACCGATGATTTCTACGATTAAATCGTCGCATCACGGGGTCAAGGCCACGCTGCTTAAGCCCATCGGATATCAAGTGGCCGTCGAGTCAAATTTTAAAAATATCGGTACGGCCCTGCCGGCGACACTATCGCGGACTCAGCGTCAGGCAAAAAAAACAATCGTCAAAGCATCGATAGAGCAAAGCGCGACCGACGAGCAAACGACCGCGGTAAAGCAAGGCCCGAAGAGACTGAAGATCGTCTCGCCGAGGATAATAAAGACACGTCCGGAGATCGGGGAATCTTCGAGGGTTGCGACGACCGACGAAAATTTAACCTCGCCGTCGCATGGGGTCGTACGATTTCGCAACAAGCAAAGCGCCAAGGGGGCTTTCGGTAGATGCCGAAAATCTTGTCACAAGGGCGACAACAAAACGATACCGAGAAAGACTTCCAAGCTGAAGGCGAAGAGTTAGATGAAGGTTTCATCTAAATCTTTCGTGGAAATCCTCATGATTTTTATTACTTTCAAATATCGGTGATAATCTCTATGGAAAAAGAAAAAAAACAACAAAAAAAAAAGAAGAAAAAGATGAAGAAGAAGCAAGAATGAGACAGCTGTGATACGTCTCCTGCTACGTTTAAAATGACGGCTCGGTAACTCATTAGGTATTTAAAACATACGTATTATCTTGAGTTATAGTGCCTATTAAACCGATCTTTAATACTTTTCGTTCAAACAAGACTCCGTGCTTAAAACAACAAAAAAAACTCAAAATCATAGGAGCAACAATATACATGTGCAATATCAAAACGATCTCGTACAAACGACCATTACCCTACGATTGTTAATAACCATCCACAATGACGATATATAGAAAGATTAGAATCCGATGGAATTGAAAAGCGATTTCTTTAACACCCCTATACAATAAAATGTATTTCATATCATCGCAATATCGTAAATACCGCGCGGGCCTATGACTGATATAATCAGCGGAAAAAAGTCGATGCACATTGATATTAGTTTTTTTTTTTTTTTTTTTTTTTTTTTTTTTTTTTTTTTTTTTTTTTTGCTTAATAAAATTGTCTACATTATTAATATTGTCGTTGATTCAACCGTTGTCGTTTTCTTGCTTGAGGGAATGAAAAAAAAAAAAAAAAAAAAAAAAAAAAAAACCGCAGCACAGCTTCGGAGACTGCTCAAAGAATGATTTTCTTTCCTTATGGCTTTAGGCCAGTGGCCAAGTGCCAGGACATAAGAATAGTCCTACACTCAGGACAAGGGGACTCGATCGAAACGATAACAATAGTGTGTATAGTACTCGACGTAGATAATTTATCAATAGGTGGTAGAGCCACGATGTTGTATACTTGGGACGACAAGGAAAACTATGCGGTGATTATGCTATAGGGAGAGATTGCCGCCCCACTCTGTCGATACGGTGACGTCAGCGGTATGAATCGGCCACCTATACTCTGCGTCGGCCTCACGGTTTTGCTTAACCGTTTAAACAGCATCGAAACGTCGACGCTGGAGGAGGTAGGAGAACCACCCGTGCTTAACTGCCCGAACAGGTTTTCGACAACGCGTGTATACAGCGTCGAATTGCAACGTCGAGCTCTCGCTAAACGACCAATTGTGCGGTGCGGATTGAAAAGAAAGTACACACAAACCTATTAAAAATGGGAGCCAAGAGAATCGGTATCGAGTGTTTCGCCGTCGTCGCGATACTCTCTGTCTTCTTCATACCAGGTGAGAGACTCTCTACGTGATACATTCGGCGTAACGGCGTACAGTTGGGACGCTCCTCGCTACGGTGGTTCATTTGGGCGGGGCGATTCTTCGGTGTATAACCTGTCGCCGCTTGTTTATACATCCTGTGTCTCGGGACACTGATGACTCGATGCACGGAGACGGCAGACATGTTTTTGTCGCTCATGACGTTTTTATCGCATTTAAGTTTACCGATCGGGATCGACGCCGATGGTGGCGATCGAGGGAAGGTGGTTACGGGTGGTTACGGTCGTTTGTTTTTCTAATTTTTATTTTCTGTCTAGGTCCGATCAACGTTTTAGATATATATTTTTAAAAATATATATTTTTTTTTTCAAGTTTACTTGCATGACTGTAGTTGAAATTATTGGAAGCTGATAATAACTCCATTTGTATTCTTTTGTTTAAGCTATTAAGTTATCACCTTTGATGATCGATGAAAATGATTCACTTTATTGCAATGTACTCGGACTTTGTAGAACGGACATTTTTTTTTTCCCTCAATATTTTCGACACTCTTTACACGCCAAGTTAGAATTCACCCGCGATGCGGATTATCGGAGAGCTCACGTTCGAGGATGAATTTATAATTATCTCATATACTCCGCAACTGCCTTTCCCACTCATCGGAACGCTCGCTCTGGAATTCCGTAATTACATTCCGGCTACGGAAATTAGCTCCGATCGAGAAGTCGCAACCATTGAGAGTAACTAAGTGCCCCGGGGACTCCGACGACGAGCCCGATCAAAAGTTAAACGGACGGGAATTTTATAACGCCCGATAATTACATTTACTATTTTTTTTTTTTTTTTTTTTTTTTTTTTTTTTTCATTGCATTAAGCTTCGTTCCTGTGAGAGTTTTGCACTTATCAATGGTTATCAGTGCTTTCACAGCCGATTGACTGAACTTAAGGTCATGCCACGCTACTGGGGCAGAGTTATCGGTTTCGCGCTTCACGAGCTCGCTGATATTCGCTTCGAAACGAATAAGACTCAATGGCGCGAGCGAGATCGTCATATAGGTACTTCCGCAGATTTGACTGCTCCACACGATAATCGATGTGTCTACATTATGTATTCACTTTTTAATTAATTTTTGTTAGTCTACGTACTAGCAGGTTGTTGTGGATTGGGCTCTTCGCTCCCTTGCTGTGTACTATGAAATTTACAACCGGAAATATACCAGTAATACGTCAGTTACGGTTTGAAAATTTCATTTTCCGACCGGTAATGACGTATTTCCGTATAATAGAATCAGAATAATATAAGTGGGGAATGGTCATGAGGGCCTGGGAGGGAAGTCCCTAGGTGGACTTGGAATAATCAGGGAAACAACTTTTCAGAATATATGTACAAGATTTATTTATTAATTTATTTTTATATTTATTTATTTACGTATTTAATTATTTATTTTTCATGTAGCAGAGGGAATAATGTGCTATCAATGCATCAGCACGAACAACTCGCATCCATTTCAGTGCAACGAATTTCTGACGAGCGATATCGACATGGTGCCGACCTCGTGCGACGGAGTTTTCGGGGCTCAATATTGCGTTAAACACGTCGGACGATTCGAGGGTAAAATTCCAGCGTAAATCGGAAGAGGGAATACCGCATCTGGATATTTTAATTAAATTTTGCATGACTCTATATTTCGATGCTTTTACTAATCGTAACATGCGAAGCAACAGCTGTAATGCTCGACTAAATATTCCACGGGGCGGATATTATCGGAACGCTGCGATTCATCCTTCATTCGATAATAATTTCGTAGCATATAACATTACTCGCAAAGACGATCGAACACGCCTGTTCAGAACGCTCTTTCAATACATTGAAATTATTTTTTTAAGGGATCGATTCTACACAGTAAAAAAACGTTTGTACATTCACCGAACATTTTTTTGCCCATTATGTCCAAATTTTGCATGACAATTAATTTTTTCGTTAATTTCGCAATTTTTTTGTTTCTGTGTACCGTATTTTTTATCAGAAAAAAAACTATTGTGAAATTAACAAGGATGAAATTGTGTTAGTTTGTGATGAAAAAAATTGTTCGTCAAATGTAATAGTTATTTGTATGGCAAGGGCCTAGAAAGGGAGTGCCCATGCCATTTACATAATTTTTCGTAACAAATTCACGATAATCACGCTGTGCATTCCTGTGAAGTGTGCGTAGACAGGCACTTTCCTGCACTAGTGCGGCAAAAATGTTGTTGTTGTTTTTTCTTTTTGTGGTTGGCTCTGGTTGGCGCTCTACAGCGCGTTTACCATACGGCCATTTGCAGTGCGGGAAAAAATACCATATTGCGTTTGTACGCATGCGCAGTATTCTTCCCGCTCGCTATTCGAAAATGTCTCTTTCTGCGCACGCTTCACAGGAACGGAAAGCGGGATTTTACGTGCATGCGTTAGGAAAAAACCTTTTTCATCGTGTAAACTGAAGAGTTGGAATTATTTTTCGAACGAGAGCTTATTGTGTATTGAAAATTTTCATATAAGCGAGAATTTGCATTATGTACGGTCATTGATCGTGGAGACAAGTTAACGTGAAAAAAATGATATATATATATATATATATATATGTGTTTCTTTTTATCATATCCCAAGTTTTACTAATGTCATTTGAATCTCGTGAAAGTCATGGTGCTGGCTCTGGATTGCTACCAATGCACAACGGCTAACGAGTGGAAGTGCATGGACAGCGAGTTGGTGTTAAGTACGCTGGAGCCGAAAAGTTGCGACCACGTCTTCGAGGCGCAATACTGCGTGAAAACTGTCGGAAAATATGGAGGTCTTTGGGAAAAAAAAAAAAAAAAAAATGGTTTACTCGTTGCCTAATGCATGCACTGTCGCCTGTTTATATCGCGCGATTTATGCACGAAGCTCGTACAATAATTTTTCTATTCACTAATACTTATAGCTAAAATAAAAGCATAAGCGCAAAAAAAAAAAATCTGATTAATTAAAGAATCAAAAAAATAAATTTGGATCGTCTCAAGATTGGTAAACATACTCGTGTTTCGACAGACGGCATCGGAACGAAGCGTTTCTGTTCAGCTGTACACCTGGGAAATTACTGCAATTATGTGCAAAATCAGGGCGACATTCTGGAGTATCGGACGTGCCTGTTCACTTGCACTGGGGACGGTTGCAACCCAGCTTCCGCACCGAAGTCAAACTCGATCGTCTCCGTCGCATCTCCTTTAATTTTACTCTGGTTGTTCTCGCCGAGAAGATAAAAAGCCATCGCACTCTCGCCTTCGATTGTTTTACTCGAGCTCGGAATTAAATTTACTTACGCAGCGAGACACGAGAGAAAAAGCAAACAAACAAAAGGAAAAACTAAGTGCGAACACTTCAATTGCATGAAATGCAAAATATTGATTCGTTTGCTCTTATTTTTTTACGATTCCAGAATTCGATTCTTTATTTTTTTTTTTTTTACGACTAAATGTCGCGACGACGGTAAAACGTACCGCGATAGGAAAATAATCAAAGCACAAAACGTATATTGTCCAAGACTACAACCGCCACCGCGAGTTTGTCGTAACAATTTTTTTGTTGTCTCTCGCAATTGTACTGAAAATATTCGCGGATATTTGTATACGTAGTTACCTGAATTTATGCCGTCCTAATGTAACTCGTAAATGACCTGATTTCTATATAGGTTCTCGTTAATTTTGTATTTGTGTTCGGAATCGTTAAGACACTGAGTGTGTGTGTGTGTGTGTGTGTGTGTGTGTGTGTGTTTTTAACCTGTCATTAGTGAGTTTACCGACGAAAAATATCTTGAAACGTTTCGAGCTACTTACCAATATTCATGTGTTACAAAAAGACAGGCATGTTGTGCAAGTAGACTGTTTGCAATAAAGACGCTCCTCAATGTATTCAATCAATTTGTATTTATATCCGACGATGCTACGACTCGTTTCCATAGAATTAAAACTGCTGGACGATTCTTTGTCTGAAATATTTTTATTTCTTAATTGTAGTCGATTTCGCCTAAGACAAGATGAGAATTTAACGAATGGTTAGTTTATGTTCCATGCGTGTAGACTCATTCCTCGCCGTCGAACTTTTTTGTCACGTCCACATATTCACCGTCGGGACTGTCGTAGTCCTTGAACGGAGGTGTGAACGTCGGTCCCCTGACGGTACACGGCACTAGAGCGAGATCAAGCTGGAAATTGCATTAACAGCACATTTATACGCGATGAACGAAAGAACCATTAACGGACAATAATATACTACCTGTATCGCTTCCTGATAAAGTTCCTCCGACTCGTTCCGCAGCTCGTCCAGAGCTCTCTGTTGTGAGAAACAAATAGAATCCAACATTTGTATGTCAGCAACTCGCCGCCTCAGCTTGTATCTCGACCATTCTTTCACCAGCAAAATTCTCTCCTCCTGCACCTCCTCCGAGACGGGCGGTAATTTTCGCAATCGTTTTCTGAGTTCAACAATGAAATAGTTGTCAGTCAAACATACCGAAGCATACATTTGCCACATCTATATGCAATCAAGGAATTTATAATTGCCAAAGCGACAAATTTTACTACTCCTCAAGGTCAATCAACAAGCATCAGGGCGTATCCCATATTTTTTTTTCATTATCAATCTTCAAGTATGACAGAGTGGTGACATGTTGTATATCTTTTTTGTTTTATACATAAATCTCCGGGTGTTTCCAGTTGTCGATATAATTTTAAAAGCATACTCTTTTTCGTCTATCAGTTTGAATGGAATCTCCACTTCGACGATAGGCTTCAACTGTCTTGCATTTTTCTCCAATCGACGAATCTGTTTCTCAAGCTTCTTTCTGCGTCGCTCTTCCCTCTGTCTTACAATAGCCGGATCGATTCTCTTTTTTTTCTTCAATGGCTCAGCGCTGTAACACTCGAAATTGTAATATCACAAAAGCAGAATGTACCGTCGATACCGTCGGTAACTCACAACAAGACGTTCGTTGCTCCGAAGCACAATGGATTCACATTTGTCGAAACACTCCTTGTAGTACAACTATAACTGTGCAACGATAACCTGGAGCAAAAGTATTTATTTTGTTATTGTTACACGATATTGCTTCGAGAAATACCTGATAATTGTTACATAAATATTTTATCGTAATGCGAATAATTAAAGAAAAAAAGGGAATGTATCGTTTGGAGGTTAGAGTGAAAATGTATCAGAGAAAATTTAACAAAAGTTTTAGACATCGTCGTCGCTAAAGATTTATATCGTGCGTACCTTGAGAAAGCCGTTAAAATACCGGCGCAACTCATTATCGTGCGATCGATGACTGCCTTGACCAAGAAATAAATTAATCGAACAGCGGTAAGTCGTCAGTCGTCCCGGTCGTCCCGGTCGTCCCGCTGAGCGCTGTTCCAACAACATGCCTCCAGTCATTGGCCACCGAACATATATTCTGTCTTATCATCAATTTTGCTACCGCAATCGGGATATCTTTACATTCAAATCGGGGCGAACAACATCGATTCCGAGAGATATTCTTCTTTACTCGCAGTAATAAAGGATTAAATTTATAAAATAGACAATCGATGGCGTTTGCTACATCAACTGCGGATAATGTCGACGAGCCCCTTTTTTGGCGCGATCTACTTTCAAGTGAAACTTTTTCATCGCATTTATTTTTAAGGACATACAAAAACAAAAACAAAGCGGTAAGCTAGAGATGGGATTAAATGTTAAGATCCCAGTAACTTGGAGGCCAATACAGCCATGATAAACGAAATCCATGATAAATCGTCGATAAAAAGTGTTAAAGAACACCCTGATAGACAAGCGCAACGAAAAGTAGCAATATTGGCGCGATATTTGCGACATGTGCGGCACATGTCGCAATTATTGCGCCAACTGCTACGTTTTGTGCCGCTTGTCTATCAGGGCATGTGAAAGACGTTCCCAGCCAGTCTCTCTCGTTCCGCCAAGAGCGCAACTCTTGCTATCGCTATCGCTCTCGCACTTGATAGTCTTTCACATGCTCTTAAGGCTCGAAGGAGAAAAATGAGAAATAATGCAAACAGCAATTAATGGTCCAGTTACAGTGTAATATTTTACGCTGCCAAGTGATAGCGATGAAAGTAGTACTATATCCATACAGTGTACAATGCATGGATTTCAGGTAGATCTATTGCATTACGTATATCCCAGATAGAAAAGTGTGGGCACGGGATCCACTCGGTACGAGCACGGGAACGCACGCCGTGCCGGCACAATGCCGACATGTATGTCGGCATGTGACGATATTGTGACGGCACGGCGTTTTCATACCAGAAATCTCCTTGCACGGTTACAGCTCGCCGTGGAGCTTTACAGCGAGCTGGAACTGTGCAAGCAGACTTCTGGTATCAAAACGCCGTGCCGTCACAATATTTGTTTGCATTGTGCCATCACGACGTGCCCAATGTTGCGGCACGATTTTCTTACTGGGTAGTTATACGAATTAGGAAATAAGATCGTATCGAGTCGTCGCTGTCCCCGATAAATCCAACGGTGCACAGAAGGTGTGCGCGTACGTCTCGTTCCGATCGTCGAGGGCTTCTTTACCTGCAGGTATAGAGCGACAGAGGGAAATACAAATACTTGGCAATCGAAAAGTCATTCTCGAGGACTCGTGTGCTTCTGCGTAAAGGGACGCGCAGTGTTTCAGTGCAAGGAGGGTAGTCGGCGCTGGCGGCACGCGCGGGTGTATCGGAATTTTACTCTCGTTCCCCGCTCGGTCACCACCCCTTTTTAGTCACCCGAAATCGGCGTATTCTACGCTCCCAACCATAATAGTAAACACATCGCTTACACCGCTGTAAACACACACACACACACACACACACACAGAGGCGCGCGCACGCACGCGCGCGCACACACACACACGCACACACACACACACACACACACACACACACACACACACACACACACACACACACACACACACACACACACACACACTGCGTTTTCCATCATAGTCGGAAAAAAAACGGATCTTTCGCTCTCGTTTGATTCATAATAATGCATCAAACTCTTCAGCAAAGTTCCGTCAGTTCGACGAGCGATTCGGTGGGTCGTTACGGGGTGCGATAGGAAAACAATCGATTAACGGGAAAATTGCCCAATTTTTCGCGTCATACAGACAAGACAAGTGAAAAAGAATAATTATAAAACGGAAGTGAAATACGATCGACAGTGAAGAAATCCGGTGATGTCGAGACTGCTCGAATCGAGCACGCTCGACAACGCGACGACGAGGGCTGATTCGAATAATCGAAACTCGTCGACAGCGGCAGGAAATGTCTTACAGTGATGGCGGACGTTCGGTACGAAAGTCCGGCTCCAAGTCGCCTAAAAAATTGCGCGTAACCAAGACCGAGAACAGCGACAAAGCAACGACGACGATAAGTTACGGTCATCGTTACGCCGACAGTCCGCAACCGTCGGTACACAAGCGCAATCTCTACGTCGTATCGTTTCCGTTGATACTTTTGTTCAACGTATTGCGAACGTTGCTCTATCAGCTGTTTGTCGTATTCAAATACATCTACGCATCGACATCCCATCTTATTAAACGAAGACAAGCCGCGAGAAACACTTGCCAGCTGGAGATCGTCGTCGGACACGAGAACGAGGAAGATCTTCTCGGTGTCTCGAGCGTGAGAACGGACTCTCCCGAGATGCCGCAGATTCCAAGACGACCAGCTGGACCCGGACCTGGCGATCCCCTTCTGGCCAAACAAAAACATCATCATCGACGGGCCTTTGAGTTCATCAGCAAGGCACTCAAAATTGACGAGGAAAATGAAGGTAAAATACTTTTTTTTTTTTCTCTTTAATACCAATTAATGTAACCTCAAATCAATCGGCTAAAAATTTTAAGGACACAAAGAGATGGCGATCGAGTTGTACAAGAAAGGAATCGGCGAGTTGGAGAAAGGTGTAGCGGTTGAGTGCAATGGAGGCAAAGGAGAGGTTTGGGAACGTGCTCAAAGACTTCATGACAAGATGAGAACAAATCTTGCGATGGCGAAGGATCGACTGGATTTTCTAGGTAGATCATTTCAATAACTTACAAACAAAAAATTCCTCGAGGATAATATCGCTGTTCCATTTGCCTGCGAGCTGTGTACATTGCACTGCCAGGATGGTCGCTTGGCCAATTTTACTCAGAGAATATTAATGTTCCTCGAGCGTACAACTATTCGTCCGTGTATCGTCTACTCGGCATGTCAATGTGCTATATACGTCTTTTGCTCAATTAATCGGTGTACATTGTTGTTGTGAGAAAACAAGCTATTGTTTCGCAATTTATCCTTGGAACTTATCGTAGACACTAGTCTGAATGGACAGAAACCTTGCATCTGCGATACGACATTGAATCTAGACGGTCACTTAAATTTTGCTGGGATAATATCGTTGAGGCTCTAAGATATGTATGTAGACACTTTGTTCACAACATTTTTATGAATTTCCATTATCATTTTTTTTTTTTTTATAGAAAAAAAAGCTACGCCCGAGAGTTAAGTACCAAACGGACTCAGTCGGTAACGAAAACTATGTTTCGTTTTTGTATTCAAGGGTCGTCATCATTGCAGGCTATAATAATTTGTTTTTCCTCAGAAAAGTTTTGCACTGCGGAAAAAATTCAAAAATAGATTACAGTTTTTGTTATCGTCTGGTGACGAGCATCGTCTTAAGAGCATATGAAATACCGCGGTCGTTAATAAAAACTGCTATAAACTTTTCTCACGGATTTTGGCATTCACGATCAAAATAAAAATCTCATCGTAAGCCGAGATGATATTCGCTTCCGCTGTGGCTTTGCTTTTGACCGTACATACGAGAACCCGTGAGAAATGTTGATTACAGTTTTTGGGGAGGGAGGTGTTTCATATGGACTTAAGGACATGTGAAACAACTCAGTCGGTAACCAAAAACTGTAATGAATGCGATTCAGAGACCGTAGACTTTTCGGGAAAAAGCAAAGCATTAGTGGATGTACAATTTAATACCGCGTCCGATGATGCTTCCGTTTTATCCGAAATGTCAACCGGTTTTATATGGCATTGATTCAAAAAATCCATCTATCTCTCTCGCACTCACATGTCACGTGGTACATCTTTCACATGGCCTTAAGCTCGAATTCAGCGAAAAGCTTGTCGATTTTTAATTTTGATACAAATGTTCAAGGTATTTCTCTGATTGAGGACTCCGATCCCCGACCCTCTAGATTTAATGTGTACATACAAACCCTTGTACAAAATGTGTATTGTACAAACATGAAGAAAGAAAAAAAAATCGGTAGACGCTGATGGATAAAATCGCTGTAAAATTTTGTTTAGTTCAGTCCAAGTGCCTATTACAAGCATGGCAGAGAATGTTTATTACTTTTTGTAGCGAGTGTTTGCGAGCTGAGAAAGTTGGATATTACCAACGACGGCCGCGGATCTAACGGAAGATGTACGGTGGCCGAGCACCCAGGAAACTATCTGAGAGCGAGACGCCACGCCCAAATCGCTCGATCAACTCAGTCGTTAACGAACGATCGCAGACACTCTGATAATGCACAAACAATCAATACGTCGCACAATACGTATACACAGATACCAAAGCCAACGTCGAGATCGCGGTCGCCGAAAACGTGCTATGCCCGCGTACCCGAAGGTATCGTGCAAACCATTGTCTTACGTCATTTTATATTATTTATATATATATTTTTGTTATCATATATATTACAATGTTTGCCCTTCATCTTACGCAAAGCTTTCCTATGATATTAGCTATCATAGCATGTGTAGACAATAGCGAAATAGCCTGTTTATCCGAATTTCTAATCGCCATTCAATCTTTTTTTTTTGGATACGCGAGCAATATTTTTAACTCGAAGAAGCTAGTAAAAAAAAGTATATATATGGTAACGGGACGCCCTACTCCCCGGTAGGTCTTTCCGCTTTCCGTGAGATGGCTAGTCGGCGGAGCTCTCGCGCAAGCGAAGTGTTCCGCGAGTCGCTATAAAGGCTCTACCTATCCTCTCTAGGTCCTTTCCCATCCTCACGAATTGACCACAACCTCCTCGAGGTAACTCCAAATGGAGGCTCGTATTATTTTGTAGACTGCCTAAGCATGTATGCCACGGCATACGTGTCCTCTGAGCAGAGGAGGCTTACCGTCAGGGTAGAGTATTCGGCCTTGAACGTCGGATTGACTTTTAGTCTCCGAATTGCAAGACTGAAGAACTCCTTTGACTTTCCTAGTTCCCTTCCCCCACATGCGCGCGCGTCACATCGCCCCTTTAGAGGGGACCCTCCTTGATGGAGAGTGCGTTATAGAGAGGTCA
This sequence comes from Exephanes ischioxanthus, assembly GCA_958510785.1. Taxonomy (NCBI): domain Eukaryota; kingdom Metazoa; phylum Arthropoda; class Insecta; order Hymenoptera; family Ichneumonidae; genus Exephanes; species Exephanes ischioxanthus. The sequence goes on along the minus strand of OY294024.1, from coordinate 18,023,133 downwards.
GCAATCGATCTGTCTCCTTGAATCGAGCTCGTGTGGTGTGAAATTCCGTCCTTCACACCTTATTCAGCCGGTCCAGTACCGAACTCTTTACCTTCTATTTGGAAGAAGACGATCTAAAAAAATCGTGAGGTCGATATTCCGCTACCCCGGAATATCGAAACGTTTAAATATATATATATATTGCCATTAATTCCGGATTATTAACGAATTGTCTCGAGTCGTGTTCTTTGTTAAGCCTCGCAACGCCCGCTCGGAGTTTTCGCGGCGAGGGTCACACTCACAGATGTGACTATTTTATTCTCGAACCATACTTTAACTTCCAGGCACAGTGCTGGGGTTTAACATGGAACGAGTTTCCTGACTAAAGTCACGCAGTTATAGATAACTACGTGACTAGGTGGCAATTACATACTAAAATGGGAGCGTAGCACCTGACCGAACGCAAAGACGATCTTGCTGCACGGTGCTAATGAGAACGATTTGTGCGCTTCCCGCGGTTTTATTATCTCGGTGTTATCGGTGGCCCGGTAGTGGGAAGTTCCTCTGCTCCTGTATAGGCGCGTGCAATATTGTCTAGTTAGGAAAGAAAAAAATTACAAGATGATACAATTATTCGGAAACGTAAATGGAAAATTAGGTCCGACCTATCTTCGATAGTCTTTTAGAAAACAAAAGAAAACATGCGTGTGGGCATGTATTGACGCTTGGGCATGGCAATCCTGTATGTATCATCGGCATTGTAAATAAACACAAAAAAATGTATGAGGTTTTCCGAGTGATCATTAAAATGAGTCACTTGACCCACCAGATGTTTCTATTGCTGTAGCCTCCGGAAGAAAGCTGAATGTTCCGGGAAAGCGAGTCGCGGGTTCGGTGATGAGCAAGAGTCAAACGTTGCCGCGGAGTATGGGACGCTCGACGCCGACTCTTCCCTGCCACCGGACAACGCCGATAAAACCATCGGGGACACCGCCTTCGATAAAGCGACAACTGTCCGTACCCGGTAATGGTTCACCCATCCGTCGACCCGGAACTCCGAGTGGGACGCACAGCAATCGCGGAACTCCGACGAGAAAAGTGCCTATTCTCAAAGGTGTGGATCCCAAACTTGCTCAAGTTATATTGGACGAGATACTCGAGGGTAGCACGGCAGTTCAATGGGAAGACATCGCAGGGCAAGAGGTACAACATATTACTTCGGTAGGGTGGCATAGGCCCCGAACGATTATCCCCCGAAAAAAATAACTCCCGAAACGTATATACTCCGAAAAGACGAACCCCCGAAAGATTAACCCCTAAAACGTCAATTTATTAAAATAATGCGAAGCCTATCGAAACTATCGAATCGTAAGTGCATTTCGTAGGGTACAGAAGATGGGTGGTGTTCGGTCAAGTAACTGTGCTAACGTTAGCCACGATATAAAGATCAGAACATTAGAGATTGTAAATTAATCTGGTATCTCATATACAATGGATCAATATTATCATCAGATGAGACTTTCGCTCGGAGGAACCAGAATCCCCGAAAATATATTTTTTCCGATGTAGTGTTCCGTGGCGTCCAGCGGTCCTTGAAGTATATTTAGTTTAGTAAATGTTTCTGTCTTTTTTTTTTTTTTTTTTTTTTTTTTTTTTTTTTTTTTTTTTTATGAACTGCCACGTATTGCGACGTTTTTTTTGCCGCCGAATACGAATCCGTTGGCCTTTTTTGGGGCTAAAGTACATTAAGACATTGAAAGTCTCGATTTTATGCACGAAAAATCGTATTTTTGGGATTTAAATGGAAAATGTTGGGTTGGGAGTAAAATAATTGTTATGTTCGAGATCAGCGGGGAAAAATACGTGGAATATAGCCATGAAGCAAAGAAATTGATTGAATAACGATTTTTCACTTTTAGAGCCACTTTTGAAAAAATGTCGATTTTCGTGATATTCAAAGGTCGATATCTCGTCTCCCAATAGAGCTAGGAAAAATCCGGGATGCCCATCGTGTTCTCCGGGAAAAAATACACAAAATAGGACCTTGTGCAAAGTTTTACAATCGTTTTATCGTCCCGTTCGAGGACGTTGAACAACGTGAAAAATGGATTGGAAAGGGGTAGCCTTGGAATTTTTTATTAAATATATTTTTTATCGGTATGAAATGGTTTTTTCCGTTTATAAAATTAACTGCGACGTATTTCGGCGTATTTTTGTGCGTTGAACATGAATCTGCTGGCCTTTTTGTGCGTAAGTGTAGTGAGACATTCGTGTGTTCGATTTTATGCACTGAAAACAGTTTGCTCTAATGTGAAATCGCATTTTTGGGATTAAAATGTATAATATTGGGTTTGGAGCAAAATGAATGTCATATTCGTGATCGAGGGGCCGCAATATTTTAATAAAGTGACGTTTCGGGGGATATGCGTTCTGGGGGTTAATTTTTCGGGGGTTAACCGTTCGGGAGCTATGCCACCCATTATTTAATTTCAAATTAAAACAAAATAGCTATCGGAAATAATTATTGCAAAAAGCTGTTTAAATGTATACCAATAATAATAGTATAATGTGCAACAAGGGTCGAAAGTTGGCGATTGCGACGAGCGTGAGATTTGCGGCCCGAGCGAAGCGAGGGCTGCAATCACACTAGTCGCAATCGCCAATTCGACCCTCGTTACACATCATATTTTTTGTTGCAAGTGCATGAATCTGCGGCACTTGGAATGGCAGTCGCGCGAGACGAATACTGAAAAGTGAGGTTATGTCTCCAGGGACGGAAACGTCGAAAGTAAACTCCCAAGGGACGAAAGTGAACGAAATGCGAACTGCGCATGCGCGACTCTGTCATTTCACCACAGGTTCACAACTGGCATCCAATGGGACACTTTCGGCTTGCAAGACTGCCATGTCAAGTTCCGTGATTCATGCACGTGTGACAAAAAGCTTATTTTTCAATTTTTTTTTTGTTTGTTTCAAATTAGATTGCAAAACAAGCGCTGCAGGAAATGGTTATCTTACCGTCGCTGAGGCCGGAACTTTTTACGGGACTGCGTACACCTGCACGAGGATTGCTCCTGTTCGGTCCACCGGGTAACGGCAAGACCCTGCTGGCGCGTGCTGTAGCTACTCAGTGCAACGCGACGTTCTTCTCGATATCCGCGGCGAGTTTGACTTCCAAGTATGTCGGAGAGGGTGAAAAATTGGTCAGAGCGTTATTCGCGATAGCTCGAGAGCTCCAGCCTTCCGTCATCTTCGTCGATGAAGTCGACTCGTTGCTTAGCGAACGGCGTGACAACGAGCACGAAGCATCGAGGTATAAAAAAATTAATACACGTACAATGGAGCGTCGATGGGGAAAATCGATAACTAAGCTATGTTTAACGCTACAGACGATTGAAAACCGAGTTCCTGGTAGAATTCGACGGTCTGCCGTGCAACCCTGAGGAACGCGTTCTGGTAATGGCCGCGACGAATCGTCCGCAGGAATTGGACGAAGCCGCACTGAGAAGATTCACTAAACGGGTGTACGTTACTCTGCCGGACGCCCGTACGAGAATAATGCTTCTGATGAGACTATTGGAAAAGCACAACGATCCTTTGACGACCGAGGAGTTGGAAGAAATGGCGACATTGACGGAAGGATATTCCGGCAGTGATTTGACGGGTTTGGCGAAGGACGCGTCCCTCGGACCCATCAGGGGTGAGTCAGGCTGTAACACGATCATGGTTATTAAGTGTTCAATGTTTATTGCGTAATGTAATTTTTTTATTTTCTTCCCCGAACGTAGAGCTCAATCCCGAACAAGTTAAAGCCCTCGACCTGAATTTGGTGCGAAACATAACAATGCAAGATTTTTTGGATTCGTTGAAGAGAATTCGCCGCTCGGTATCACCGGCGAGTCTAGCCGGTTACGAGAAGTGGAGCCTCGAGTACGGGGACGTGAGTCTTTGATTCAGATAGTGCCCGCGAAAAGGGCTTCGCGCTTTGTTGATCTCGGTAAATAGCGTATTTATCATGTAAGTACAGGCAGTACGATCGATGCGCTGAAAAATTGTTCTGCCTCCCTGGCGTCAAAACGACTAAGTTTACGAATCGGAAAGTTTGTAATTTTTTTTTATCTACGACTGCAGTATGAACGGTACGGCGGAGGGCGGTGAGGAAAGGGCCGTGGCCTGTGTCCACTGTCGACCGTTGAGTAACGTAGAATCCTTCGCCGAGCCGTGCCTCTCGGACGAGGGTAAAAAAAACAATTGTTGAATTACGAAATATCAGAGAATCACCGTGGCTTTTACTACATTTTTGCAAGCACTTCAAGATTTAAAAAACGGAAAGACAAACAAGAAGTACACTCGCGCGCGCGCGCGCGCGCACACACACACACACACACACACACACACACACACACACACACACACACACGCGCGCGCGCGCGCGCGCGCGCGCACACACACACACACACACACACACACACACACACACACACACACAACGCACACCTACGCCCCTACAAATGCAACCACGCACGTCCAACGAGATGATAAGTAACGAGAAACTAATCGAGTATTTATCAGTTAGTCGATATTCGTGTACAAAAGACAAAAAAACCTCCTATATCAAATCGTATCGTAACTCTGCATATGTTATTTTCGTGTGAATTATACGCAGTCAGGATAAAGTAATTTGCGAATGAAATGAATAAAACGAAACGGGCCTTGCGAGAATCAAATTATTAAACTCGACGACGAATCAATCGATTCCTCGCGGAATTGATCGTCGCTGTACGATATACAGCAACCAGTGACATTGGAATCGATCGATAAACGGTCAAAGGCAAACCTTCAACGACAACGAAATGCACACTCCTGAGATACCCATTAAGGTCACAAACAACCCCGTCTTTTCCCAAAATATAGTTCGTAAGTGAAAAACAAAAAAATTGCGATTCATCGCGGTCAAGTATTTATTTCGATGTCAAAATTATTGTGATAACCGATTGCGACGAAACTCGATGTACTTTTTCTCAGAGGTCTTGTACTAGTTGTTCTTGATTTTTTTTTCTTCCTTTAGTTTATTTTTCGTTCTCGCATCTAGTTGTGCATGTTTCAGCCGTGGGGAAGACGTGGCTTCGACGGCTTTCGCATTATCAACGATACGTATATATATATATATATATATATATATATATATATATATATATATATATATATATATATATATATATATATATATATATATTTTCACTGCTTTTCGTGAAAGTCTATTCCCGTCGGATTGTCTGTTTGCCAAGTATTTTTGTATGCCGGCGTGTAAGAACAAGAAACGACGTTTTTTGTTGTTGTCCCTTTCACAATTCGAACAATGTGATGCTGTTAAGCCTTATCCGTACGTTAAATCTAATTGATTAAATAAGGCACTAGGAACAGTCGATGCCCAGGATGGGACACATTTGTCGACGAAACGTGCCGGCATTTTTTTAAACGGATCTCGCTCCGTCGAACAACGGCGAGAGAAAAATTTAAGCTATAAATATGAGTCGGCAGTCGATTTTGCTGCTATCGTTAAAGAAAAAAAATTGAGTACAAACGGACGTTGGTTAAATGAGTTATTTCTTGTTTCGTTCATTCGAGTCTGCTTAATTCTCGCTGCGCCAGTTTATATACGTTATAAGTTTAATTATATAAAACGTATCGCTTCGTCCTTGTCGACTCTTATTTGCGCATACTTCGTGAAATTTTACTAGCCAACAATTGCGTCTATGAATGTTTAGATGTAACAGTGTAATCATGAGATTTTCTTTTTTTCTTTTTTCCATTCATATCTTTTTCTCGTAACACGTTTGCCCGTTTTTTAAATGTAATTCATTATATTATTATAATTTCTATCCGATCAGAACGGATAATCCACGAACTCGAAGAAAAAACAAGAAAAAAAAAAAAAAAAGATTGTAATAACTTCAGTACCGAAATACTCGTTCTGTTTCATTTTTTGCACTGTGGAAAACAGAATTCAATCGATTAACAACGCGAAGATATGTTAATTGCGATCTTCCAGCCTTCCGATTGCGAAACAGCTCAGCCTTGATCTGGTTATTTTGCTACTTTTATAACTCATAGCAATAAGGTCACAATAAGAACTGTATTGTAAGCGATATTGTACCTCCTTTCGTATTATCGAAAAGTATTGTTGCAGACAGATATTATATCGAGCGTGTTAACTGTCTCGCGGTTGTTTTTTGGCTGCTTACCAATGAAATGATCCGGTGGAGTATCATTTAAGCCAAACTCATTTATGCCAAAAGTAACTTTCCCTAAAAAGTAACTTGGTTATAGAAAAACCATTGGCGATGAAACTCATTATTAGCTGGAAGAGCTCGCAGTCGCTTCCGATTGAAAAATATCAGTTTTCGACCAGAAGTGGTGTCATACCGGGAATACATAATTTCCGGTCGAAATTTTTTATTTTCATACCGGAAGTGACGTTTCCCCCTAAGCGCATACGTATTTTCACGTATTATTGACATTGACATTGAAATGAGGTTGGCGTAAATCATGTCCTACCAACGATTTTTCTTCTGAGAAAACAAGACGAAAAGGAAATCACTCGACGCACCAAATGTTTATTTGTCTCGTCGATGTAAATCAGAGTTGGCCATCATTCAAATTTAGTTTTTTTAAATCCAGTGTCCTTCCATTTTCTTTATTTCCTCATTCGTTGTAATTTATTTGTTATTCGCGTTTATATAAGCAATACGTTATACTGTAGTCTCGTACGACCCTGTACTGTTAATAATCACATACAAAAATCCATTGTCGGGATACTCCGATTTTTGTCATGTAGAACATTTAACGAATGGTACGAGTGACTTTCGTAATAATTATTCGAATTGTTACATTTAAATTACCTATATTCCATGTATGGAGTAGCGAATGGAAAAAAAATGCCCAACTCTGATTGTAAATACGTACTATAGCGCCAGTGTGTAAATGTTGCGCATTGCGATTATTCTTAGTATTGATTGTTAAGCAGTTCTTGAGCAGTTAAAGCAGTTGACTTCCAGTGCGTAGCGACTACAGATAGTTTTCGCCATACACGTAGACGAATATATTCGTGTACTACACACTTCCTCCACATGCATCGTAACCCGACCATGAAAGTCGAGAGAAAAATAGTACATTACTCCACGAGGGCGAAAACGTTTTTCTAACGAGTGTGAGTTTGCAGCGCTACCCGAAGGCGAGTGCTGTAATCACACGTGTTAGAAAAAGTGTTTCGCACGAGGGATGTACGAAATTTTTCATCACAAGGTGCGAAGATGGCGGTTTTACGCACACGAAGCGGGCGGAAAAGTGGCCTTTTCCGCCTGCTTCGCGTGCGTAAAAGCAGCATTTTCGCACCTTGTGATGAAAAATTTCGTACATCCCTCGTGCGAAACACTTTTTCTAACTCGTGGAGTAATGTACTATTTTTATAATTGACATAGTTGGACCTCATTCGATATTCGTATATTTTACGTTGCATCGTTGCGTTGTTATAAGTTAACACCTCTATATATAGCGAACCGAGTGAGTTTCACGAAAGAACTTACGTATATCACATGCGGCAAGATGCACAAGAGTTAGCTCACTGGTAGATACGAATCTCTTTAGATCGATATCGCTAAGTTGTGTTGAGCAAAAAAAAAAAAAAAAAAAAAAAAAAACGAAGAAGCAAGTAAATAGCGAACGACGGCTGCATTCCAAAGAAAAAAAAGTTATTATTGTACAATATTAATGGCTGAATAAAGTTAAATTCCATTTGAAAACACGACATCTTTATGATCTTTTTTTTCTCTCCTCCTAGTCCGATAACACAAAAAAATGTTACCGAATTATTCGACGAATTGTTTCGTACAAAATGTAATTTTTTTCACGCATTTCATTACTATCATTCTAATTATAAAAATACACGGGAGCCATCAATGATCGACAATAAATTATATAACGACTTGAACTTCACAAACGCCCGGTGAGAAAAACGCATCGATCGTTTTTTTTCTTTTTTCTTTAACGTGAGAAATAAAGAGTAGTGGGCTTCGCCAGATCAAATTTTAGATGGTAGCAATGTATTTTAAATATTTATTCCTTTTTTTCATTCAAAGGACAATTTGTTTTTTTTTCTTTTTTTTCTTCATTTTTATTATTATAAGATAACATTATCCTATGCATTGTCGAGGGGGTTTCGCACCCTGCCGTACCTAAATTACTCTTTATATAACATTCTTTACTTTGTCTTCCATCGCTTCACTGATTAAGTTATCCATAATCAAAGATTCTCATACGTTCGCCACTTCCGCGTCACTGTTCCATACTCAACTTATTTTTATTTTTTTCTCTCTGCTTTTTATGCCTTAGCTATGTTCAGTTGTCGTGTCTTCGTTTCTTAATTTTTTTTCTTTTTTTAGTATCGGGCAAGTCGTTCTTATTTTTATTCTTATTTTCGTTTACTCTTGTTAGCGGCAAGGAGGGGGGCTCTTCAAGACTTTCAATCGTCGGTGGTTCCATATTGCGCCTGATACTCATTCGCACATTAATTCACCTCAACCATATGCATAACACACCGCAAATATTTTCTTTAAATTCGATTTAACGACATATACAATCCATGCTGACGTAAAAAACCATTCTGCTGCTCACACGACATCCGGTTAAGTCTTATGGAGATCGGAGATGAAAATAAAAATTGATCAAATGCTTTTGTCGGAATGATATGAATATCAAAGTAATCTGAACATTGGCGAAGACACTCAAATAATTATCGACCTCGGAGCTCGTCGAGGAAAAAAAAAAAAAAAAAAAAAACAACAACAACAAAACAAAAAAGAAGAAAGAAAATGAAATAAATATTAAAGCTAAGTGCAAACCGCTCGACGACAGAAGTACATTTTCCTCGATACCTCTCGTTTACGTAAGTCGACGATAACGCAACCCCGCCGTTATACATTTATTGGAAGACACGAATGGATAGAGATACATAACTTTTCCTTCGGTATAGTAAAAGCCCCTCGCGTAAACAAAGAAAGACGCGAGAAATCACGATTAGCGGAATGTCACACGACGATGAACGTTTCCGCACTGAAAAATTTACAGTCGACCCTCTGTCCGATGGGAAAAACGCATTTATCTATTTTATTTGTGTTAGGGGCGACGAATACGAAACGAAAAAAATCGTTTTAGCTTGACTTTCTCTGTACAACGGCAGAAAGGATATATATTCAGAGATATTACTTTCGTTTCTTAACGATTAGGCGTTTAATCCTGGCAATAGGATGTGATTGTTCGGTGGAAGAATGGATCCGGCTGTTTCCAAGCTTACATCATATTTTATTCTAAACATCAACGATTTATTCTTTGTTTTTTTTTTTTTTTTATCCGATATAATTATTTTCATCGGAACGAAAATAAATTTCAATGATTTTATTATTGATTGGAAAAACTCAATGGCGTCGTTAAATTGTCGACGATTTGGCATACGGAGCGGGGGGGGGGGGGGGGGGGGGAGAAAAACTGTGGGCAAACCATCGACGATAAGGTTGCGTGTTGCTCTTTGCGCGACTCGACGATTCGTCGACCTTTTTTTGTTTTTGTTTTTTTGTCGATCTCGAATATAAACGATTCGCCCTGCATGCGTTGATATCGCGCACGCTCGTTAACAGTCGTACAATCGTCGCGCGGTGACTGGCTGTGACACCGAAATGGCATTCGATATCGAGATACAGGCGCGCTCGAAGATCTTCGCCTCTCCTTCCCACACAATCATTTACACACACGCACACACACACACACACACACACGCGCGCGCGCACGCACTCACGCACGCACGCACGCACGCACGCACGCACGCACGCACGCACGCACGCACGCACGCACGCACGCACGCACGCACACCCACTCACGCTCACCCACTGACTCGCACACATCGAAAATAAAACCAAAGCCTCGTGGAGAAAAAAATATCGCTTAAAAAAAAAATTGTAACTATAACTTTGCAATTATCGTATGAAATTGGAGCCGTGCAGTGGGGCGACACGACCGACGCAGGACTGGCGCAGCCCCCCCCCCCCCCCCCCTCCCCCCCGCCCCCAGAATCGAACCTTAATGTGTGACGCGCCTCGTACGTCGAAATTATCGGCTCTAAAATCCATATTACGAGACCTGAAACTGTAACTATTTAATCGACGAAACTCAACGTCAGGAATGACAAAACCATTCCGCGAAACGATGAAATTATCCATACTCAAAAACGTTAAACGAGGAATTTTTTTTGCGTTAGCACAGGCCTCGGAAGTATCCTCATTTTCGTCTGTTAATCAGAACTTACAAAGAACAGAAAAAAATGCATACCGAAAAAGAAAGAAAATAAACTTGAGACCGCAAGCTCCTTGGGAAACGGATTCCTTTCTTATGTTTTTTTCTTTTCTTTTTTTCCCTGTATCCCCAATTTTTTAATAACGTTCGCACGGTTCGGCGTTTCATTGGAGGTAAAGAATACGAGCGATTTAGATATGCAGAGTGTGTTTCGGAACAACGTAACGTTAGGACAAGATGTTTTGCATCTCTTCTTGTTTTATCTGAATATTCTGTTGAATGCTGCGTGTCGGTGTGTCGGCATATTGCGATAACGTGTGTTTCTTTTTTTCCTTTATACTTGTATTTGTATGTCGGTGTGTTTTTATGTCGATCGAAGCGCAGACGTGATCGCTTAAATGGTTATAAGTGGAGAACGATTTCGAAGTAGCTCCCTGTCCCGAGTTCCGTACGTAAAGTCTCCGCTATTTCGTTCTGTCTTGCATGTTGTTGTTGTTGTTGTTGTTGTTGTTGTTGTTGTTGTTGTTGTTGTTGTTGTTGTTGTTATTTTTATCGTTTTCATTGCGTAGGATACTGCGGCATGGTGTAAGTTACCATAGCCGGTTGTTGCCCGGGCTGAAGGGGTGCCGTCGCCGTCGGGGGTGCGGCGGTCGCTTGTCCTGGCTGCCATGTGCCCGCTGCCGGTGCTTGCATCCTCATGCTATTCATGTACTGGGCCTGCTGACCGTAGTACTGGCCGTAGTATTGAGCCGGCTGCAAGAACTGGCTCTGCATCTGTGGATAACCCTGAGGATACCAGTAGCTCGCCATTTGTTGACCGTATCCGTAAGGATACTGTCCAGCGCCGGCGGTCACCTGTTGTAAGAATTTATCATTTTTATCTGATATCCACATTACCCTAACGATTTAGGGTGATTTCACCCGGTCAATGATCACTATTGCAAATTGCGCTATCAGTTGTATGACAAAAAAAAATGGATTCCGATTTGTGCCAACAAACTCTCGGGCCACCAATAACGGCCCCGCGTGCCCGCGGAGCCACTTTCTAATTTGTTACGGTATTGTTCGAGTAACGTGCTATTATTTTTATAAAGCGGTCGGATACACGAGAAGCGGCCGGGAAAAAAAGCAACTATCGCATATGATCATTCACCTGTTGCCTTCACCCTACGATGGCCTCGCAGACGTAGTCTGCGAGTTATTGGAGAAAAAAAAAAAATTATGAATGGCGATTCGTACAAGTTCTTTCAATACCTGCTGAGCCTGCTGATTAGCATTGGGCCCTACGCTGTTCGGATCGCCGTTTTCCTTTCCCCAAAAGCATTTGACGATGCTGCCGCTGATCTCCGTATTATGCGTTGCCTCAATCGCGTGCGTAGCGGCCTCCTTGGTCGTAAATTTTATGAAAGCGTAACCCTTGTCCTTGAAAACTCGAATATCCTGGATTGTACCGAATGGCGAGAATGTCTTTGTTATCAGCTCGTCCGTTATGCCGTTTGTGAAGCCGCCGCAGTAGACGGTACAGTTTGTCGGGCTGCTTTGGTTGTATACCTGTTTTTGTTTTGTTTTGTTTTCAGAAAGACAATCGGTATTAAAATTTTTTATCACAAAATACAACGACTAATTCTAACAACAGGTACGAATTTTTATTGCTTCGAAAATGTTTTTAAAAAATTATAAATTTTTCATATCTGATTCGATTAAAATGCCGATGCTGTAACTGATGAATTGAGGGACTTATCAATGTTATCAGAGCTCAAAAACAGTAAGCTTATTGTTACTTTATACTGGAGCGAAGCAACAAGTCATTCAGCTTGAAAAAATCATTCTGCTCGTTTTACAATAATAGTTACTCCAAAAGACCGCGATCTTGTTTGGCAGGGTAGAAATTTTGTTATACAAACTTGCTTCTGCTGACAATTGCGAAAATTTTTGTAAAAATTATGTCTTTTCATAATTTTACACGGATAAGTTGAGAACAGCTCTGAAAAGCCAAAAGTATACTTTTTTTATTAGCAGATAATCTAAGGTATGATTGCATGGCGAACCACGTGTAATTTTGCCATTATTATGTAAATGATTGGGGGAAAAAAAAAAAAAAATTGATTTTTAAACTGTTTTTTCATCACTCGATGCATAAATGGCCACTTTTCCGCCTGCTTTGCCTGCGTAAAACCGCCATTTTCGCACCTTGTGATGAAAAATTTCACTCGCCTTTGGCTCATGCTGCAAACTCACACTCGTTAGAAAAAAAATTTTCACCCTCGTGGAGTAATGTACTATTTCAAATTCCAACAATGATTTCTTAAACGAAACTGTATATATAAAAAAAAAAAAATTTTAAACACGTAATATGTTAATTGTAGCAGAATCTATCAATTTTTCCAAATCCAATTGATATCTAATTCTGAATTGAAAAACCCTTAAGGCACAGCATCCCTACACAGGGTGCATTTGACAAATACAAAACATGTTTGTTTATACCTCGTCGTAGTTAGGTTTGCTATTGTTGGAGTGCCTCGGCCTCTCCGATCTAGGCGGCGGCGGTTTTCTGGTCGACCAGTTTGTCCTAATGCTACGCGATCCGAGCCACTGTCCGTTCATTGCATTTATAGCTGCTTCGGCCTCAGATTTTTTGACGAAGGAGACGAATGCGTAACCTTTGCTCTTGTTGGTCTGGGCGTCCCGCACGATCCTGCAATTGCTTATTTCGCCGAACGGTGCGAACGCCTCTTTCAGGGTGTCGGTATCAATTTCGGGAGACAAGTCGCCGACGAATATGTGGTGATGATTGCTAGTGTCGAGTTTGGGTTGGTTACCGGGGCTCGTGGCCCAGTTAACCTTCATCTCCCTATCCAGAAAGGATCTCTTGTTCATGGCGGCCAGTGCCGTAGCCGCGCATTGATGATTCGTAAATTCGACAAAAGCATAGGGATCGTTGCCAGGCTCGCGTATTATCTTGGAGCCTTTCACCGCTCCAATTTGTGAAAATAACGCGCACAAGAGTTCGTCAGACACCGAAGCGTCGAGATTTCCCACGTAAAGCGTACGGGGATGGCTTTCCTCGCTCATGCTCGTCTCTGCTTCCCTTCAGCGAACCAGCCTACCCTCACTGTTGCCTCCCAACCCTGTCTTACTACAGTATAATTTATAAATCACACGATCGTTTATTACTTCGTTCATTTACCTCGAGACCGTGTGGCATCAGTTTGTAACAACCTTATTTCTTGGCCTTTTTTTCTTTACAAATTGTAACACGAAACGTTTTTAACGCGAAGCTGCTACACCCAGCCTCTACGTCATACTAACATAAAATGGCCGCTCGCGCATTTGCTGTGTGTGTGCGCTCGCTCGCTCGCTCGCTCGCTCTCTCTCTCTCTCTCCATCTCTATACTCTGCCCCTTCCCCCCTCGCTCGCCACCGACACGAACGACACGACGAAACTGTGCCACGAGAAATCCGAATATTTTCGTTGGCGCTCAAGCCGGACCTGAATTGGGAAACGATTATCGGTTGGTGCGCAATGAATCTTGGAAAAGTTGGATTGCCCAATGAATCCAACTTTTTAATGATCCCATTTGGCGATCGTGGAATAAATATATAAATGAAAGAACCATGCGTCTCGTTCGTCCGGTTGGTCCGGTTGTTTTGTAACAGGTAGCGCGAAAAATGCTGCCGAATCATTGGCTGCGCGCGCCGGTATCGGCCGCCGGAAGGACGATAGGACGATTCTGTCTTTCAACAGCCGGTAAGGCAGGTTCTTAGAAATTATCCACGACGGCACTCGATTTTTTCGGAGACCTGACAGCTAACAGCGCGGTCATCCCCACGATATGTTTACCGCGAGTTTTCACTATTTCCCAGAGATACGAGAAAATATAACGTTCTCATCGAGTAAATGAATCGATTCGACGCGACAGGGGTACGGCAATATTTCTCGCTGTATCATCGAACTCGCGATGTAGTAGCAACGAGCCCCAGAGATGCTCCGAAATGACTCTCGAGTTAAATTAAAGGTAACACTGTTAATGCCAATGAAATTATATAATCACCGATCGTTGTTCAATTTTTTTCAGATGTAGAGTATTACTCGAAAAAAAAAAAATCGTTTTCCAAACGTAAGGAAGACTATTCCACCAGCCTGGACGATGGAACGCGTAGTTCCCACTAGCTGGTGGAACAAAATTTTATTGTTCGCTAGCCTCGCCTGCGCAGCGTTTTGTCTGACAGTGGAACAATGCGCCGGCCTAACTTCGCTGCCGATTTACGTGCCCATTCTATGGGCTCTGCTGGTCACCGTAGTTTCTACATGGCTGAGCTTTTTCCTGCTCAAAAAGACTCTGAAAGCCAGCGCTCCGTTCTACATAAGCCCTGTAACACCGTGGATAGAGAAGATCATGACTTCCTACTTCAAACTGGACAGCATTAATAAAGATACATCAGAAAAGTCAAATGTCACTGGCGCGGATGGGATAGACGGCAATAAAAACATTTCCGACAAGGATTGCGAATGGAAAAAAAAAATGATAAAAAATATCTGTAACTCGAAATGTCGTGTCATCTCGGAGAGAAGCAAAGAAGCCAAATCGCACTCCCTGTGTGGCATGGAGTTGGAAAAAATAATCAACAAAATTGAGATTAAATTCATGGGGTTGTGGTACGACGAGCTGAGCGACGACGGAGCCTTCAAGGAGGAGGCCAACGAGTTGCTCGGTAAATTGTTGAAGAGAATTTCCTTGGAAATATCATCGATCGACGAGATGCGTTTGGCCCACAAGTTGGCGGACGTTTTTTTGCTGCATCTGAAGGAGTACCGCCGAGCTCTGCGACGAGTTGAGAAGGGCACAACTGCCGATGCGGAGGAGGCTTACAGATGTACACACCCGGGCGCCCGAAGCGTGTCCACGCTCCGGCATACGCTTCATCGGCTTGTTACCATTCTTGCGGGTGAATTCCTCCAGTGGGAGCTGACAAGTTCGCTACCGTGCAAGTTGCTTCTTTCCGTTCTTGCCAAAAGGCTCCTGCTCGGGTTGCAGGCGATTGGGTGTCCCCGCTGGATATTTGAAAACTGGATTGCCCTGTTGCGCTCCGCCGGCGAAGAAGAAAATCATTGCATTTCGGATGGTGTTGACAAGAACGTAAGGCTCGCAAGATACAACAAAAAATTTACGAGGGAGAAATGTTTAATTTCCTATTACAGGGCATCGTATCGAGGGCCCTCGGCGAGGGTATAGAATCGGCGACTGCAGCGGTGGTTCCCCGTCCTCTGCCATTTTCAACCGATGAGGAGAAATCGGCCTCCGTTAACAGATCGTCTGAGAACAATGATGGAAAGTCTCGTATGTCGAATTCGCCCAAGAATTCACTCAGTCTGGACGGTCTGACACCTACGGTTCACAGAGGCTTGTGGGCCGACGTTAACGTCTCTCAAGCCGATGACGAAGGGGATGACGACAGAATATCGCCAGTCTACGAAGAACCTACCGACTTTGCGACTACGATAGCGAGGCTACGAAACTTGCTTCAACAGAAATCCACCGCTACGACTCCGCTGTAGGGGTCGATATTTTTTTAAAAATTTTCCGGCAAAGAATCATATTGTTTTCCTATCTAAAAGAATGCATCACTCTTTTTAAATGTAAAACATTTTCTTTAAACTCACTGATGCCGTCGATTGTTTTATATTTCATCGTTTTTCATCGTTTTTCAGACAATCGGAAGAAAAATCTTACGTCGTGTACGAAGGAAACCAATTCACGAACTTGGCGATACCTTGGACGGAATTTTATACCGCTCCGGATGGTTCGCAACAGCTCCTCTACTGCATACAATTCGACGACGTTGAGCAGCACGGCGTCGATACGTTCGAGACTACAACGGCGACGGTGAGAAGACAGTACACCGACTTTGCCGCGCTTCACGCCAACTTGGAGGAGGTATAAAATATTTACTTATGACCAAAGTGTTAAAAAATTTGTCCTCGACTTACTGGTCCGGCTCTCGGTAGGTACCTTCATTCTGCGCTATAATGTCTGAGATTCATTTGCCGGAGGGTGGTGGCCGCACGGAAATGGAGCACTATCTGAGAACCGTGTGCACGAGACTGTCGGCGGATTCCCCCCCTCAGCTTCGTCATTTCCTGAGGCCTAGCAGCGGGGCTGGCAAAAAAGCGGATGCAGTCGCACCTCGGCTCGACCGATTTCTCGCCAAAACTGTCACCGGCGTTTTCAATACCCTGAGAACGGTCGTTCCCGGCTTCGAGATGGAGCAGGAGGAAGAAATACAACCTCTCCCAGTGTTGATGCCCTTGTCGGATATTCCTTGGCGATTCGTCGAAAACACGAAAGCCGTAAGTTGTTTTCGCGGTGCGATGGAAAAATAATTTCATTATTTTTTTCTTTTCTATCAAACTAATTAGTCTTGCTGCAGAAGAGTTTGGCGCTCGAGTTGCAACAGTTGGTCGCGGAGAGGATCGATTATTGCTCGGTCGACACGGCTTACGAGGCGGTTGATTCCGTGGAGGGAAGCGGCGACTCCGAGATGCTCGCTCTCTGGTGGGAAACTGCAAACGCTCCGTATGATGGTATGATGGTATCACTTATCGCACGAAACGTTCTCCAATCAATATCACCGTACAGTGTTATCGTTTATCTTTCAGAGGAACTCGAGGAGCTCGACTGTCGTTTGAGTATGACATGTGCCTCGATAGATCTTCTGTGCGAAATTCTTGCCGGGATCGGCAGCAACAACACGATGCAGCAGGAGGCTGTCGTCAGATGGTCAAAACTGTTATTTGGAAACATCACCGAACCACTCATCCAAGTACGACGCTCATCCGCAATCTCGACGATTCGATTCGATCCGAATACCCGATTTTATTACTTTTTAAATTCAAAATTTTTCAGTGCCTCGTCTCGCGACTGTCTGCGTATCTTAACGATCTGGCCCTCTCTTCCAACGTGCAGATCGACAATCCCGATGAGCCGATCGAAAGCGTCAAAGACAAATTGTCGCTGCTGCTTGAGGCGAAAGTCGCTACCGAGGTGAAACGAGCGTTCGGCGAAGACGACACCCGCGCCATAATCAACTTCATCCTGAGCTCGTTCGAGCACAGAAAAATTAATCTCGATCTGATACTTCAGGTAATCGATATTATGGCCTCGGAGCTTTTGGCCTCGTGCAGACTCAGCCACGGTAATATGCCGCCATGATTAAAAAACAAACAAACAAAATATATCTTCAGCAACATAACTCTATTATTAAGATACGATCATAATCTGGGTACCTGAATGTACAGTGCACTGTAATGTTATAATTTACATTAATTTCACGTTTTCTTGTTTTTCTTTCACGGATCGTTAGAGAATCTAAATATTGCCCGTTACACGTTACATTATTCTCCGAGTAGCCATAGCTGTTTCATCGTAATAATATATCATTCAATTATTAGATTTGTAGAAGAAAAAAAAAAAAAAAAAAAAAAAAAACATTGTCAAATCTTTTTATGAGTTATCTATGGAAAAAACTAGTGCATTAGATGCTTTGTTGTAATCCAAAGATATTATAAACTATATGTATGTATGTATGTATGTATGTATATAGACAACAGTGAATAGTCAAAATGATGTACGAATCCTTTTTAATCAAAATCAATGATATTTATCATAGAGTAACGGAGTAGGAGTAATCATTGGTTAATTGTCCTTGGCACCCGTGTCACTCTGAGCCTTCTGTTTCTCCAACTGCGCTCTGAAACAATCCAAGGTCAAATTCCATAACTAACCGATTCCTTTGAATAACTCGTCTCAACAATAGAACGACGATTTAAGAATCGTCATTACCTTAACTGTTGATTGAAATCGTCCTCAACGTCATCGTCATCCCAGTTGTCTTCCCATACGCTGATATCCTCGTTGTCCTCGTCCTTGGCCGTCCAATCTTACGATGATGAATCAGCAAATTTGAGGTTGGAAGAGGTACAAATTGGATCGATAAATTATAAATAATAAATAATAAAAAAAAAACAAAACAAAATAAATCACCTTCGGTAGGGAATTCTTCGAACTCGTCGTCCTCCTCGAGGAGCCCCAAGTCCACCTTTGACTTGTCGGTCTTCGTGTCCGTCATTGTGTGTTAATTGCAATAGTTTCCGGTAATCGAATACAGACAGACAACGAAACTTCAATGATGACAATATTTATAGGTTATGTTTTTGTAGGCGCAGCGACTTCTCAAGGTGCGACTCCGAGCGGATTTCAATGGTCGCGTTTCAATATTAGCTGCAAAAGCTCGATTCTAACTTCTGCGAAATTTTCAACCGGAAGTGAGGTCATACCGAAAATACGTTTCGACCTCCGGTCGAAAAATGATATTTTTAAATAAGAAAGTGACGTATTACCGGTATGACTATCGATATTCGCTACTGCTTTCGTTATATTTCTTTAGTAACCCTCGCGGATCTCCCAACCGTAACTTATGATTGGGATTCGGTAGTTTTTCCCACATCCGACCTCAAACCAACCGGTCAATTGGTGCACCAAATTAACCAGTGTTCCAACTTTCCAAAGGTTGATTTTGCTTCCTCATAGAGGAAGCTTTGTTTTCGTGAAAAAAAATGTTTTCGGGATTTTAGTGTCAGAGTACTTAAAATATTTTAAGTACTCTGACACTAAATAACCGTTTCCGACTATAACTCGGAAACGGTTCGAGATAGCCAGTTGAAATTTGGTGAACTAGTGAAGTGGTCATGTCTCTTCCCTCGGTGCAATTTTCATGAAGATTGAGGCCCGTTTCGAGATGTTACGCGATTTTGAAATTTTTGAAAAAGTTCGTGGTAGCTCTAACTTGCGTAAAATTAGAGCAATCGTCCTAAAACTGCCCACAAATATACTATTTTTATCGAAGACCTGTGGCATTGAATTTGGTCAAAATTCATCGAAGGGGTAAGATTTTATGGGATTTTGAGTTTATCTGAGTTTTTTGAAAAATGACTAAAAACGGTCTAATTCGAGTAAATATGGAGGTATCGATCGGAAATTTGACATGGGAATGGACTAACACTGTACAATGTTTCGTATTAAATTTGGCGAAAATGGATGGAAACGTTAAAATTTCATGGGATTTTGAAATTTTTGAATTTTTTTGAAAAGTTGTATTTTTTGTTCGACACGAGTTTATGTATCAAGTGTCGCCCTAGGAGTAAAATAATTCGGAGACTCGTCATCGGTGGGGGAAAAATACATTAGACGTGGCCACAAAACGGTGAATATTGGATAAGTGACTTAATAATTTGAAAAAAAATCTTCTTCCAAAACCCTGTATTTTCGTTAATTAAAGTAGGTGCACGGATCTAACAAAGCAAAGACATCGGTGTATTTTTTCCCGCTGAACCTGAATCGGCCAGTAGTTTTGCATAAAAGGCAAACACGACGTCGACGTTAAAACAAGTTGAACATAAAATTTTTCATATCGCTCACTCATAAAAGTTGAAAATTGAAATTTTCATATCGCTTCCTCATAAAAGTTGCAAATTGAAATTTTCATGTGGCTTTCTCATAAAAACTCCAAATTTAAATTTTAATATGGCCTTCTCATATAATGTTCCTTTATTTGCGAAGCTTCCTCTATGAGGAAGCCAACAATACAGAAAATGCTTCCTCATAGAAGAAGCTTCGCAAATAAAGGAACACTATGAGAAGGCCATATGAAAATTTAAATTTGCAGCTTTTATGAGAAAGCCACATGAAAATTTCAATTTGCAACTTATATGAGGAAGCCATATGAACTTTTTTTTTTCAACTTTTGGGTTAGTTTTTGTAACCGACTGTAAACCAACCATTCTTTGGACGCGATGAAAGGTTCGTTCATGGTTGGATATTATAAACCAACCCCAATTCCAACTCTTAAGCTACAATATCGATGGTTGATTTGTGGTGGATTGTTCAAAACCGACCATAAACCAACAATTTTTGACAAACAACTATGCAGCGGTTGGCTTATGGTTAGGTTTGAAAAATGGACAAAAAATCAACCGTTACCATTCTTGGCTGAAAGTCGGAATTAGGGTTGTATTATAATATCCAACCGTTAACCAACCTTTCATCGTGTCTAATGAATAGTTGCTTTATAGTTGGTTCACAAAAACCAACCCTAAATCAACTTTCAGAAAGTTGGAATATTGGTTGGTTTGGTGCACCAGTCGACCGGTTGGTTTTTGGGTTGGTTTAAGGTTGGGTGGAACGCGAGGGAATAAAAAAGCGATTCGAGCTCATTGGCTGAATAACACATTGCCTTTATTCAAACTGTTTTCCACAATTCATCTTATACTATATCGGTGTCTGTACAAATTTAATTACGATTATGAGCAGCATATACTATCCTCTGACAATACGTCATTTTCATATCTCATTTGTAATAAGCTTATTAAAACATTAAGTTTAGAATGTATGGTATTAATCCGTTGGAAGGACACGATGGTCATATTATTAATAACTCTCATACTATCTTCGAATCGACCAGAGTGGATCCAGCTGACTGAGTGGATCAATCTTGTCAGTCTTCTCTTGCGACGCCGTTGCGATCTTCGCTTGCGAGCTAGTCTGTCCGACTGATTGTTCTCCTGTAAGATATTTTCAGAAAAACGTAGTATAGAATTATGATACATTCCCCGAAACTTGGAGTTTTATCTGAACGTACCTTGCTGCCTTGCGATACCGTGCTGCAAACCGACTCCAAGATTGTGAAGAAAATCGTCCGACGGATGACAATGCTGTGGCTTCTTCATCGCTCGACCCTTATTGCCTTTCATGCTTTCGAAACACTGGAAAGTTGATCGCGTCGACGATAGAATTCCTCCTACAGAAATTAATAGCATCAATTTGCAATAATTTAATGTAATTTTCCAGGAGATGTGACCCCTCATCCTCTCGGCCTGAAAACACTAATAATAATAATAATAATTATTATTATTATTATTATTATCCCATTTGTTCGGGAGACCGATATCGGCATACTCGAGATCCCTCTCTGCACGAGTGCTCCGCTACGAGTGACATACGCGCAGTAATACGTCAAAAATATGTTAGAAATTATATTACTCTAGAAGACAAATGAGCAAACTGTACAAAACCACGAAATTGTTAATTCAAACCAAATTTCATTTATATACTGTTATCTGAATTTATTATGTAAAAGGGCATGTCCCGTAAATAAATAAGTAAATAATAATAATAACAACAACAACAACAACAACAATCATTATTATTGTTATTATTATTATTATTATTATTATTATTATTATTATTATTATTATTATTATTATTATTATTATTATTATTATTATTATTATTATTATTATTATTATTATTATTATTATTATTATTATTCTATCGAATTCTTGCATGACGGCGGATATCAATCAAGCTTCATTTAAAAATTTGCTTTCAAATGTTCAAGGTCAGTCGTTGAAAAAATGTATTACAATTTTTATTAACAACCGCGGTATTTTCAATACTCTTAAAGTGGCTGTCGTTTGCACTCACGTTTCATAAGAGTATCCTGGGCGTGATAGAGTACCATCCGATATCCGAATAATAGAGAGTCTCTGTCTATCATAGATCTTCGATATTTTACGAGGGTGGAGAATACTAGTGGCACATCGACGGCTCCGCGGCCGGCGCGAACGTGACACACAGCGGCCGCGGCTAAGAGAAACAATCCGCTGAGAGAACCACCGAGCAAGCAGTGCACGACTATGGGCTTCGGCGAACAATGTCTCAGAGCTTGTTCGGAGAGTATGTCAGTGGCGAATGTCAGCAGAGAACCGGGGCTACACGGCAATCCTCTTAAAAATTGTACACGATCGTTAGCTTATTTTTGCTACGGGGAAAATTAATGTCAGAGCATTATACGACTCACGTCGATGGCCAGGCAATATATTGCATGTGAACCACGATTCTTTCGATCCTGCGCTCCGAGTGCGCCATCGAAAAAACTCTCTGCACGTAAGAGGTGTGATTTGCCGAACTCTTCAGTGATATCGTAAAACTACCGATAGTCAAGTTGTTTTCCTTACACGTAGGCCAGTACATTTCGTCCTTCAACTATAACAAAAACAATACAAAAATAAATTATTCTGATGTTTTAATATTTCAATATTCTTGCTAGCCGACAATAAAAAACAACAACAACAACAACAACAACAACAACAACTTGGACATTTACCTGCGTGTCAGTTGCCAAGCAAGCTACAACTTCGCATCCCTGTTCCCAAATCATTGTCCAGAATGCCTCGTACGATTCGGGCTTTGGTGCTTGCGCCACGATAAAAGCTGCCGGTGTCCACTGCGTCAAATCATTAACGTGCGACGCGTTGATATAATCGGACGACAAATTTGGTGCCGATAGTCTTACTCTGGTCGAGTCGTACGGGACTAAATTCGTCGTTCTGTTCGCAGTCGAATGAGCCTGTGCCACGTAACTCGTTTGTCTTTTCATTTCTCGTGCCTAAAAAGAAAAAATATATATATATATATATATATATATATATATATATATATATATATATATATATGTCAGCAACACAGTAAACCTCTTACGAGCATGGTTATTTATTAGCGTAGAGATAGATGTCTTGCCTCAACGTCGCTTATCTCGCTCCACTTGATATCCAAATTGGTCGAACCGCTTAGAGTCTTCACCGTCAGACTCTCAACGAATTTTTCGTACTTCTCGATGTCGGTTACGAATTTCTGCAGAGCTACGGGATCACCGAGAGGATCTCTCTTCGGTTGTACATCCGTATACCACGTGTCCCACACTATCTGTAGATTCTCGTGTTTGTCCTCAAGGATTTGATGCTGAGTTAGTTCCAGGCTATCCTGCATTATCTCAATCTTCTCCGGCAAAACGGACAGCGACACTGCCGCGACATTCTTCCGCAGCTTGTCGACGGAATGTACTTCAGGTACGAGCGGTGCATGGTTTATCGTCAGATCGAGCTCTGACAGAAGATCCAGATTGGATTTGGGAGCTTGCGATTTACTTGCGGATTCTTCCATCGCTTTCGGTTTTTCCGTCGCCGCGCTGCTCATCTCGATGTTGGGTCGTTGCACGTAAGGCTGAGCGTTGCTGCCTGGCTGGTTATTGTTCGATGCTGTAGTGCCTTGAAGAAAATTACAAAGAATAGGTGCCTCTCGAAAATTATTCAAATATTCATAAATTTTGTTGCTATCGAAATTTTTTTAAGACTTGACTCACTGTGACTCTGCGATTGCGGCCCGTAAGCATTGGTGTAGTAATTCTGATCCGCCGTGGGCGATTGATAAGAACCATTGGAATACTGGGACGAAGGCGTCAGATTCGTTGTCGCGCCGTTGCTAGCGTTGGTGTATCTCGACATCGCACAGCTTTCCTGCTGTACGTAAACCAGTCCCTGTTGACCAGCCGCAGTCGCCGCCGCAGCCGCAGCCGCAGCCGCAGTCGCAGTCGCAGTCGCAGTCGCAGTCGCAGTCGCAGTCGCAGTCGCAGTCGCAGTCGCAGTCGCAGCCGAAACCGCAGCTGCCTCCTGGGGCAACGTGAATGTAACATCGTTGGTTCTCTCGTCGTTTCGATTATGAGAATCCTGATAACCTGAACTGTACGAATAGCCGCCGGAGGACGGATCGTAGGCGTATCCGGGATGCCCCTTGTACGAGTCGGTTAACGAACCGTCAACTACCGGCGCCGCCTGCGAGGAGTTGGCGTAAGTGTTCCCGTAGGCCTGAGAGTAATTTGGATACTGCATGATACCGGAATTGTGTCCCTGTATACTCGGGTACTGATAACTCTGCAGGTATCCCTGATTGCTCGATGATTTTGTGTGACTCTGAATCATCTCCGTACCGTTCGAATAGCCGACTCCGCCGACCTGTGTCGGTACGGAGCTCACGATCGGATACCGATGACCGCCAGCCTCGGGCTGATACCTTCCGTAAGTCTGACTCGTGTAAGTCTGAACGGGCTGACTCGCCGGCAATTGCGAAACGTGCATGCTCTGCGGATTCCCGCCATCCGGATAATTTTGCTGCGGCTGATTGGCATAATCGGTGGAAACTTGCGGCTGGGTGTTCGGAACTTGAACGGTATTACCGTAGTAAACATTGCCAATGGGATTCTCTCCAGGAACGTTGATCACATTAGCCGGATACATGGACTCGTTCGTCGATATCGACGCGTTCTGCTGAATGTACTGATCGGGCATCGAGTACGGAGAGTTGCTCGGTGGAACGTGAGGAATTTGATTGATCCGAGGAGCGGGATAGCCATGAGCTGCCGGACTGTCCGAGGGCTGAGGATGTTGCTGCATCTGCGGCTGCTGCGAAGCCTGAGGAACGACCCGATAAGGATGAGCGTACGGCTGCTGGTGGGCTTGCGGGAGGACGTTCTGCGCTTGTGGCTGTTGCGCGTCCTGACGAACCTCCTCGCCGCGATAAGCGCACGAGCCGGAGATTCGCTGTGCCGAAGTCTGCTGAACGTGAGACGGGGACTGATCGACGTCAACCACCGGGTCGTAAATTGGCTTGACGGTAGGTTGAACGCTGTGATATCCGGTGGTAGCGTCGGGCTGGACGGACATCGAGCCGTGCACCTGATAACCATGAGGGTCCTGCACGGTTCTATAATCGCTCGGGTATTGTGTGTAATCCGTGTTGTCGTATACCTCTCCAACCGGATACCGAGCCGGATGAGCGACGTTGTTGTAACCAGCGTATCTCGTACTGTTGCTGGAAACTTCGGTGCCGCCGGTGGCGTTTCCAGTCGCCTGTCGATACATGCTGTCGGTGTTGGTCGTACCGGTATTCGGAAAACTCTGAGTACCATCGCCGTTAGTGAGACTCGGCTCCTCGCGGTACTGGTACCGGTGAGGATTATACTGAGCCTGTTGACGCTGAGCCATGTAGTAGCTCGAGTAATCGCTCGGGTAGTATTGCTGATAAATCTGCTGTGGCTGCTGATTGATCGGCTGGAGCTCGGACGTTATCGGTGGAACCGCGTGAACGGGGATCCCGGGGATAGGGTCTTGGCCCCCCGTCGGATGGGGATTCGGCTGGATCGGAGCCACCGGGATCGAGTGCTTCTCCGCCCCGTAATGATTCTGCTGGTAATTTCCGGGATTGTTGTTTTTCAATCTAGCGGCCAAGTGATCTCGCAACTTCATACCGGAACCTGCTTTTCTCTCCGTCCCGGTTGGAGCGATCGGTGCTTCCACGGAGTCGTGCGTCGTCTTGTCGTTTCTCGCGAGAATCTGCTCTCTCTCCTCCTCCTGCACTCGGCACGTGCTCTTTACTCGCTGCAGTAGTTTCGTCACGTTCACCTCCAATTTCCGGTAAAATTCGAGACCCTTCGTAGATTTTGCCAGCAGATCCTCGTAGGCGTCGTAGGACGTTATCAGAGATGAGATCGTCGAATCGCGACGCTTCAGCACCTCGTCGACGGATTTGCGCGTGTCGGCTGTACGAGCGTAAGCGTCCGTCAGGGCAGCGAGAATGTTCTCCTGGGCCGATAAATTCTGATCTATCAGACTGACTAGCGACTGATGCTTTCCGATCTGCTCGGCGAACAGAGCCTCGAGGGAAGCAGATTCCGCGGTCGCGGTTACAAGCAGACGCGTCAAATCGTCTTGGGCCACCGAGTCACGAAGTTTCGCGTGCAATTCGTTTCTTTGGCGCTGCATCTCGTCAACTTTGCCCAGTATTCTTTTCAACTCTCTGGCGTGAGCTTTGTCTCTCTCGGCATCGCCCTTCTTCTGACCTGCTGGATAACAATATATATATATATATATATATATATATATATATATATATTCCCCCCCCCCAAGTAAATTTTTCCAGTCGCTTATGATATACCTGATATATTTGCGCTCGGCGAAGGAATGTTCGCAATGAGATCTGCCAGTGGTTGAGCCAGCACTTGTAAGTTGTTAACATGCAGCGTCATCGCTCTGTGAAGTGCCTGATTGCTCTCCGAGGCTTTAGCGTGAGCTTCCTCGTACTTCTTGGCTTCCCTCGTCAAATCTGTCGCCACTATCGTCGGAGGTCTTTTGCCCATCGCTTCCTGATACTGCTTTTCGCTGCGAGAAGGAAAATACAATTGCCATAAAACATTGATCGTCCATTATTTGAACATGAAAAGATATCGTGACAATTACCGCTGTTCCTCCTCGTTCAATATAGTATCGATTTCTTTCAGCATCCCCTCGACGTCTCTGTACGTGTCCGAAAGCTTTCCCATTATGTCGACGAGATCCTGTATGGCGTTTGGCCTTGCATTCAGAGCGGCGCAACGCTCCGCCAATTCCTCCGGTAGTGGCAAATAATCCGATTCAGGATTCTGCACATCCGGATCCCACAGACTGAGGTGCTGGAGTTTCAGGGACGAAAGGTAGGTGTCGAGCTGCTGATCTTTCTCTTCGATCTTAATGCCGACGGAGCGAAGAATTTTTGCCTTCTCCTCGGAGTAGAGGGAACTCGCTTCGTGTACTTTCATCGGTACTAATCTGCGACAGGACAGTACAAAATGTAATCGCTAGGCGCGAGGCGCAATATTTTTTATTATTGAAAAACGGTCGGAGGAATGATTCGTTCAACTTTTTTACCTGGCAAATATATCAGGACCGGATACATCGGGATCATTGACGCTGAACGGAATTCCTTTGACGAGCGAGGCACCATTTACCGTCGGAAGAACATCTTTCTCCGGTACTTCCTCGTGATAAATAAATTCGTTCTCGTTCTTGGCGGCTTTGCGTTTTCCCTCTATAACGTCGTTCGTGAAGGTCAGCGCCTCCTCGACGGCCTCCTTCTCACCCGAGATCCCCGTTATTCCCATAGCTCCCTTCGCGCTCGCGTACATCGAACGAGCGTCGTTCAGAGCCGTTAGCGAAGCGTTGTAAAACGCCACGCGCTCGCCCATCTTCTGCTGCTCCTCGGCCGCGAGACCCTGATAGAGCTGAGTCACCGCTAAATGGTAGGCCCTCTTGAACTTGACGTACCTCTTCCAATTCTGTGCGGAAATAAACGATAGGCCTCAGTTTCCATGATAAACAAAAGAAAATACTGCACTCGTAAGAACGCGCGCTTGGTCCGGAACGAGTTTCACAACATGGCTTTTTTTTTTTTTTTTTTTTTTTTTTTTTTTTTTTTTTTTTTCCAAAATATGATGCTCCACCTTGTATATTTTGGAGCCTACTGTGTCAGACACCGGATTATCCTCGCTACTGTTCGGCTCCAAGGTCCCCAGAGCCTGAGAGTAGTAATCCACTATCTGCTTGGCAACTTTAGCTACGGATAGAAAAAAAATCATTGGCGTCGTAAACCAATCACCCTAGTCAAACGCATCCAGACACATACCCACTATAGTAGGTTTTCTATTGTCCAGCATACTCTTTTCCAGGATACACTCCTGAGCCTGGGCGAGACTGAGCTGATGCATGAATGTCATGAGTTCCGGTGCCAGATCAAGACCGGACAGATTGCTCTGTGAGTGCTCAAAGGCCCAGGCGGCCCATTGAAAATGCGAACAAGCCATTTTCATGCCCTCCGCCGTGGTTCTCTCTGTCTTGGCTCCCAATTGCGTATGAACGGCACCGATGTTATACAGTATCGATATTATCTCAAAGCGTATGTTCGCCAGCGAGCATACCATATTCGCATAGGTGTCTTTCCTGAAGAAAAAATTGTTCAACATTTTTTAGCTTGAAAACATTTGCAATACCGATTTGAAATTGCCAACGAAGTCACGATGTACCAGGTGAACATGACGGCGGCGGCCTCGTCGGGTCCCATGGGAAACCTGCTTTGCAGAAAGTGCAACTGACAATAGTATTTCTGCAGCAGAGAGCATCCGGTGACTGCTATAGGTGGCCTGACCGCCATGGCTCTCAAATTTTCCAATTGGTGTATCTCATTTGAATAAGATTCCGGATCTTCGTTGTAAAAATCGCGTATGTACTGGGGGAAAAACAAAAAAAAAATGAAAATACGATTATTCCGATCGGAACAAAAATACGGTACAGTATACGGTATTAAATTCCGTTCGGTAATGCAGGAACAGATTGAGTTTGTTTCCGGCGCACAGAAAATTGGCCGAACGAGGATCTCATTTGCGCGCAAACCAATTATTTCGTGAGCATTTTTTTTTATATATAATTTTTTTAAAGATCTCACCTGTTTCAATTTAGGAGCGAACGCCGTTATTTCCGGACTGACTTTCAATTGAAACGATATCATCGGCAACCTCGGCACTGCCTCCATCTTTGCTGATGTTAGGGCTTGGTTGGTTGTGTTTTAAACAATAACAAAAAAACAGTTAAAAGTCTAGACTATCCGACGACCACTTTTGTTCGGGGCTGTGTCGATGGTAAACGAAAGATTTATCGGGCGAATATTTCAAAAGACACTCGCTGGCGGTGCCAGTGGACGACGACAAACGTCAAAAGTTACTCGCGTTATGGATGCCATGAATGCCGTGTTACGAACTTTCCCCCCACCACTGGGTTTCTTTCGTCATTGTGGCGGTTGTGGCGTCAACGCGTTCACGCGCACCGGTGCGCACCGGTAAAGAGGAGAGGAATTCGCTATGTGCGTCACTTACTAGGCTTCCAGTTTAGCGTGTATTGCCGTGTACATGCATTCTATCAGCGCCGTCTACCGGCCAGCTCCGACCCAACTTGCACCCCACACCCCCAGCTCTTTGCATGTATACGCAATACACACTCGTCCGGTGAGCTTGTAGGTCGTGCACATAGCGAATAGGTGCTCCAACGTTAAAATACCGGTCACATTTGTTTCCTCTTTAATTTACCGTCACGCGAGCGAGATTACCTTTCATCGTTCGTTATCGTTAAAAATCGGCAACACTCGTCACCGTTGATAATTTTACCGTCGACATAAAATCCGAGAGGGAGATAAAATTTAGAGATAACTTAATTATACCGGAATTAAATTAATTAAGATAAAAAAAAATTACTGGTCACGCTGAATAATAGGAGTCAGCTGGTTGCCGCAGTCAATCGCGCGGGTGGATTGGACGCGGGTGGTGAGGGCGGGGGTGGGGGGCGTGACTCGAACCGCGCACGTTATATTACGCGCTACAACTCGTTGTTCATACAATACAACATTACAATCTGCACACCTACCGCCTACAAAGCCAGTATTAAGCCACGAGCAAAGATAAACATTACCACCCTCGACCGAGCAACGGTCACTCGCGTTGTGTGACACTCTCGGGATTACGAGTAAAAAAAGTAAAAAAAAAAAAAAAAAAACAACAACAACAACAACAACAAAAAACTGAGTGTGTGTACATTTCATCCTCGTCTCGTATCCGGACTTCGTACACGTAATTATCGTCGATGATATACCGTTTATTTGTCGTACAGAGTAATTCCCAGTTCGTTTATCGTCACCGTTTCACTAGTGTATTATTTATCGGTTGCCGTTCGACCTTTCTCGTACCGTCTACGCGTTTTTCACCGACCAGGGTGATTTTTTTCCAGTCACGAATCGTTCACCACATCTCGAGCGCCGATGCCGTGCAAATTTTTCGTGAAATGAAGAGAGCGTTAAACCGGATAAATTGTACACGGAATTTCGTTTAGGGCCGGGCGTTTTCTTGGACAGGTTATTAAAAAAAAAAAAAAAAAAAAAAACTACTGCCCATTGATTGTACACAAAATCGCACAGCATCGCAATGGCTCAATTCCAGCTGAGCGGCATTAGCGGACAAGAGAGTTCCAGCGGTGGCGAGAGGGCACAGACGGAGAAGGACGACAACGATGCCAGAACCAAGACCAAGATGAAAAGGTCACGCAGAGGCAATTGCAAATTGAACGCCAACGACGGCCTTAATCTTCATGAAGTCCTGCTCTGCTTCAACGGGCCAATCAGCCGGGAGCAAGCCTGGGCGCTCTGTCATCAAACTGCCAGGACTCTGTCCAATCTACCGTCCAATGACTTGCGGGAACTCTCCGAGCTCTCCGAAATTGTACTACACAAAGACGGACATATCGTCCTGGAATTGCCAAAAGGTAATAAAATTACATGTCAGAATAAATCTTTTTTCCATTCGTTTATCATAAAAAAAAAAAAAAATGATTCATTATAATAGAATCACAATGTTAATAAATAAAATACATGTTATCGAAGGCGAATGAATATTTACTTTCAATCTACGATGGAGATAAAAATTTTTGTTTTTTTATTCACATTTTTACCAGCCTGGAGTAAACAACTCAATTACTTTCTGTTTCAGAATCGCAGAGTACATTGCCAACCGAGCAAAAAGTATGCAAGAGAAAGGCATTAATTTTTTATGAAAAAAAAATATGGATTGTCATGTTAAAAAAATTTTTTTGCAGGTCGTTTTTTCTCTCGGCATCTTGATATTTAATGCCCTTGACTTTGCCATGGACGAGCGAGAAGAAACGCCGCTTTCGCCCGATCTCGAAGATCTCATAACAACGATGACTCAAGCGGAAGAAGGTCGCTTACAAAAAATATCGTAAAGGGTGATATATCGGCGAGTCAATGCGATATTTAATCGTTTACCATCGTTCGTCTCTTGCAGAATGCGAACCGGACACGGAGGAGCGACTGCAGGAAACGGACGACGAGGGAATTGAGCGTGATTCGGGCGACGTTGAAATGGACGAGTTGCCGATGGCGAAGAGCAACGGCGGTAACACGAAAAATTCTTACCGTTGTAGCTTGAAAACTATAATTCAGGTAACGCAACTGTCGAGCCTCGTGCTTCGTTCGACTTTCGAAGCTGTTTTATTTTCAACGAATTACGATATCACGGTGTCGTCTCACTGACTCGCAGATGTGTGTGAGGCACGTAAAGGGTACCGAAGACCAAGCCGAAGCCCACTATCGTGCCGTTATACGCGCGTTCGTGTCTGAGGCACTGGAGCTCTCGCTGTTTCTCGAGAAAGTCACCAACGAAAGGAAACAGACTAATTTGAAAAATTTCGCATGCGCCGCTGGCCCTCGGCACAATGCCACGTCGTCGCAGCATTTGGAAACGCTGAATTTCGACGACTGGGTAAGATCGAACATTCGAATTTATTTCACTCACGAACAAGGATAATGAAAAACGGTGGAGATTAAAAAAAAAATTATCTATCCGATAATTATGTTTGTTTGTAGACAGACATTAGGATATGGCGGGCGATACAAGTACGTAAGCAGTGTAGATTATGCCTGCACGTACTGTGACTTAAAAGTATATGCATGCGATCGATAGTCTCAGATGGGCCATTAATAGTCTCATATTGGCCTTAAGTCATTCTTGAGCGGTCCGCTGCTGCGGTGATGCTGCGGTATCATAAATCGTGACCGATCGTTAATCGGTCGTGTATCGTCGATCATTTTACGCGTAATCACACGATCGAGTCTGTAAACAATGTTTATTTCCATCAGGCGAGGTTTTGGGTACAGGTGATCGGCGAGCTGCGACGAGGCGTGAAATTGAAGAAGGTCGAGGCGAACCTGGGAAAGCGCGGTCGATCCCGTGGAAGAGGAAGAGGGGCCGAGTTCGAGCTAACACCATACGAAATACTCATGGACGATATCAGAGAGCGTCGGTATCGTTTGAGAAAGGCACCGGCACCATCTTCGCAAACTAGAAAAGACGCGAGAACCATGGTCCTCGATTTCATAAGGAGTAGGCCGCCTCTGAAAAAAGTATGATGATTCAAAAAATAAATATATCTTCTTTCAACTTGTAAATTCGCACGTAAATTTTATGAATCTTCTCTCATTTTTTTTTTTTTTTTTCTTAAAGGCTTCCGACAGACAGCTGCCGCCGATAAAAAAGCAGTGCACCGATCGCGAGCTACTGATGGAGAGCATAAAGAAGCCTCCGAGACCACTGAGATCCTGCACTCATCGCCTCCAGCCACAAACAAAGCTAAATCATCATTCGCTCAATTCGCAGCAAGGTGAGCCGACGCAGCGCTTGCGCAAAAAAAAAAAAAAAAAAAAAAAAAAAAAAAAAAAAAAAAAAAATGCTCGACGTTTCATTAAACTCTAGCCATACAGTATTTCGTTAATTATCAATCATTTCGAATATATTACTATAAAATAGTTTGCACAACAAATAACCATGCGCAGCGAACAAAGTTTGCTCTCGAGGTATCGAAAGCCCTGCTGCATCCCTTAGTCTTCCAACCCACGCGATTATGCATGTGGGCGAATTTTTCGCTAGAAGAAATACCGATTTGTCGGAAGAGCGCTCTCGTACGGCCCCAATGTTTCGTCGTCTCTCGGCGAAGCGAAAACTTCCCATTCGTCGAAGGGATAAACAAAAAATTTCGGAGCAATAACCGTTCCTCCGATAAACAACGTTCCTCAGCTTACCCGTAGCGACGAAAACGCTAGCCATCGACGATGCTTCGCCCAAGTGAATAAAAAAAATTAGGATCGAACTCTTTGGAAACATGGACCGGAGCAACGGTCAATAATTACTGCTCCAGTGAATAAAAATTAATGCTAATTGTCAAGCTTCGATAAATCGGCCCAAGTAAGGGTACCCCGTCTGACGCGGTGGTAGTGGCTCGTGACCGCGCACAGTCACCGCCGATCAATAATCCTCCGTAGGCGTGGAAACGTTAAGTACGTTTGCCAGGCGCGCCCGCGCGTAAGGGAGAGCGGCCCGCGAGGGTGTATAAAATAAGATATTACTCACAGATACAATTTAACTACGACGCGCGCGCCTCAATGTACAGTTGTTTGTTTCACGGTTAAACTGTACAACGTATGCCGCTCGACGATTATCGCCTCGCGTACGTTCCTGGTCGCGTCAGGAGTCGTCATAAGGCGAGTCTCGGTGTTTTTTTTTCTTTTTTTTTTTTTTTTTTTTTCATTCTCTTCTTTTTTTTGTTTCTCGTTTTATTTGTTTGTTAAAACTTCTCCAACGAGACTGAAAGGAAACGGGAAGTTTTGTTACTGCGTAGGGGATTAGTGTAACGCGATGTATGGCAGGAGGTCGGACACGGGTAAATCGATAGAGGACGAAGGTTCTGACCTTTGTATTTAATTAATAACGCTCCAATTGTGAAGATTGTCTTTTTTTTTTTCAATGTAAAAAAATATATATATATAAAAATTAATCATCGCCGATACAAGTGGGGGATGAGAGTTTAACCGTCGCGCGAAGGGTCGAAGCTCGCCACCTCGGTTGACTCCGGAACAGATGATGGCTCGCGAGCGCGGTAGAGCGACGAAAAGTGGGAGAGTAGGTCGATGTTATGAGGCTCGGACGGATAACTGATTTAACGGGCCGCGAGGGAAGCTGAGGAACGATGCTGCTCGCAGTTGGCGGAGAATCTCGGAGGATCGTCCTCGGTGAGGTGCCACCGGCTATGCCCGAACAAGAGCAAGAGCCTGCTCAGGATGTCGCGGCGCAGTGGCGGCATCCGGAAGGTCAGGGTTCGTTTCCTGTACCGCAGCCTCGTCAGCGTACTGGCAAGGGACCAGAAGCTCGGGCTCGGGGAATTGGGAATCGTAAGTCTTGTAGAAGGCGCTTTAGGGTTTCAGGTAATCATACTCATTCATCACAATCGTCCTAATCGTACACTCTTACTTTTTCCTTCATTTCGTTTGGAGTTTCTTTTTTTTCTCTCTCTCACATATGTATCTTTCGAACTTTGCATGACACCCCCGAATACTATATCGCACCGTTGCATCGTCATAGTCATGAGAGTTTAGGAGAATTTTTTTCGTCATACTTGTCTTATCCTATGGAGCAGCAGGGTTTTTTTTTTTTTTTTTTTTTTTTAATTAAATTTTTTTTTTTGCTCACCACCGTCAGTAGTGTCGTTGTGCGTTGGGTTAATTTGAACAAACGAAGCCTGTATCTATATATTTTGTTTATTCACAGAAAACACGCAGAACAGTTCGCATATAAAGGAGAACGAAGGTAACACTCCGAAATATCGTCGTGGATCGTCCGAGGCTGAGCACTCTACTATGAAACAGCCGCGGAAGCTCATACCCGTGGATTTTGATCTTAAGGTAACGATATATTTTTATCTTCGACCCCTTTTTTCGAATTAATATGCTGTTGATAATTATGAAAGTCGTACACGTATATATACACGAATTAGGAATAAGAAGATTTGGTGTTTCTCGTTTTTAGCTCGACGTCGAGGAAGACGATGAGGACGACAACGAGGACGACGAGGAGTACACCGTAACGAGATTCGAGGATGAGGACGAGGCCACGAACGTGTGGGAATCGAAGGAAGCCGCTTATCGGCCCCGCGTAACCGCGAGAGCCGGAAGCTGCTGCGACGAGGACGACGACGAGGACAAGAGCTCCGCGAATCCTTGGCGAAAGACCGGAGGTCTTCGATTAACGCGAAACGAATATCATCGTTTTTGTGACGCTCAACTCGAGTGTAAATTTGATATATATATATATATATATAATTTTTTTTTTTTTTTTTTTTTTTTAATTTTCGTCGACGTTGCGCAGGAATGTCTCTTATCGATATTAATCGTGAGGATTTTATTTGATTTTTTTTCTTTTTCCTCTTACAGCCTACGACTTGGCGACCCAGTGCCCATCGAGGCGGGCTTCAGTACGCAAGCACACCGGCAGGGGCAGTACAGCCTCGTTTCTTCCATTCACCGGTACATCATCGGTGCCACATTCGAGGCCGCAGAGTCGTCAGCACGCCGGCTTAATTGATTCCGATCTGAGAAGCAATTTAAGCCCCAGTCCGAACTCGAGTCCGAGTCTAAGTCCGCGTCCTCGCGAAAGAGCCTCGCTCAAAGGTCACGGAATCGCTTCATCGGAGTTTCACGATCAAAACGTCGATCAGACTCCCCAAGTATGGCAAAGCTTTTCAGCCAACATCCATAGCTTCCACAAAATTCACATACGTTTACGTGCGTTTACGTTTCTCGCAGAAACCTTCACTGGGAGACATGTTCCTCGACGAGCGGCTGTCGTTGACCCTCGAGGAAATAGTTCACATACGAAGCGTTCTCACCAAAGCGGAATTGGAGTCCTTGCCGGTCGAGGGCCGCGTCAAGGAGGACGTCGAAAAGAGACGCGTGTGCTTCCTCTGTCTTAAAACTCGTTTCGGCCTTTTGGGACCGTGGGGCCAGCGTTGTCGGCTCTGCGAGAGAACCGTATGCGTAAAATGTTACTCTAAGGTAATTAAAAAAAAAAAAAATGTTGTTAACTCGGCTCGTGCACTCGCACCGGACGTCGGTGTACCGGGGCCCATTATAGATGTGGCCTCGGACACATCTATAATGGATCTATAATGACCTTGAAGATATCTGCATGACATGAATGTTCATCTTTGGCACGTCTCTCTCAATGGGTTGCTTTAGGAAGAAAAAAAATGGTTCACTTGTAGAATTTTATTCTCCAAGTGAAGTTCCCCGAGCGAAGTTTGTGCGATGATGCACAACACAGCCGTTATAACTTAATGAAATTTAATAATCTCATGCAGGTATCTTTGGGGACATTTTGTATATCGTAGATATTCAATCTGATCGGTTTTTGTTTTACTCTCCCTCGACGCAGATGCGAATACCGACGGAACATTTCGCGCACGTGCCGGTGGTTCTATTATCGCCGGGACTTCTGATGTCTCCCTCGAATTCCGAGCCCGAATCCGGTGCCAGAAGTCCCTGGCCCCGACCAGGTGGTGCCGTTGGCTCCGCTCCCGCCTCACCCGCCCCGAGACGTCGGGATCCTGTGTTGAACAATGCTACCCCGGTCTCTACCCCCAATAGCAATCCCGCGGAAAATACGACACCTGGCTCGACGCCCAACGAGCTTCAGGCTGCCGAGAGGAGGTCGGTAAAGAATAATCGGTAAGCGTAAAAGATTAACGGTAATTCGAACTGACCGAATTTCGTAATCCCGAAACAGATATCAAAAGATCGGCACGAGTCCGAGCAGGCTGTTGACCCACAGCGCGTTCGGTGCCCTCGGCGGTCACAACGCGGATCAGCGACTTGTTGCGGAACGATTGCGCGGCGTCGCAATGGTTGTATGTCACGATTGTCGTATCATGGTGATACAGATAATCAAGAGTTCGCGAACGACACGCGCAACGATACGCAACAATGTTATCTCACGACTAACCCTAAATCTCTCACCCGCCTATGTTTAAGTTACTATATGTTAAGGTACTGTAATACATATAACACATACATATACACACCGATACACGACATAGAGGTATATGCTATACATAATTATTACTGTAATATAGTTATAATAACCGACGATTAAACGTAGAAATGAGTGTGGGTTTCCGGTGGTGCGCGATATTGATGGTCGGCGATATTGTAGATATTAATGGGGCCCAAGAATACGAAGGAATTCCAGAATTTTTTTCCAACCGAACTTTCGACATACGAGAATATTTTTGGAAACGCGATGAAAAAATTGCGTCGAATGACGGGAAAAAATACCAAAATCGAGGGAGACAATGCGTGTCGCGCATTTCCGGCGCGACGACTGCGCATGCTCCGAAGCCCGTTTTCCTTGTTTGTAGAGTTCTATTTTGCTATTACTAAATTTTCAAAGTGGTGGTTGGGGGGAGGCGGCGCTGGTGCGCTGGTAGAGACGACGATGGCCTAACGAAGAAACGACGATTAATGGTAAAATCTAAGCGAAGAAAAAAAAAAAAAAAAAAGAAAAAGAGATATTCATCCGACAATGTGCCGGTAGTTTTGGCACAAGGCACGTCGGGCCATTATAATGTATAACTATTGAACTCTTTTTCGAACTACTGACGGGGTATTACAAACAAACAAACAAAAAGATTGGTGATAAATAATGAGCGGGACACGGAGCAAAGTCGTCTCGCGAAACGAAAACTGTGTGTTAGTGACACGCTGATCGGTACGGCGCTTCGGGCCTCATTATGAAACGTTATTAGACCGCACTTGAAGAGCACGTAACAAAAGGATCGTAAATTAGTGGATATACCCGATCGATGATACTAAGAAACTTTTAGGCCTTCCTGATTTGTTCAATCCACTCGCGTACGCTCCGCTACCTTCCCTCCGAACTCGAGATTGATAAGATGAAATATATGTATATACATATATATCCTGAAGGAAGTATGCTTCTGTATGGACCGATCTTTTTTTTTTCGATACAATCACCTCTACGTTCTTTCGAGGCTCGAGCTGACTTGAGTGGATTGACCTTACGATTGTCCGCAAAGATTATGGGCAGGCCCCAATGTCTTGAATATATCGCTGTTGACTAAACAAAAAAAAAGAATCAGGTAGAATAGCGAAAGTACAACCGAGTATAAAAAAAACGTATTATTCAGCATAGGATTGTACGGATCGAGATCAAACGTTTCGTTGATGGATAATTTACATGTAATAATGTATATTAAGTGTAAAAGGTGTTCTTGCTGTCTGAGCCCAATAACTCTTATCGTACCGAAAACTAGATGATAATTCATCGAATTTAAGCCGAATTATTTAACCCGAGATACATTGCCGACTGCGCGGATGATATCGAATGTTTCAATGTTGTCTCATCTGTTGTTGTTGTTGTTGTTGTTGTTTCCGTATTTTTTCTTTTTTTTTTTTTAACTCTATTGTCGATACCAAAGGGACCGGTTAATTTATAAATACGTACTTGTTTATCGTTAATTTATTGCTTCAGATGATACACTTTTTTGTTTTTTTTTTATCGGACTAGGGAACCTTGCAAGGTGCCATACAATCATGTCGAATTGCATAATTCTGTTTATAGTCGATCTTCTCAATATTTAGTATCGTTTTACCAGTGACATGCAGATCGTAGATTTTATTTTTTTCTGTGGGCTTTACTCACTCTACGTGCACTTTGCCGATTTTTTCCAATACATTTTTCTTCGATCGAGACGATTATACACCCGATGTTTAACGATAAATTCTGATCTCCGTTTTCGTTTACACGTCTAGAGAATTTATCGGTGAATCTTCCGGTTCACGATGTATTTCGCTGAAAAAAGTAATCCAATGTGAAACACGAAAAACAACAAAAAAAAAAAAAACAGAATTAAGAACCGAGCAAGCCACGACGATCGAATTCTCTAATTTTAATGTTACTTAGAAAAAGCCAATCATGTAAAATAAATTAATCGCGTTAACACAACGTGCATTCCATTCGAGATTCGAGCTTTACATTATTTTCGAGCTTTGCAGTCATTTTCGATCACAATTAGTCTACCATTACGATAGTAAACGACTAGTAATAGGAAAAACATGAAGTATTTTCATTTTTTTTTCTTCTTTTACGCAAAAAAGTCGATCGATTTAATTATTTGATACAATGGACATTTCCTAATTCGGCAGGATAAATACTTGTTTGAAATACTCTTTTATACAGACACACACATACATCCGTGGGCGCTTTCGTGCGTGCGCGCGTGTGCGTGTGTATCAATCAATATCTACGTTATAACATCGAATTTTCGTAAAAACACTCACCTGCCTCGAAAATACCTAGAGTGCGGGAGAGACGAGCGGATTCCTTAATTTTATCGAGGAATTCGACACAATAAATAGTGTCTAGATCAAAAACAATATACAATTTTTCTTCCTTTCACCATCTCGTCAGCCATGGTTCTCTTAAAAAAAATCTGTACCGACAATTCCGATATCGTGTGCTATATATATCTAAATGCTGCGTGAAACTGTAAAATAAATTTATCGTCCGTGAACATTAATCAATGAAGGAATCTTTGCGTAATGTTTATTTAAGTAGTTTTTAATTTGTTCATTTCTAATCGTAGGTATACAGTTTATAATTGTATACGCGGTTGTACTATTTGTCATGTGTAATTGTCAGGAGTCGAGTTTTATTTTAGTTTTTTACGCGTGCGTCTCTCTCTCTCTCTCTCTCTCTCTCTCTCTCTCTCTCTCTCTCTCTCTCTCTCTCTCTCTCCCTCTCCCTCTCCCTCTCCCTCTCCCTCTCCCTCTCCCTCTCCCTCCCTCCCTCCCTCCCTCCCTCCCTCCCACTCTTCGTGTTTATTTCTCTTTTTTTCGATATCTCTCGTGAACAATGCATCTCATAATAGTATTTTTTATTTTTATTCATTTTTTAAAATCTTGTTTGTTTAATCAGTAATGTTAGCCGTAAAGCGAACGGGATATATTTACATGTTGGCCCAATTTCGATTTACGGCCCGTGGCCGGCAGATGCGAAAATTTAAATATATATAAACCTCTTACTTGGCCTGATGTTGAGCGTTGGCGAGCCAAGCATGCGATAAAATTGGTGATAAAAAATCAAAGTAAAATAAAGAAAGGCCGCTCAGGCTCTCGAGAGTTGATTCTGTATATTGCGTACAGTTTGACGCGTAGCGATGGACATCGTCGCGCTTGACAAACGCGGAATTGAGTTTTTGTTTTGTTTTTATTGTTCAGGGGTGGGATCCCCGTCATAACTTTTGCTAATGGTATGCCCACGCTACGATAACGTTACGCTTACGGTAACCTTACGGCAACGCAAATGTCAATGCGATGTCAGTGACAGACTAAAGAAAATACATCTTGCATTTTGATTTTCTTTAGTAAAGAAGAGAAGAAAATACATTTTGGAGTTCCTTGTGAAGCGCAAGCAACGCCGAAATGTATTTTATTTCACTCGGTGGGAAAATGGCAGTTTTTGCGCAAATCCTAATTTTCACACCTTGTGAAATATAATTTTGTTCGATACTCTTGCGAAAAACGTTTTCTGAACTCGTGTGATTGCAACACTCGTCTTCGGCTCGTGCTGCAAACTCACACTCGTCAGAAAAAGTTTTTTCGCACTCTTATCGAAATGTACTATTCTTCAATCTGTCACCGCATCGGATTGACATTTACGCTGCCGTAAGGTTACCGTTAGCGTAACGTCATCGTAGCTTGAGCGTACCATTGGCGAAAGATATGACGGGGATCCCACCCCTGCTCTTATCTTTAATAGACATGCGTTGCGAGCTTATCATTCTCTGCTTAGTCTCCGGTATAGGATCCCAACCATCGGTATATTATGATAATTAGAAAAAATGAGCTTGAACTTTATACAATTGCTTTTTTTTTTTTTAGAAATAATTTAACAGCTACGTTTGTCGCGTACGGATAGCGTAATGACCCGCCACGACCGGAGACTCGGGAGGGACGAGAATTTATTTTTTCAGGGCTATACATGCACGAGGATCGACGATGCAAACACTTAATCAATGACAAATCGATGAATAGGACAAATAAGTTAGTGTTGTGAACATGCGAGGAAAGGACATTGTTTTACGGGCAAGGATATTTTCTGTTGTGCTTGAAAAAAGATCGAAGAATTGTCATTGATTCTTGCGAAGAAATTATTCGTCTGAAATCGCTACAACGCGAACAGTTCAACTCTCCCCCCCCCCCCCCTTCCCCCGTTCTCTCTCTCTCTCTCTCTCTCTCTCTCGTGTCGAGTATCCAACACTATTTTTCCTAACAGTCGATGGCGGAGCACGTCGGCGTTACGAAAAAATTTTTTTGTTCGTTCCGTGGTTTAATCCGTGTCAGAGACTTCTCGCTGCTTCCGATCTCGTTCGCCTAACGTGC
This sequence comes from Exephanes ischioxanthus, assembly GCA_958510785.1. NCBI lineage: Eukaryota > Metazoa > Arthropoda > Insecta > Hymenoptera > Ichneumonidae > Exephanes > Exephanes ischioxanthus. The sequence goes on along the minus strand of OY294024.1, from coordinate 17,982,202 downwards.
TCGTTCAGATATCGCGCGAGGCTCCAGCATGGAACATCTCTTCGATTAATTTTCTACGATGATCGTGCGGGAGCAATGATTATTGGATCGAGTTCTTCCATGCATTAACTGCGTGAAACTTTATACGTTGGTCAACGTATGAGACAAGTGGCACAGATTCGCTGAGGGCCGATGCAATCGTCGTGGCAGAATGCGCCGCACTGACGACATATCACCATAGCCCCTCGCATGTTGCACTCGCATGGAGGCGGCGGATCACCGCCCATTATGACACCCGGTGCACCGGGCTCCGCGCCACCGCCGCCGCGGCCGTCAGACGTTCCTCGAGCCTTCAGGGTCACCGCCTGATGGGAACCTTCGCCCGCGCTCGCCGGTCTTCCGCGCACCAGGTGAACTCCGATACCTGCTATTTGAGGTGGCAACGGCGGAGCCGAAGATGCTCTCGGTGCTCCGTCACTGACTCCGGTTCGTTGTACGAGAATGTACTGTCCGAAACCCCCGGTTCCGTTCGAACTCAACTGCGCCACTGCGTTGCTGTCCGCAACCTGAAAATTTGTCAGACAGTAAAAAAAAAAAAAAAAAAAAAAAAAAAAAAAAAAAAAAAAAAAAAAAAACAAAAAAAAACACAGCTAGTACGAGGTTACTGCCGGTATGCCATCACTCGCGGTAAATCTCCGGCCATAGCGTTAGTAAGTAAATAAATAAGTGCACCTCCACAGGTGCGGCTTGTCGAGCCGTCGCGAAGACCTGCCTCAGCATAACCGCTTGAGTCTTGTTCTGCGTCTGTTTGCCGTGTTGAGGCGATTGCTGATGTTTCTGTGTTTTTACCGTGGTTATGGTCCGTCCTCCGGATTTACTCGTGGTGAATGCACTGTCGCCACGAACAAGCAAACTCGGTGGTGGTTTGAGATGGGCTTTGAGCTGATCCCGGTTCGGGGAGCTTTGAATAACCTAATGAAATGGACACGAAACGATGTACAACGAATAATCCGCCGAGAATAAATATATGTTAATTTGCGTTAAATTACAGCTTGCTTACAGCTTGACAAATCTGATAGCTACGCTCCAGGTTTACAGCGCCGGGTGGTTCCTTCGTCGAGCTTCTCGATCGTCCGCCGCCCTGCTCTTTATTGCTGCTCCTCGATCCCCGATAAGTTCCCTGGCCATTGCCACGCGCCGTTCTCGCCGGTACCGTCGCCGTCGTGTACGGCTGACTCTGCATATTCGCGAGGATTTGCCGCGACTGCGAGTTTACTATAGGTGTCTGATGCTGCACCACTATTGCACTCTGTTGATGTACCTGCGTCGGCAATCCGACCGTCGCTGGGACGACGCTCGCATGTACCGCGTTTCTCACACCGATACTGTTCGGCACCGTGGTACGGACGACCACGTTGTTGCTCTGCTGCTGGCCCGCCGCTAGCTGAACTATTTCCTCCGTCGGCCTGACTATGCTGACTCGATGGGTATGAGGATTGTGCTGACTCTGAATTTGCGTCGGCATAGAGTTCGTTCCCGACAACGCTTGTGCGGCGTTCTGTTGACCAGGATGAAATCTCGTTTGGACGAAGCGTATCGATTGCAACGAGGGAAACGCTATTATCGGTGGACTCGGTGACTGTACGGTCTTCAATAGACACGTGGAAGCGGCGACGGGCGTTGACGGTGCGTTCATCGTCAAAGTTTCGGCCGATTGAAACGGCGAGCACGCCTGGACAACTGGAAGTTGTATGCAATTGATGGACTCGCCGCTCGGCTCGGGATTGACGAACTGCTGCTGGCCACTGGCGGTAGTCGACATCGAAACGTCGGTGGTCGTCGAGGTATCGCTGCACTCGTCCTGCGTCGTCACCGTGATGTTGGCCGCAACCGTGCCGTCGAGAGCCGCAGCAACGAGGGGCCAAGGCACCTGCAAATCTTCCTGCGCCTTCGTCCAAGTCACCGATTACGAAATATTCGTACGATTAACCGTGAGTTTTTTATTTTTTATTTTATATATATATATTTCACTTTATCCAAACTGATCAACAGAGATTGATTGAGGCTGAGAGAATTTTTTGAATTTCCTTTTTACTTAGCATACACTTACCGGACTGTTATTAATGTTAGTATTATTGTTATTAACTCGGCTGTTGACTGTCGCATCTACGGGCCAGCTGCATTCCAGCATCTCGGAGCACACGTAATTGTTAGCGTCCCGAAGTTCGTCGTCGACGTTAACGACGTTCATAACGTCAGGCGGTTCTACTGCGTCCTCGACGACCGGCTCGGGTACGACTTGCGGATCAGTTTCCTCCGACACGCTCGAGCCCATCTCCATAGCTCCGAGAATCGGATAAATGATTTCCTCCGGACAGCCGGAAATCTCTTCGTAGGCTTCCCGCATCTCGCCGCGCACCTGCAACATAGGCATACGAACCTCGTCGATTGAATTCGATAATTGAAAGGCGCCTGCCGCTGCTGCTGCTGCTGCTGCTGCTGCTGCTGCTGCTGCTGCTGCTGCTGCTGCTGCTGCTGCCGCTGCTGCCGCTGCTGCTGCCGCCGCTGGCGCTCGTAAATTCCCGCTAACGATTCCAATACCTCGAGTTCGTGAATACGCTGGAGCGTTTCACTGTCGATCTCCATGCATTCGGGAATCTGTGGCTCGGCGTCCGTGGCGCTCGGACTTATACCTTCGCTGTGCTCGACGATTTGGCCAGTTATCGCCGCATGCTCCTCCGAGAGTTGATCCGGCGATTCTACGCGCTCGGATATACTCTCGATCGCCGCCGCGTTCTCGCAGTCCGATATCTCGAAGATCTTGGTATCGTCGGCGGCTTCGATGATACCGCCGTTACGATTTTTGTCCGCTACCCGAAGAACCTGTGAATCCTCCACGTGGGACAGTGCGACCGATATCTCGGTTATCGGGTCGGCGATCAGTTCCGACGAGCACTCGATCTGCATCTCCGACACCGTTGTCGTTCGCGGCTCCGACAAGTCCGTGGATTCCTCGTCTATCGAAGCCTCCGGAATGTCCATTATTTCTTCGTTGCTAGGATGCCCCGTCGGGGAATCCGATGGCGCTTCCTCCTCTTCGGCTTCTTCCTCCTCCTCCGCTTCCTCTTCCTCTTCCTCCCCCTCCTCCTCCTCCTCCTCCTCCTCCTCCGCCTCCTCTTCGTCTTCTTCCTCCTCCTCCTCCTCCTCTTCCTCCTCCTCCTGCTCCTCCTCCTCTATCTGCATGGACTCTTCGCGAATGATTTGACGCCGATCTTTCGCCTCCGTCGAGACTCGGGGCTCGGAGACGATCGTTGTCGCTTCCGCCTCTTCCTCTTCCTCCTCTTCGGGCGGTTGATCTTCGCTCGCGTACTCGACGGGGATTCCGTTGCCCATCGTCGTAACCTCATCAACGGTGTTGATGAGGTTCTCCTTCGTCTCGGTCTCCAGACGATTATCGATCTCTGGTGAGCGTCTCGGATGATCGTCGTACTCGGGCAACGATTCAGCTGCCCCCTCCACCTCCGGTCCGTTCTCCTCGACACTCTTTTCCGCGACTGCTCGATCACCTGCGTCAGCGACAACGTCGCTCTCCGATGCTACCTTTTCTGCGTTCAACGAACTCGCACGACAGTAAAGCTCCGACGCTATGTGCTCCGCTGACGATTCCAATCGCAGTCGCAGACTCGAACGCGTCACAGCTCCGCCGGTTCGCGTTTCCGGCACACAGTGCAATCCCAGCCGGAGCTTCGGCTCCCGCTTATCACCCCATATCGGTTCAAAGTGCTTCAATTTCCATGGATCCAGTTTGTTCTTGTCCTTCTCGGCTTCCATCTTAAGACGCTGCTGATTCTCCGGCGTGAATTCACCCTCGGCGAGACGCTTTCGCCATTCCAGACAGGCCCGCGCAAAGAATTCATTGTTCAGGCCGGAAGTTGCAGCATCCTGAAAAATGTTAAATGCTTTTTTTTTATCTTCCCTTGTTACGCAGCCCTACCAGACGAAAAAAATTATAAAAAGATTATTAAAAATCGTTAAATAATAATATAAAAACATAGTAGCAAAATAATACCAAGTCTCCGATGGAAGCTAAATAAAGGAAAGCATACAAAGGGAATACCTGTCTGTCGACGCCGGGCAAGAGCTGAGCAAGTTTTCTCTGATAGAGAGGTGGAAGGCCCTGAAAGGTGTGCCTGTTGAGCAAAGCTCTGAGGCTTGTGCTAGCGAGTATGCTAGCAGGCGTTTCGAGATCCACCAGACCAGCTTCGAGCTGCGCAGCCGCGGACAATCTTTTGGTGGAACGCCTGCGTCCTGATTTAAAACTGAAACCTGGCAAACTGGCCAGTACTTCCCTCATAGTGGCAGCGGGCTCTTCGACTGAAACAATCGAAAACGCATTGTCAATTAAAATATAATACATATGTAGGAAGAAAAAAAAAATGATAATGTACGGCGCGATTACCGGTATTGACGTGCTGCGGTACTGGTACAAGGGGCGAAGGAGGTTCATTGGGCGGCGGCGGAGGCAGCGGCTTGACGACTATGCGCGGCAGAGTGCGAGAATTGCCCGACGCTATCGTAGTGTTTTTTCTTCGTCTCTTAGCTTGCTGTCTGAGTGCGTGCTTTATAACTTTTTTGCTGTGCACCATACCGGAGTAACCGGAACATCCGGGACTCGTATCGCCGCCACCCTCGACTTTAGCGGCCTCCACCTCAATCTCCATTATATCCGCGGTCGTCAATTTATCCTCGTCAGAGCAACATCGCGATTTCAATGAAAACCCAACGTAATAATAATAACAGCGAGAAACGATAAAGCCGCATCGGATAGCCGCTACATCGAGCGATGTCTCCGGTTCAACGAAACGGTCATTGGCATATCATCGCATCTCATAAATATCGACGGCAGCATACCCGACCGCACATAAATTTCCAAATGACAAATAAAAACAACATCTCCACCAGTGGCTAGAAGCGTTCCGTGTCTCCTCCGACGAACAGAGTTCATATAAATAAAACGATCTCCGCGTTTAACGGCACCAATCACCACCGGGTTGAACGATAATCGTACCGGCAATACAAACGATTGGCCAAAGTTTTTCTAACCGCGATTATCCGATTATTTCACACGGACGATATCGTGTTTCTCGTTGAAATATCGTGCAATGTATAACCGGGCAGGAAATACTCGCTGTTACGTTCTCTTCGGCCATGTTGCATCTACGTATTTACGCCATGATTGACAGAGGAGAACGGCGCGAACGTAGACGCTAGTGGGATTTTAAAGGGTCGTGCGTCGTGCCGCAGCATTCCATCGAACGCCGTAATAAGTCCCTGAGGCGAACTAGTTACTTTTTTTGTTATTTTCAATCGTCGCGCTTTTCCGTATTCTTCGGCCCGAAAGACAACTTAAATTCGATCGAGACATCGAGACTACTTCTTCTTCTTCTTCTTTAATACAATTTTGTCCGAGCCTTCACCACCACAGTGAAGGGGAACCGGACTGGCCACAGGAAATCCGCGCCGGCCAATGATTCACGTAGAGACATCGAGACTACATACAGTCGAAGCCCGCTATCCGACAGATATCATCTTCTTCTTCTATCCTTTTCTCCTGGCTATCGCCATCTACTGACAGCATGTGCCACGGATCAAATCATCGGCCGTCTCGATGCTGTGGCGGGGATTCTCCAAGGTGCACTAAGGTGCATGCGAAATGACGTACCCACATTCGACACCGTCAGATACCGCGACACGGAGTGAGTTTCCAGGTTTCCACCGGGACTGAAATTGGGTCTCGAATTGAAATCGAATTGAAAACTGAAACGGGTTTGATACTGGACTGGTCAGTAAAGTTAGGTCGTCTTGTACGTAGTTTCTTGAATCACCAACAGAGTGGAGGAAATAGTACTTGACGCCGCATCAACAATCAACCTAACAAAAATTCTGCGACTGACAGCCCGCTGTCGACATTTGGAAAACAAAAAATATTATTGTCGTCACAGACGAATAGATATTAACGCCGCTTGAACAAACATTAATGCCGCATGATCGACATCTACAAGTATGTATATATTAAATTCTATATGTTGACTTTGTACTGTTGCGAATAATGTACTTCATGTATTATTCATAGATTCCGAAACATCAACTGCTGCACACCTGGAGCATCACATGATGCTTCAATTTCTCAGGGCTGTACAAGCAGTCACAAGATCTAATACCCCAGGTATGTGTATCAGAATGCAAGCATTTCTTATAACAAATACTTAATTATCTCATTGTTTCAGGTATCAAAGAATATCAATGGAATTGATATTGGTCCAAAAACGAATTGATTTACACTACAATTTTGCTCCAGTGTCATCGCAGCGTGTTGCACTCTGCTCCTTCCTCCAAACCCAAGATAATCATATCACTGCAAAATGGTTGATTGAACTTCAAGATGTTGAAAGACAATTCGAACGGCCAGAAGAATATGAAGAAGAAGCGCATCCGGAAGCAGGACTGATATGCGACACGCTGAAAAATTTCTTAGCGGATGATCCTTTGCGCCGATCGTACAGGCGGTAGGATTACATTTCACCTCCAGAAATGTTTTTTTATGCAGCTTTTAATTGACAATGTCCATTACTGATATCGATGGATGAAATTAATAAACTATAAGGAGAAGCGACGCTGGCAGCTTTGCCGATTCTTTTGGCGGATTTTCCCGTATTCTCACCACAGCAGAGATGACGACAGTGAAAGGAACTTTCAAGTAGCAAGACACCCCTCGTAACCAGTGCTAATGGCTCGTGTATTCTGGAAGTTCGTGCTCTTCGCAGCGATCGTTCAACGAAAAACACTTATTAACCCGAGAGTGTACAACTATTAACATTTCGGACAAAAGCAAGTTAGGTTTTCATGTGTCTACTTACGAACACCTAATGTGCTTCTATCCGAAACCTTAGCAGTCTTGAAGAAAAAGAAATCTATATTTAAAAAAATTGTACGAGTTTTATTTTTAAGAAAAAAATTAAGAATATCAAGAAATATTATTGAAAAATACAATTTTTGAGTGTAGGCGGCACACGGAGAGTGGTGCTCTTATAAGCAGATGGTAAAATATTTTTATTCATTTTTTTTCTATTTTTTTAAATAGAAAAATCGTGTTGAAAATCTCGTGCGATTGATTGTCGACAGAGGGAACGGTGAGTATCGTACGAAAAAATTCGGTGGTCCGTATAAAAAAAATCAAAGGCGTTCAACTTTTTAAAAAACTGCCAATTGAAATTTTCATATGTCTTTCTTATAATGTTCCTTTATTCGCGAAGCGTCTTCTATGAAAACGCATTTTTTTGTTTGTATTTTCCCTGTCACACACACACGCACGCACGCACACGCACGTGGTGTGGTTTCATGCCGCTGGGCCATGTACCGGCCTGCAAGTTTATCGTAGATAAAACAGTTCACTGTAGTTCATGGTTGCAACCCAACCTGACGGGTTACAGTCGGGTGTTATGCTGGTTCAATTCCACCGTCGTTTCAGACCCGATCTGTGGCCTATTGGAGTCCCGGTGGAAACTCACTCACGCTTACAGGTACTCCTACTGTATCACTTTGGCATGCAATTTTTTTTTTTTTTTTTTCAATTCGAGGTTGCTCAATGCTTGTTCTAGACTTACAGCTTGGTCAACACAGTTGTTTCGAAATCTTGAAAGTTCTCGCTTATAAACTTCATCGAGAACGGCGGAGGGAGCAAGGGGGAGGGCAAACGTTGACATTCTGACATTTGTTCTTCGATAGCATATAATTATCGTCTCGCGATTATGACTTATGACGAAGAATATGGAACGACTGGAAGACCGTATACGATTTGCGAGGTTATCAAAAGAAGTTGACGTTTGATAAGCATGTCTCTTAAGTAGATGTCATGTTATATTTATTAATAAAACCACGAAACGTGGCGATTTGCAATTGAGAAATACTCCCGCGCGTACGACATCGTCCGTACAATTTAAAAAAAAAATTTCAACTCAAGCACAAACGCTCGAACGATGTCCGAAGGTATAGTCGTCGTTGGATCGTGCATGATTGACTTTTCTAGGTATGTGTGACACTTTGGTTACGACAACTGGAGACAGGGCTCATTGAATTATGAGATTATAGTGCCAGCAGAGATTGATACAATTTAAATAGTAAAATTGCGAAAAACAAATTTTTCTACAGTTACGCAGCAAGATTACCCTTGCCTGGTGAGACCCTCTGTGGAACAAAGTTTGAGAGGAGTTTCGGTGGAAAAGGAGCCAATCAATGCGTCACAGCGGCCAGGCTCGGCGCTTCGACATCCCTCGTTGCTTCGGTAGGTATAGGTATAGCGTATTATTGTACGATAGGACCATAGCTTCAGTACGAAACCCATTATTTATCGGCACAAGAAATTTTTGGATGACTGGCAAGTAAATCGTAACTCACGATACTAGTGCGATAAGACTTCTTCCGACGAGTATGATTCCGACTCAGCTTCGATCGAAATTGTGCCGAAATTGCACGTGTTAAAAAAAAGTTTCTCGCGTGTTTATCGTGCCGAAATTTTACTTTACAAGGTGTTAAAATAGGGCTTTCGCATAAAACTAGCTAATTTCAAATAATATTTCATTCTACAGCTTGGAGCCGATATTTTTGGCACAGAGTACTTGAAGGTGTTGAAATCTGAGAATGTCGATGTCTCGTATGTTAAAGTCAAAGAAGATGTCAGCAGTGGTACAGCTCAAATACTCATAGCTGAGAACGGTGAGTCATCGACGATTCTGAACTGAAATTCAACATCAAATTCAATGTTGGCATGTTTTTTCATGGCTTTCAATAAACAATAAACACAAAAAAATTCGTTTTAATCAATTAGCAATTAGTGTAATTACTAATTGAATAATCATACCTAAAGATTAATTAATTAATTAATTATTTACTAAATAATTATAATGTTAATTGATAATAATATCCACCTCAAAAGTGGAGAAAAAGAAGAAATCTGTAACAAAGTCAAAAAATTATGTACAGGAGAAAACAGTATAGTTATAGTTATGGGAGCTAATGCTTTGCTGAGCACGAAGGACGTGGATGCCGCGGCAGATACGATAAAAAGCGCTTCGATCTTGCTATGCCAGTTCGAGAGTTGTTTGGAAACAACTCTTTATGCTCTGAAGCTTCATAAAGGACATGGTCAGTCTATGTAATTAAAAAATAAAACAAAAAAAGGATACGTCCGTTTTATTTGCGATTTATTTTGCAATGTTAATTGACATAGAATAATCGTCCAACAGGCATATCCATCCTGAACGGAGCACCCGCCGTAGAAAAACCCTATCCCGAATTGTTCAGGACTTGCGATATCTTCTGTGTGAATGAGACTGAGGTGAAGAAAACTCGACGATTCTCTAAGCGGGGGCGATTAATTAATTAATTATTTTCATAGGCTCAACTTATGACGGGTATAAGACCGTTAGAGTTGTCCAATGCTCAAGAAGCTGTCGATTGTCTTTTGGACAAGGGCTGCAACACGGTGATTCTTACGCTCGGGGCTGAGGGTGCCGTTTTCGCCTCTCGAGTAGACAATGATAGTCGAAAGATCGTTCACGTTTCTACGGAAAAAGTAACGCCTGTGGATACCACTGTGTGTATTGTTAAAATCCGTTTTTCGACGCAGGTAGTGGTACATCGAATTTCAAATCTTTTTAAAAAATTTCAGGGAGCCGGAGACGCGTTTCTCGGAGCCTTCGCTTACTTTACGGCTTATCATCCGGCACTGCCGATGAAGGAGAGCATAAGAAGAGCTTGCCACATAGCCACCCAGAGCGTATTGAAGACAGGCACTCAGTCCAGCTTCCCATCCAGAAAACAACTTTCTCGAGAATTGTTTTTATAAATTTCTTTCAAGTTAATTAAAAACAAAAAGCAAGCTTGATGTCTCGCTCAATGTCGATTACCTGCGGAAAACAAATTATCGGAGCCGTCAATTTCATTGCAGTTTATTTATGGCAGGGTGGCATAGCCTCCGAACGGAGTCATCGACGATTCTTAACTGAAATTCAACATCAAATTCAATGTTGTCATGTTTTTTCATGCATTTCAATAAACAATAAATGGAAAAAAATTCGTTTTAATCAATTAGCAATTAGTGTAATTACTAATTGAATAATCATACCATTAATTAATTTATTTATTATTTACTAAATAATTGTAATGTTAATTGATAATAATATCCACCTCAAAACTGGAGAAAAAGAAGAAATCTGTAACAAAGTCAAAAAATTATGTACAGGAGAAAAGAGTATCGTTATAGTTATGGGAGCCAATGCTTTGCTGAGCACGAAGGATTGTCTAATTTTTAAAAATCACGTTTTTAGATTAACTAAAAACGCAATTTTCAAAAATTGTACGAAATTCTGAAAAAATTCATACGTATTCAGAAAAATTAACAAATCGTTTTCATAAAAAAAAAAAATGTAGTTTGCCGGGTGATTTGTTGGGAAATTTTTTTTTCGTTAATTTGTTAATAACATTTTGGAATTATTATTATGCAAAATTAATCTTTTCAGTACCTTCCACATGATTGATTTTTTTCAAATTTTTATCTCATCGAGAAGTGTTAGCTATTCCTCTCTCAATCTTCTCTGAACTCACGTGGGCTCAGGCTGTCCGCTAGTGCTACCTTAATTGTATCTAATCGACAGAGTCAACCAATTTGCAATGAAGGAGTCTACGCTCCGTACGACGCGACTCTATTGTAGAGTCGTGCGTAAATCCCTTGATTTTCAAGAATTGTTATTATACTTTTAGAATTATTATACTTTTAGAGATGTCAATCTAATGGCGATGGCGAAGATAGACCTTCCTTAAGTCTCTCACTACCTAATCTGCCTTTTCATCCTTCTAGTTTAAACATTCCCCTTTCCTAAGCTTATTCTAACGAATATTGTAAGCTGCCGAAATGAAGAGAGTGTATTGGTCGCTGTTTCGCAGCATGATGGGCGTCGCGTCATCCCTGTGTGATTTTTATGGGGCGATAATTCTCACCATAAGTAGCAAAAGGGAAGATGTATTCCGTCTCGCACTGAGCAAGCAGAAGAACTGTAAGCAGGGACGACCTTAATTTATCTGTTCGTATTTTATTAACTTATCTGGTCGTATTTTATGAACTTATCTGAACTATTTTATGAACTTATCCGAACGTATTTTATTAACTTGTCCGGTCCTATTTTATTAACTTATCTGATCGTGCTTTATTAAGTTATCTGGTTGTTTTAACTTCTTCGGTATTTCACTGTACCTTTCATATTTGGCCCGTTAAGGGCAAAGTAGCCACCGGCTCTACACGCAGTTGGTAACAAAAATTGTACTGAATGCGGCTTTGAGACCGCAGACCGCCAAGGAAAAAGAAAATTGTCTTTCCCTAGGGAATCGACACCCACACAGGGGAAGACAACTTTCTGTTTCCTCGGTGGACTGCGGTTACAACACGGCATTGAGTACAGTCCAGGCATTTCAAATCACCTGAAGGGTCAATAATCAGTTACAAAACTGATTTGGGGTAACGCGATCTTATCGTAACACACTGGAGAGTTTATTCATAATATTATGACTTATAAAAGGTGAATATCGGAACTTATCGGATCAACGGGACGCGAGGCGATGTACAAATAAGTCATAAAATACTTTCTTTTTTTAAGTTTCGTTTTATCGAAAAATTAAGAAATATACCATGATTGCACGATTGGTATCGAGAGTGCAGTACACGTTACAGGTAAAGCTTTATGAGTTCATCACTGACAGCGGACGGAGTCAGAATCCCCAAATCAGTAAATAAAAGATCAATGAAATGGGGTGGTGTGTAATCGACTAGTGGATGCTCGTTACGCAGATTCTTTTTCAACGTACTTGCGGTGTACTGAAATAAAAAATAAGTAATTTTATTATGTTAAAGAACATATCCCACATTAAGTGAATAAAAATTGCGACGATCACTTCTTAACTTACTTTAAATTCGTCCGGAAGATCGACTTGGTTTAACGGATATATTCTTGCGAATTTGAAACTCTCGGTCAATACGTAGAATGGCTTTTTAATTTCTTTGGCACAAATTGCCATAGTGTACGTCCCGATCTGTGTCAAAGGTGTAAACGATTTAACATCGAAATATCGAAGCTTATAATTATTCAAAAAAAATGTTGATTTATTAATTTAAAAAAATTACCTTATTAATAACGCCACCGCTTTCCGCAACACCTTCCGCGCCGACCATCACCATATCGACTTGTTCCATTACGTAACCAACTGCAGAATCGAGAATCAGAGTGCATGGAACTCCCAACTTTGTCAAATTTTCACACATCTCCTCCCTAACGGGGACAAAAAAGATGTAACGAAAACTATGCGATATGAGACAACGGGAGACAAGAGAAAAGGGATTCATACCCACTAGAATCTGGGGCAGATTGTGTTACGTATACTTGAAAGATTTTGTTGCTTGCCGCAGCTTCCTTCATCGTTTGCAACACCACTCTCGACTTCGAGTGCGTTAGAATTTTCTGAAACGACAGAAAATATATAATATATGTCATATAGCTAATATATAATATATCATATTATATATAGTATATAATACATAATATGTATCATATGGCTAATTCCGCAACACGGACGTGTTGAATAACGTTATTTTATTTGAAAAAAGATAATTTAGGGTGAAGGAAGCACTCAGTCGGTAAAGAAAACTGTGAGATATTTTTTTTAAATGAGGCGAATTTTTCCGAGAAAAATTACCCTTATTGATAATAGTACATTACAGTTTCCTTTACCGACTGAGCGGGTTCCCTTCGCCTTAAGGGGAAGTGAAATATCGCGATTGATAATGAAAACTGTACTGAACTAGAAAAGTTCAGTTCTCAAAGGGTGCTAATTTTTTTGAGGAAAAAGCAAATTCGAGCCGGATGCACACGGTAATTTCGCATCCGGCCCGAATTAAACTTTTTCTCAAAAAAGTTAGCACCATTGAATAAAGTTCATTTGAAAATTGCAACTATCTCTCTCGCACACACAGCTGTTTCACTTCCCCTTAAGGGCATGAGTAATACCGTGATCGGTAATAAATCCCCATTTTCTACGAGTCAATATTTCGAACAATAAGAAATTACATATCCATTGCCTCTAAAAACCTAATTGGCTCTTGACCAAAATATCAAGAGTCTTAAAGAAAATCGTAATCGCGATGTTTACGACTGAGCGTAAAGTCGGTAAGCGGGAGGGTGCTTCGCATGGCCTCAATTTCCCCATTTGAAGAAAAACCTAAAAACTATATATGCCTCGCTACCTAAACGCTTTGCCAATGTACTACATTGAATTCGTTAAAGTATCAATATTATTTTGTCAATTATTTTATTAACATGATTATTTCGTACAATTTAATTTATTTATTAATAAATGAATTAAATTGTAGTAAATAATCTTATTAATAAAGAAAGGCTTGTCGCGTAAATCAAATAAATAAATAAAAATAATTTTCAAAAAAGCCCTCCATCAAAATATTTTCATGTTCCGCTACAAAGGACTTTGGTCATAGAGCTTCCTTTTGTACTTACGCAACCGTCAGTGATGAAGTGGGCAGCAACTTTGCCAACTTTGCCACGAGCCGCTACGAGCTTTTCGTAAAATATGCTACCCCTGTGGAGCATGATACCCTTGCACTCTGCGAACGACTGTGAAACCACTTTTTAAGAAATGGCGCTTATATCAAGAGTATCGAGGAGACAAGGGTAACGATTGTTTTACCGGTGTATCCAACGTCGCCAAGGTAATGAAGCGTAGAAACAGTTCGCTTCCGGACGCGATAGCGGTGACTGGATGATCGGTGGATCGCATCGCGTCCACAGCATTTTGCAAGCAATAGCGCAGCTCCTGGACCGTCTCGGCTGTAACAAGTTAGTTCCGCATAGAGGCAAAATTTCAACGCCCAATCTAAAATACTCACACTTGGAGTGCTCCAATACTTTCAGTAGCGTGCGAATAGCCGCCATTCCGGCGGAAATATCTTTCTCATCTTTGATTATTTGATTGAAGTACTGACAGATTTCTATAAGAAAAAAAAAAATGAAACAGTTTTAATTTTTTTTTCCGATTCCAGCTTCGCGGTTGCGAACCGTTGCGAAGTTTGTTTACCTTCCCGTTCCATTTCGACGGCCTCTGAGAGAATTCAACCACACAAACTGTTGTTCCACGCGATAATAACTAAACAAGTTGCACATATGTACACGATTTTTTTAGGTTAATAAAGTTATCGACAGTGACGAAATATTGCGGCAACAACAAAACTGTGATTCGATCGAAGCAGTGTGGGCTTTAAATAATGTGCGGATGATGTATAAAGTACAGTCGTGGTATCGACGAACGATGCAGTTTCCTGAAATACCTTTCGGGCAAGTTATCCGCGAATTATGTCCGGAGATGAGAGATGTCGGCCGGTAAAATTTCCGTGATTCCCTTATCAGCAGTGTTGGTGCAGCGAACGAAGTGCCGTGTGCAAAAGGGATCCTTGAACCGTTGAACCAGCGACCAACTGCATGGAGAAGTTCACGCGAATTTATCAAGGAGATTAGAGTGACTGGTCGGATCTGTTGGATGCTGGTGTATCCGAACAGAAGTTGAAAATCGGTCGATTCTAGAAACGTCTTTTTTGGACTTGAATAAATAATAAGGAAAAGTCGGCGGGGATTTATAAAGTCGGTTCGGCAATTTTTGAAATTTGTTGCACCTGCGATTGTAAACAATGACTGAGAACGTCGGAAAAGTAGGTATTAATCGGGTTTGATTGAGCACGTTCATTTATTTATAGTTTTAACGATGAAATTACTTCGTTTCAAGGTTATCAAATGTCGCGCGGCCGTTGCTTGGAAGGAGAAGGAACCTTTGTCTATCGAAGAGATAGAAGTCGCTCCGCCGAAGGCCCACGAGGTTCGGATCAAGGTCGTAGCCGTTGCTCTCTGTCATACGGACGCTTATACTCTCAGTGGGCTGGATCCGGAGGGAATCTTTCCAAGCATATTGGGTCACGAGGGCAGTGGAATTGTTGAGAGCGTCGGCGAAGGAGTCACCGAATTCAAAGTTGGTCAGTACGTAGCTGTAAGATAATTAAAGATACGTCTTCCCTGCCAAAAAATTTTATTTTTATATACAAATTCCAGTCAGACAACATTTTATCTTTTACGATTGAGTTTTTTTGTACAAAAATAAATTGCTCAATTTTATTTTGAACTTTACGCAGAGAAATGGATGTGATATCGGATTTTCCATTTTTCTATCTTTTGTATTATTATCATTATTATTATCATCATTATTATCATCATTATTATTGTTACTATTATTTTAGGCGATCATGTTGTACCTCTGTACATTCCTCAGTGCGGGGACTGCAAGTTCTGCAAGTCTCCGAAGACAAATTTGTGCAGCAAGATCCGTACGACCCAAGGAAAGGGCCTCATGCCTGATGGAACATCAAGATTCACATGTAAAGGAAAGACCCTGGCTCATTTCATGGGTTGTTCAACATTCTCGGAATACACGGTGGTGGCTGATATTTCGCTGGCCAAGGTGTGATACGTTTTTGTACTGTGAAAATTAATATGATGGTAATATGACTCGGTTGGTAAAAAAAATTTGGCAATCAAATTTTCACAAACACCCTTTAGAGATGATTGCCTATCTTTGGGATAAATCCTGAGATAGGTAAACTCTGAAGTTGCGTTAAGAAAAAAAAAAAAAAAAAAAAAAAAAAAAAAAAAAAAAAAAAAAAAAAAACAACAACAACAACAACAACAACAACAATGGTAAAATTCGTCCAACTACTGTTAGACCGATTTTACCATTCTAAGTTTTTTTACTTTGCGAAATTTGACCAAGTCTTTTGTAGATCACTGCTTTGTACGCAAAAGTGTGGCCTGCATAGTCTGTGTATTGCATTTGGATAATTTTTCGTTTTCGATGAGACTCGCACAAACGTGTTCAGAATAATTGATTGCAGAATAACAATACACAAATGTTTTTACATCTAACCGAACACATTTTTTTGGCAACGGTTATTTGCGACTTCCAGGTAGATCCTGCAGCACCACTCGACAAAGTTTGTTTGTTGGGCTGCGGCGTTCCCACGGGCTACGGGGCGGCTTTGAACACCGCCAAAGTAGAGGCCGGAAGCACGTGCGCTATCTGGGGACTGGGCGCCGTCGGCTTGGCTGTTGCCTTTGGTTGTAAAGCGGCTGGGGCCTCTCGCATCATTGGCATTGATGTTAATCCCTCGAAATTCGACCAAGGTAATACAAACGAAACGAATTATTATTCATGAGTACTGCACACCCGGTAAGGTGACTGAATAATCTAATGTGCAACGTCGCTCTCCTCTCCAGCCAAGATTTTCGGATGCACCGAATTTGTAAATCCAAAGGATCACGAGCGCCCGATTCAAGAAGTACTCGTTGAACTTACCGATGGAGGTCTCGACTACACGTTCGAATGCGTTGGAAACGTTAACACAATGGTGCGAACGATTGATGTTGAGTCTGCTGTTCGAAAAGATAGAGAATATTTTTATAACGATTTTTTTCTACGACCAATTTGTAGAGGGCAGCTTTAGAGTCGTGTCACAAAGGTTGGGGTACATCAGTGATCGTTGGCGTTGCAGCAGCGGGGCAAGAGATCAGTACGCGTCCGTTCCAGCTGGTGACAGGTCGCGTCTGGAAGGGTACCGCGTTCGGAGGTTGGAAGTCGAAGGAGAGCGTGCCAAAGCTGGTAAAGGCGTATCAAGACAAAAAATTTATGCTCGATGAGTTTGTGACACACAATATGGCGTTCGAAAAGATAAACGAAGGCTTCGAGTTACTTCACACCGGCAATTGGTAAGACCCCAATTGGATCTGTGAAATTAAATGCGCATCGAATTGATGTGTGTCACAATTCTCTAATCGCTTTACTGTGTTTTACAGCTTGCGAGCCGTCCTTCACTACTGAAACTACTAAACTCATTGCGGAATCTCGGACCACGGATATAAATATATAAATTGGATATAAATATAATATTTGGATGTGAGCCAAAAATAGCCATATTATAAAGTTTTTTATTGCGACGCAAAGACTTTTTTCGTACAATGATTTCTTCATCTATCCCATTTTTTGTAATTCCAGCTCCAAATCGGAGCTGGGCAAAGTACACTAAGCACTCGAATTATGTATTCAAGTACCGAGTATTAGAAGTATGTATTCAAGTAACACACGGAGAAAAAAAAATTGTTGGTGCAACTTTTTTGTTACCGGTACAAATTTAGTTTGTTAGTATCGGGATAACAAAACCAGCTTGTAACCATAGCAACATTTTTCGCTTGGAGCGATTTGCTACCGCAACGAAACAGCATTTCTTGCTGTAACAAAAAAAAATCGAGAAAAATCAGATCAAATCAGCCAAGTAGTATTACAAAAATCTAAAAAAAAAAAAATACGAGATGTAAAAAATCTTGAAATCTTGAACTGGCAACTTGGCGTGCCAGTTTTTTTTTATATAATTTTTGAATGAACTACGTACGACAGTAATTGGAAAAAAAACTGGCACGCCAAGTTTTTTTTGTTCAAGATTTTTGACATCTCGTATTTTTTTTTTTTTAGATTTTTGTAATACTACTTGGCTGGTTTGATTTGATTTTTTTCGATTTATTTTTTTACATTTTGATACACATATATATATATTTTTTTATTGTTCGGATAAACATCTGTTTTGGTAGATTTTTTAATTTTTAAGAGGTTTTTCCATAAACATATTTTCTGAACGTTTTAAGTACTTGGCGTACCATTTTTACTTTTTTGAAAAAAAGTATTTTGTGGTTGATTTCACCTATTTTTTCCTGCAAATGCGATTTTCTTCTTAGTCTTAATCTCGAGGAGGAAAGCATTTTTTTTTCCGAAAAATTTTTCCATTGCTGCAATAACAATATTGACCAAACTTAGTGTCAATCAGTTTATATTTGATATAAAAATACTCCCCAGGTCCATCGTGAAGATTTCCGAAGAATCCGAAGAATTTTTGCGTATAGCACGTAATCACCTCACACCCGTATTTCAGGTTCACCTCATCATATCTCGGGAACCGCTGGACGATTATGATCGTAATTAGGCCCATTGGAAAGCTTGGGTCCGAATTATATCATAAAAGTGTCCTTGAAAATTCGATCCGATGCTTCGTTGCCGAGATCGAGCCGTTCGAAAATCATCGCGTAAACTCACGCACAATCGATCTCCTCACACCCGTATTTCAGGTTCACTTCATCATATCTCGGGAACCGCTGGACGATTATGATCGTAATTAGGCCCATTGGAAAGCTTGGGTCCGAATTATATCATAAAAGTGTTCTTAAAAATTCGATCCGATGCTTCGTTGCCGATGTACTTTATCTCCTCACACCCGTATTCAGGTTCACGCACAATCGAAACATTTTGCATCGATTCCTGATCGCGATCATCGTACACAAGAATCCACCGAACGAATGTGTTCGGAATTAAGCAAACTGGAAAGCTTGGATAGACATTCTATAGTAAAATTTTAATATCATTTCGATCCGATGATTTATTTGTGAGGTAACGTAGTGCAAACAAATACTTCCGGCATTTTGGAGTATAACTACTTGGTAGCGTCCTTCGCACACTTAAAAAATTTCTTTTAAGTACTTGGCGTCGAGACGCTACCGCGTCTCTTGATATTTGTTATATTACTGAGTGGAGCGCGTATATGTGCCAACAACTACGACGAGCTCGAGACGCTCGACACGCAAAATGAAAACAAAGAGACGCGAGAAAACAGTTCCGTTGTATTCGAGTAAACATAAAAAATAGAGTGGAATTGCGAACTCTTGAAATTTTCTGTATATGGATGTACACACTGCGAAAGGTGATACCTTACGGAGCTTTAATACATCCATATGCACCAAATTTCGTGAATTCGCGATTGTGAATACAGACATTATTGTCAATATAATAAAATGATAAAATACAAACGCGGTGAGTTAATCTTCATAGTAATGTAAGTGCGTATCTATAACAATCCTATTACCAGTCTTCACTCAGCCGTCAAATTACAGCAGGCGTCGTCTGTTCTAGCAAACTAAATCGTTGCAGTAACAAGAAAGTTTTGTCGTGATAGCAAAACCAATTGCTTCTACGTAGTAACGTTTTTTTTTTGTGCTTTTACTAATCGTTTTGCTGCGGGAACGAGGTCATTTTCAGCAAAACTCATTTTTGTTAGAGCAGCTAAACCATTTTTCTCCCTGCAAGTACTAGAAGTATGTATTCGAGTACCAAGTACTAGAAGTATGTACTCAAGTACCAAGTACTAGAAGTATGTATTCAAGTACCAAGTACTTGAGTAGAGGTATTGAGTCTGTGAGAGAATATCAGAAGGCCAGTGTGCATGAAATGCTAAACATGAAATATCTCTTTGACTTAAAAGATATTCACAATATATTGATTGACTGATTATGATTATACAATCGAATTCCCGTCATCTTCACCCTTGCTTTCGTTTAAATATTCAACGGAAATATTGGTGTCGAGCAGAAAACAAAAAACAACGTTATTGCTCAATTTCACTTTTTTTTGTTGCGCTATTATAAGTAAGACAAGGGCAATCTCGATGGGTTATAAATTGTAATCGAATAATGCTAGCTACAGTAAGCAGGAAAAATATTAGTTATCACGCTCTTAATTCTAAAATAATTATTATAGATGAGATGTTACCGCGGTTCTTGATGGTTTTGTCTTCAAATTATGCGTCCGAAAACATAAATTGCCTGGGCCGAGACGGGCTACCCTTGAATTGTTCACTTTTTTATCCCTGCCTGTGCCTATTTCAAGTACCATACTTCAAGTACGACGTACTTCAAGTACTTGAAGTACTTCCCGTATTCCAAGTACCATGGACTTGAAATACCGCCCGGCTCTGCAATAACCACATAATACAATACAATAAAAGAGTATTAAATTGAAATATGTTGTTTCCATGAGGGGAATTCTTCGACGAATGGAAAATTGTTTTCTGCACCTATCGAGATACTTCTAGCAGAACGATGATCGATAAATATTTTTCTTCGCTTTCACATTATCTTCCTCTTGATACATTGCCTTATCGAAACTCATAGGACATTTTTGTATCCAGGTCCCGTAATCCGATTACAAGTTGTATTTATTCTCCTTCTCGATGTAAAAATAACGCGTATATTTATGTAGAGATTTTCCAAGAACGTGACGGCTTTGTTCACCACGATGATATCGGTATTTTTTTTTTTTTTATTGTGAATCGACTGTCGCTGTGTGATAGGGTGAATGTGGTGAATATGGCCCAGTCCATATATAATTGACTAATGGTAGTGGTCGTTCGCGCGCTTGCAGTAATTTGTACAAGAATTTTGTTTTTATCGATTAATCAATAACATGCGAATGATTTTTATTACCATTTGTCTTCCCATTTGCCCTAGTAATAGAAATTGAAAATGTCCGTAAATGTAAGTGTGTTAATGTTCCCCTATAGATAATCTTCCTTTCCCAATAATCAGTAACCACCTCTCTCTATCCCCATAAGTGACTCCCGTCCCATATTATCACTTCCGTTTATACATAAATGGAACTGATAATATTCTATTACATATATATATTAATTAGGGTGTTTCACAAAAAGGATATTTAAAAAAAAAAAATCCTCCCATCTTTTTAAAGTATAGATTTCGATCTCAGATTGAACCTCACGATAGGCCGTCCCTAGCAAAAAATTCCACGAGGTGCCGCATTCGACGTTTGTACCCAAAAAATGCGGCACCTTTTAAACGTAATTGTCAACAACCGCCTTTCGCGAAATGTTTTTTTCGATCGAAATACATACTTCTACGGGGTGGGAGATTAACTTTTTGTGATTTTTTGTAGTAAACCGAAAAAATGTGTACCGAAAAAATTCGACAATTTCTTTCTTTTTGGAAATAAACGACGAGTGCGGCATCTCTTAACATTTTTAGCTTAAGCCTGCCGTTCGCGATGTTCAATTTCAGATTAAAATCTATACTTTTGGGGGGTGGAACGAATTTTTTACAACAAATTCACCCTACTGGACATTTTTAGGGTTTTCTCTATACGAATTTAATAATCAAAGTATTTTGTGTTTAATAGAAAAAATTGCAAAAAGTTAAGCTCCCATCCCGTAAAACTATATATTTTGATCGATAAAAAAATCCAGCGAAAGGCGGTCGTTGACAATTAAATTTGAGCGGTGCCGCATTTTTTGGGTAAAACATCGAATTCGGTACCTCTTACGATTTTTTGCGAGGTACCGCCTTTCGCGAGGTTCAATTTTCGATCGAAATCTGTACTTTAAAAAGGTGGCAAGAAAATTTAAAAAACAATGCCTTATTTTGAAACCCCCTAATATTTATGTAGAGATTTCTCACCCGTTAATCTCGGTGGTTCATATTCACCACCTTTCCCATATAGCAAGTTAGAAGTGAGCTCTTATCCAATCGCATCCGACGGCAAGATGTACCTTATCTTGGACCGAGGGTTCATAATAAAGTGAGGAGGAATCACGATGGATTATCATTGAGGTCTGCACTCGCGATCGGGTTGACGCGCCGACGAAAGATAAA
Organism: Exephanes ischioxanthus; assembly: GCA_958510785.1. Classification (NCBI taxonomy): domain Eukaryota; kingdom Metazoa; phylum Arthropoda; class Insecta; order Hymenoptera; family Ichneumonidae; genus Exephanes; species Exephanes ischioxanthus. The sequence continues at coordinate 17,960,528 of OY294024.1, read as the reverse complement.
TCAAAGATGTTGAAGTCTCTGGTTTTGTGTGTTCTTCTGTTGCACAAGGTATACGAAATTAACGGTCATGCGGATCCGGTTTCGATCGATGAGGCTGAGCAAGGTAAGAATGGTAAATTAATAAATTCATCGAATGTGAGGTCAAGGAGCAATTTAGCAGCAATACGCTTATTCTATGTATCGCAACAACTATAAATTTTTAATATTCCTGCCAATAGCTGAGTCGAAGAGGATTCTGAACAGACCGTACGCGACCCTCTCAAACGGGCCTTTACTCGAGAGAGCAAGGTTGAGCAGCAGTTTTAACAACGCCGACGAGGAAATCTCTACTGATTATGTTTTGGCGAAAGGAATCGGTGCCTTCAAGGTGCATCGTATCAAGCTTAAGTGGAACGCCGCGAGGCAAATTTGCAATGAGGAGGGAGGTGAATAGTCCTCAATTATTCATAATATTTTACGCTACTGTGTTGATTTTTTTTTTTCAATTCTCACGAAATTTTTCATCGCACAGGTCATTTGGCCATTATAAGATCAACATCGGAAGCAAATATCGTAAAACAATTGATGATCGAGTCGTCGATCGACGATGCGTGGCTCGGTTTGCACGATCAGTTCGAGGAGGGAGATTGGGTTTCAGTGCTCGACGAGCCTATCACTGAGATCGGATGGGCATATTGGTCTCGCAGTTTTTACCCCAATCCTGACTATCGGTACAGCAATCTGGATTGCGCCCGAATACTGAAGAACGACGCAGGCTTGAAGGATGAAAATTGCGACTCTGCTAGACCTTTCATCTGCAAAATATCGATATTGTGAATTAAACAAATCTGTATCATTATCAATCGTCATGTTTTTGTGCCAAACTGTGTGCGATTGATTTTTATGATTTTTGGTAGCAACTAAAGCTCGATTCACCGTCAACATGATTTCTTCGACATTGTTTGGTTGCGTCTATCTTTTAAATTACAATAAAATAGTGTGTTTTCCTTTGGGATGCTGAAATCTTTGTTGTTAATCGTGTGACATCAATTTCTGCGCGGGCATGGCGTTCAATGGTTTTGATGAAAATTGCATTTGAACATGTACAATGTGATGGCTCTCTATTGTACAGCGCGTGTTCGGGTCAAATCTCGCAAAAGGATTATTTACTGCCATTGTTTTCTCATCCCCATCTCGATAGAGTATGCGCATACGAGTGTAGACAGTTGCATATCGCCTAATGCAATGCCTGCATTTAGGGGAGCGGACTTTAACAGTTTTTTTCCCCGGTGAGACGAAATTGACTGGTAGATATCTAAGTCTCGCAAGTAGAATCGATACATTTGTTTCGATGAATGGTCTGGCATATATGAAAATGTGTGCAAATGTTCATTTATTGGTACGTGTTCAGTTATTGGCATGACCACCTAATGCATGATATTGATGTCCTGCCGGACCAACCAACCGTTAAAGTTTGGATTGAATTTCGACATATTTGGAATTCAGTTTAGAAATATTTTCAATCTTTCAAATCTTACGAAATATTTCTAAAATATTTGGAAATAATATTAAAAAATTTTCTATCAAAATATTCCAATGAAACGTTTCTTAAATATTTCAGAAACATACTTAATTTTTCAACACGTTTCAAGCATAGTGATAAAATATTTTTTTATATTTTTAATTTCATGTGTCGCCGAAATATTTCTACGAATGCTTCCAAGTTTATGTGGTTGAGTACATTAGGACCTCGATTTTCGCTTCCTCAATTGACACATATAACGGTTGGAACATCGCCGAAAAATCAACCTCTCGAAAGTTGGAATCGGTGTTGGTTTGGTGCCCTAATCGAACGGTTGGTTTTCACGTTGGTTTCAGGTTGGTCAGAAAGCCAGGGTGATGGTTTTACTAACACATCACATAGTATGTATTGTAAAAGTAAAACCTTAAGATTTTTATTCAACTCATCGTATCGACAGTACACTTTAAGTACTCGAGGACTGAAAAGTCGCGAAGTGATTGATTAGCCCACGTAATTTCTTATTCGCTTCATACAATAATGATTGAACTTCACTTAGGTAAGTTCGTTCAATTATTAATTTTTCATCGCATTCATTATTTTGTTCGACCTCTTGAAACATTGTCTTATCGAAACACTTAGGACATTTTTATATTGCGAGCCGATAACCTACACACGAGGTGTCTTTATTTTCGTTATAAACATAACGCGTACAAACGTGACGGCTTCCTTCACCACAATGATATCGGTATTTTTTTGTCGACCGTGAATCAATTGCGGCCTTAAGATAGGATAGATGCGGTGAATATGGCCCAGTCCATATGTAATTGACTAGTGGTTGTCATGGCTCGCGCGCTAGCATTAATTTTGCACAGCGGTGTTGCTTTTATCGACTAATTGCGTATTCGAATGATTTTTATTTTCATTTGTCCTCGCATTTGTCCCTGTAATAGAAATTAAAAATGTCCGTAAAAATGAATGTGTTACTGTTCCGTAGGATTTCCCCTGTAACGGGACGACCTGGGGTCGCCTCGTTACCGACAGAAGGAATAAGTGAGGAGGATGGACAGGATGAACGACCGCCCCGCCTCTCCCCCCCCCCCCCCCCCCCCCCAATCGCCATCAAGCAATGCACCCGTGATCGGTTTGGCGCGCTGGAGGAAGATAAATCAAATATGTTCAAGTCTCTAGTTTTCTGTGCTTTTCTGTGGCATAAAGTATACGAAATTAACGGTCATGCAGATTACGTTTCAACCGGTAACGTTCAGCAAGGTAAGAACGGAATATGAATAAATTCAATGGCGCGAAAATTTGCAATGTTGCTGCAATGAATTCGTTGGCTTAAATCATCGTAGTAACAAAATAGTTTTTACGTGATAGAAGAACCAATTGCTCCGACGTATTAATTCTTTTGCGGGTCATACTTATCATTTTGCTGCGGCAAGGAGGCATTGTCAGCAAAACTCATTTCGTTAGAGCGGCTAAACTATTTTTTTCCATGAACGGACGCTCGCGCTCGCGGGACACTCTTATTTGATAACGCATAATTTTCGAAAGAAAACCATTCAATTAATGCGGCACTAAAACACAATCACTCTGCCCGATTCTCGCGGCAATAAATCCATATAGTACCCAATATCACGATGGTCGCATTCTCTCCGGAACGGCCGAATGATGCACGCTGTCGGGTACACAATTAATATTCTCCCAATTCAGGATCTTCGACGCAGAATGATATGAAATAAACTACCGTACATTATAGTAGGCTCGGGACGAAATTTTACCGAATCGACCTCGGAAAAGCATGCATGAGCGTCCTCTTGCGAGTTCTTGATTACAATTACAATTACCTGTCCCTGATTACAATTACAATTACCTGTCCCTGATTACAATTACTCTCACGGAACTCCGACAGGCTCCCTCGATCTCACAATGGGAAGTGCTTCCAATATCTAGGCTCGATCGCACTCGTTACGCTCCCTAGCAAGTTGATGGACCGCAAACGGACCGAAAAACGGACACGTCCGTTGGGGAACAAAACGGACCGTAAAAAACGACAAAACGGACTGTATATTTTTTGTTGGCATTTGGTCTTTTTTCTGTCGCGGAAACCGAAAACGGATCGAACGTTGTTTTTTCGAAAAAATTTGCTTTGGTCCGTTTTCGGTTCCCGCAACCGAAAAAGGACCAAGATCGTATTTTTATTCTGTCCTTTTATTAAAAACAGAATTAAAAGAAAAACAACAAAAAAAATTTTAAACTTAGCCAAAAATTTTGATAAAAAACGTTCGGTCCTTTCTCGGTTTCCGCAACCAAAAAAGGATCAATCCAAACGTACAGTCCGTTTTACCGTTTTTGTGGTCCGTTTCGTTCCCCAACGGACGTGTCCGTTTTTCGGTCCGTTTTTTAAGTTTTTTTCCCGAAAAGCAGCCGTCCGTGAACTTGCTAGGACTATCCCTACCAAGGCATAGAAGTTAGTAACGTTGCTCCAACGAAATTATTGACTGCTGTTATATTTCGCAGAAAGTTTCTTTCCTGACGAACCGATAATATAATATAATGTAATATAATAATATAAATATTTATAATAATTATATATATATATATATATATATTATAATAATAATAATAATGTAACAACGATCCTCTCCGCCGCCCTTTCTATCCCCTGCGCCCTTTTCCTTTCCCACTCGATTACCGCACGGTTGCAGCTGCCGCCGATATCTCTCCACCCGCCGCCGCTACTAGTCCCGCCGCGCGTCTCGTCCTTTCTTAGAAGGACCCGAATTCTCACTGCCTATCTCCCCCTAGAATACACAATCCTAGACTCGGCCGTTGGGCCCCTTTTTCTCACCACTGACCATCTTCCAGGAATCTGTAACATCTGCCTTTTCCAGTATTTTCCGACTCCCACATTCCTTCCCCACTATCTGAACTTTCCCACGGGATCCATCTATAAGTACTACCCTCCGCCTAGGCTAGTTAGTCAGTAAGTCACCGAAACTCCACGCGACACTGTTACGCTGCAGGTTTTTGTACTTATAATAAAACGTCTTGAACAGTTCGACAAAGTGTTTACCGAGTCTTTCCCGTCCTACAACCGCGTTCTGTGGCAGAGTCGACTACTCGCCCATTTAAAAAGACAATAAAGATTCCTCGCGACATCACAACTGGTGCTAAGTGTGGGGTAGTCTACTCAACATTGCTGGGAACCTAGGACCGATCGACGACACGAAGAATCTGAAAGAGACGAAGAAATCCAACGCTGGATACACCAAACGAATCGGTGAGTAACAATTCATTTACTCATTACCGCGAACCAATAATTTTCGCGTCCGATTCGGAAACTGACTCCGTGGTCACCAACGAAATGTCGATATCAAACGTCGGTGACACGCTTAAAAACGCGATGAACAAAGTGTTAGACCGATCGAAAGGAACAGGCGACGACGAAATGCCGCCCCAGACGGGTCAAATGTCGCGAACCGGGAGCGTAACGACCGTGGAATCGTTCGAAGAAATAACACCGAAAGAAGCGATAGAGCTAGTCAGGGAATTTGACGGGAAAGGTATCGGTGTGGAAACGTTCATCGCATCAATCGAAGATGTGAGGTCACAGGTAGCCCGACCAGATTATCTGCGGAAATTAATAATCGCCAAAAGAATAATAGGCGACGCGGCTCGGGAAATACAGGAATACGAAACGGACACGTACGATAAACTGTATGAAGGACTCCGTATACTATTCGGAAATCTGCAACCTGTCAGCGTTTGGAGAGACAAGCGTGCGCGTATGTTTCAAGGCAAGACTGAGGCCGTCTCGAAGTTTACGAACCGTTTCCTCGAGGTGCAAAACCAAGTACTTGCAGTTCTCTCAAACTCGACGCCGGACGAGGCGAAGAGAAGATTCGTCATCGAATATGAAAGAGAGCAGGGCCTGGAACAGTACTTGCTGGGTCTCCGCAAGGAACTTTCAACTGAGGTACGCGCCCAGAGGCCCGAAAACATCCGAGCAGCAATCGCATTCGCACAGGCCGCTGAAGCCTACGATTACACAAGGGAAATGATGACACGGAACCTAAACCTCACAGAACGGAGCTCAAATACACACCATCGACCGTCACATCCGTCCAGCAGGCCACCCGCGGCTTCAGCCTCGACCCAGCGTACGCAGGTATCGTGCAATTATTGTCACCGAATAGGGCACTTCGAACGTGACTGCCGCAAGAAAAATTACGACACTCAACGGAAAGCGAGCGCTCCTGCCCAGCCATCGGGTTTTCGCGAGGGACAGTTTCCACCTCGCCCCCCACCACGAGTCAACCATGTACCAACGGAAGAAATGAATGCAACGGAAGAAACAAATCATTGCCTCGAGTTAACGCCATTGGATCCACCAAACGCGTCGTCAAGTTACCAATGCGAGACGTACAAGGACCAGGAAGATTTTTATTAGACACTGGATCCGCCATCAGCTTGATTAAGTTAGGCAGCCTGAAGGGAACATCTTTGGTAGATAGGAAGGTCAATACCGAATTCAAAATGGGCAATGATCTACATCGATCGTTATTCGTTACACAGCAAGAATTCGAAGGGGAAAAACACATTTTTCACGTCATCCCTGATAGCTTTCCCCTGGAAGAGGATGGGCTGATCGGCATTCCATTCATGGAAAAGTATCAAACCTATATCGGTATCGGCCCGAACAACTTCTTGGAATTCAACGGGAAACGGTTTGGATTCGAACCACTCACCGTCACCATTCCACCAAGATCAATCCATTGGATCACCACGCCTACGAATATTTCAAACGGACCAGCCATTACAGCAGAAGAAAATTCCGACTCCATAATACCTTGCGTGTACACAGCCAAAGACTATGAGGCTCGAATACCGGTCATGAACGAAACAGAAAAACCAATCGAAATTACTGTAGATTTACTACGTGGGATACCGTTCAAGGAACATGCCCCTTTACCAGCGGAGGAGCGCCTAGACGCACCGATGGACGTACCTACAATCTACAGCATCAAAGAGCAGAACACAGCAGAACGAATTCAAATGCTAAAAGAAAATGTGCGGCTGGAACACGTGCCTCCGGAGCTGGCGGAACAGGTATGGGATATCGTCTCGTCCTACCCCGATGTGTTTGCACTACCTGGCGACCCTCTGCCAGGTACAAAGGCGGTTAAGCACCGTATTATTACAAGCGATGACGTTCCGATAAACGTCAAGCAATACAGGTATCCTCCAGCGCACAAAGAAGAAATTGACCGGCAAGTCAATGAGATGCTGCAAAATAAACTCATCGAAGCAAGCGACTCCCCGTATAACTCACCCCTCTGGGTTGTACCAAAAAAATCTGACGCATCCGGAAAAAAGAAATGGCGGATAGTTATTGACTTTAGAAAATTAAATGAAAAAACCGCTCACGACGCGTACCCTCTGCCGTGCATCGATGAAATTCTGGACCAACTGGGAAGGGCAAAATATTTTTCGGCGTTCGATCTTGCGTCGGGCTTCCACCAGATTCCGATGGACGAGCGAGACAAACAGAAGACAGCCTTTTCAACACCTTCGGGACACTATCACTACAATAGGATGCCATTTGGGTTGAAAAATGCGCCACCAACCTTCCAGCGGATGATGAACAATGCCCTGCGCGGTCTCATTGGTAACGCGTGCTTTGTGTACTTAGACGATATAATCATCTACGGGAATACGTTAGAAGAACACAACAAAAAGCTGATAGATGTTTTAAATCGTCTACGTGAATCGGATTTAAAATTGCAACCGGATAAGTGCGAATTCCTTCGTCCAGAATTGGAATTTTTGGGTCACGTTATATCGGAAGAAGGTGTCAAACCAAACCCGAAGAAAATCGAGGCGGTCAAGAAGTTTCCGGCACCACGCGATCCTAAACAAATAAAACAGTTTCTAGGGTTAGCCGGATATTACCGCAAATTCATCAAGGACTTCAGCAAAATGGCGAAACCACTCACCGAACTCTTGAAAAAGGACATTACCTGGTCATGGACAGAAAAACAGGAACAGTCCTTTAATTTACTACGTACAGCTCTCACGACAGCGCCAGTATTGCAATATCCCGATTTCACTCAGCCCTTTGTTCTGACCACGGACGCAAGCAATTATGCAGTGGGCGCTGTGCTGTCCCAAGGTCCGATCGGTAGGGACCGACCAGTGGCTTACGCCTCTAGAACGCTTAATAAAGCCGAGCAGCGGTATTCGACTACCGAACGAGAAATGCTGGCGATAACATGGGCTACGAAACATTTTCGACAGTACTTGTACGGAAAACGTTTCCAAATCGTCACCGATCATAAGCCTTTAATTTGGATCTTGAAGGCCACCGACCCACCGACCAATAGCCGCCTAATGAGGCTCAGGATGAAAGTAGAAGAGTACGAGTATGAGTGCTTGTACAAAAAGGGCACATTGAACACCAACGCCGACGCCCTCTCGAGGATTTATGCTGTGACAACCCGAGGTCAGCAGCGAGCGGCAGGCTCAGCAGAAATAATGGAACACACCACCGACGAACAGGAAAGTAACGACGATAAGAGAACAGACAAAGAATCAGCTGAGGAGGCACCATTATACATGGAATTTGAACTCACTGACAAAATTCCTTATGTCTCCGAAATTTGCGAACAAATGGCTCCAAAAAATGTGTTGACCTTAAAAATTGCCGACGTGTCAACAGAAGATAAGGACGCGCTGTACATTGACTTTTCCGAGGAAGAAATTGTTTGGTTCAACCAACTTGCAGATACACTAATGGAAGTTACCGAACCAACAAAGATCTTTCTAGGATGCAAACACCTGACCATTCACCCAACAGTGAAAGCACGAATAAAACAGATGATAAATTTCATTTGGTCGAAGAAAGCAACACGACCCGCACTGTACCTTTATGACTCAGAGCCTCACGAGGCAGGTACAGAAGAAGAAAAGAACGAAATCATCAGGCAGCATCACGGCACGAAGGCCACTGGACACTTTGGCGTAGCTAAGACCCTTGATCGCATAAAAGCAGTCGCTACCTGGCCAAATATGCAACGGGACATCGAGGATTATATTCGAAAGTGTGACACGTGCCAAAGGGTTAAGCTGGTCAGAATACGACCACAAGCAGAAGCCGTGATCACCGACACACCAGAAAAGCCCAATGATAAAATAGCACTGGACCTCGTGGGACCTATACCTGAGTCAAGCGATGGATACAAGTACATCTTGTCAGTGCAGGATCAATTGACCAAGTTTGTCACTCTCATTCCTCTTAAAACAATGGATGCTCAAGCCACCGTGAACGCCCTCGTCAAAAACTTCATTTACATTCATGGTGCACCAAAAATAATTCTCACTGATGGAGGTCGGAATTTCATCAGTCAAACTTTCAAACATCTAGAGAAACTCTTTAAGGTTAACCACATGACGACTACAGCGTTCCACCCACAAAGCAATGGAAGCCTTGAGAGAGCCCACGGGCCTATCAAGGAACAAATTAAGGCACTCATTCGCGACGACCGCGAAGATTGGGATAAAAAGTTAAAATTCGTATCGATGGCATACAACACGGCAAAACATGAGGGCACTAACCTAACGCCATTCGAGATGCAGTTTGGACGCAAGCCGAATATCCCGAACAATCTACCAATCCATCGGACGAACGTCACCATTGACCAATACTTCGAGGGACTTCGAGCTGATCACGACCGCCTCCTGAAACAAGGACGCGACCATCTCCTCCGAGCAAAGGAACGATACAAGACGACCCAGGATGCTCACATCCTTCGCTCCTCACCGGTCTTCTCAATAGGAGACGAGGTCCTAGTCGACCAACAACGGGACACGTCTCCTCTCGCCGAGCGCTGGGAAGGTCCAGCGATAATCCTCAGTCGAACATCTGACGTCGACTATGAGATACTGCTTAGAAATAGAAAGAAACTTATTCACGTAAACAAACTTAAGCCTTATTTTCGAAATTAATCGTTTGTATGTTTAGATCACCATGCTGGTGCTACTCTTCCTCCTACTCTCTCTCTCAAGATGCTTAGCCGAGGACCAAGCCAACGTTGAACCGGTGACTGGACCAATTTACCTGGAACACCTGGGAGATGTGGTTATGTACCACAAGACCTGGACCGTCGTAAACTACGTCGACCTCACCGAGATAAATGTTCACCGGGATTATTTGTTCCACATCTCCGATGTACTAGCGCTAGTTTGTAATGACACACGCAATAGGGATCCTTGCTTAGAGTCAATAACGATAGAAACCGTAAGACAGAGAATGCACAGAATCGAAGACCGTAGAGTTCGTTTAATGAGCATCATTAATTATTCTCCTCGATCTAAAAGAGGCGTGTTCAATTTCATCGGGGACATTAGTAAAATTCTATTCGGAACATTAGGGAACTCAGACGCAGAATATTACAATAACGAAATAGATAAAGTCCACTCTGATAATACACGATTAAGTACGCTGATCAGCAATCAGACTACAATAGTAAAGGCAATGGTCTCCACCTTCTCTAGCGCCATACAAAATTTGACAAGGGACGCCGATAAACTTTATGAAACCATGTACAAGGTCGGTTACCAGGCAGCTAATAATACACGCAATATTATTATTGGTTCTCAAGTCGCCCTTCTAGAGACTCTTATTGACGAGTATAGCGAAAATCTTAACAACGTGCTAAACGCTGTTAATGATGGTAAACAAGGGATTGTTCACCCCCAAATTCTCAGTCCTGCAGATTTAATTAAGGCTCTCCTTGCCATCCGAGAAAAAACTATTTCCAGCGATACGCCTCCCGTACCTCTAGCGGAATCGGCGTTCACTGCCATAGTCGAAATAAGCGATATCAGCGTTATGATAACAAATAATCGTTTTGCCTACGTCATAAAGGTTCCGGTAGTAGAAAATGCCGTGCTACATGCGTACAGACTCATACCAATACTTCAACGAAAATCATCGGGTAATACATTCTACTATTTGAATCCGCCCGACACAATTGTTGTAATAAATGATGTAAAAACGTTGTTCACCCCCAGTTCCGAATCTGATCTTTCCCAATGTAAGAAACTGAGCTCAAAATTTCTGTGCAAGCGCCAAAACCCCGATTACGCTATAAATAATCCGTCTAGTTGCGAAGCTGTTATATTACAAAGACCAAGCGATATCTCCGATTCAGAATGCCAAATATTGTTCATTAATTTAGTTAAATCTATGTGGATTCAGTTGAAGAACGGTAACTCCTGGATCGTGACTTCTCCTGTGCCCGAAACCCTTCACATAATTTGCGATGACCACAAAAGCCACCAGACCACACTACATGGGACAAACAAAGTAACGATTGCCGGAGATTGCATCGGACAAACGGACAACATAGTCATCAGACCTCGACATGAAGCCACGATGACACGGACAACTGACTTGCTCATCAACAAGACGCTAAAGACCCCCAAACTTGATGAAATTCTCAGCAATCATTCAGTGGCTCTAGAGGATTTGCCTCTGACAACTCTAGGAAGACCCACTCATGTTGACGTGACGCAACTGAAATCTTTAGGACAGACACTAACTGAGATATCAGACGAAGCTCAGAAAATTGGACTCCACAGACGAAACAAGACTCTTTTTCAAACCGCCTACGACAGTGTACAGTACCTCGGTTACGCTTGTATCACTATTGTACTTCTGTCAATCGCTGTGAGATGTGGCTTGTTCGCTTGTTTACTGGACGTGCTCAAAAAACTGTTACAATGTACCTTCTCACCATGCATAAATGTCTATAATAATTGTTTTCATAGTAATAGCACTGACCACGCTAATTACCATGTAGAGTACCCACTGGAAGAATGTATTAACCTAGCCGACGGTCGCCGTTCTAATGTCTCTCAGATTGTACGTCATTCCCACCGGCGCCATCATAGTCATCCGAAGGCTTAAGAAAATTCATCTTCCCCTTTATGAATTTTCTAAAATATGGGGGGAGGTGTAACAACGATCCTCTCCGCCGCCCTTTCTATCCCCTGCGCCCTTTTCCTTTCCCACTCGATTACCGCACGGTTGCAGCTGCCGCCGATATCTCTCCACCCGCCGCCGCTACTAGTCCCGCCGCGCGTCTCGTCCTTTCTTAGAAGGACCCGAATTCTCACTGCCTATCTCCCCCTAGAATACACAATCCTAGACTCGGCCGTTGGGCCCCTTTTTCTCACCACTGACCATCTTCCAGGAATCTGTAACATCTGCCTTTTCCAGTATTTTCCGACTCCCACATTCCTTCCCCACTATCTGAACTTTCCCACGGGATCCATCTATAAGTACTACCCTCCGCCTAGGCTAGTTAGTCAGTAAGTCACCGAAACTCCACGCGACACTGTTACGCTGCAGGTTTTTGTACTTATAATAAAACGTCTTGAACAGTTCGACAAAGTGTTTACCGAGTCTTTCCCGTCCTACAACCGCGTTCTGTGGCAGAGTCGACTACTCGCCCATTTAAAAAGACAATAAAGATTCCTCGCGACATCACAATAATATAATATAACAGAATAGTTTTTTTTATCGTTTCGCCGGAGAATAAACTATTTGAAAAAAGTGACAGCTGTCAATGATACCATTGGAGCAACGTTATGTGCAACCTCGATTTTGGTAAGTGTAGTGCGGAGCCAAACCCGCCGCTGTTAACGAAATCGAAGTCCTAGTGTAATAGAAAATAAAAATTTCTATGAAAATGAATGTGTTAATGTTCCGTGGAATATGCCCCTATCGATGATCGCCTTTCCTAATAATCAGTGACCCCCTGTCCCTATAAGTGACTCACCCGTCCCTATTATCGACCCTCCATCCGTATCCCTGTATGTGCGAGAGCGTCCGCGAGAGGGACCGCGACAGAGTCTGTGACGGGCAGACGAAAAAGGACGGACAAACATTTTGAAGGAGTTCTGTTTATATGTGTACTGAAATCGAAACCCAAATTTACCCAAATTTAAATGATGGCCTACCTAAATTAATGGCTAAATAGCCGTTTGTGAGATAGAAAAGTCGAAATACGCGCGAAAAAGGATCAAACTCTCGACGTCGACGATCGACGCGCTTGCGTAAACCGAATGAAATATAAGTGCGCAAACTCGTAATATTTTGGGGGGTCCTCTCGGACCAGAGGAGCCATGTCTCCTCCTCTTTCGCTCTGGGGACGTCGTGCTCGACGGACGCTGTACGTGTGTGTCATGCACGAAATCTGTCGCTGAGGAATAGCGAGAAACATCTCGTGTCGGACTCCTCCACCGAGCTTGGCCAGCCGGCGATTCTATATTTTCTGCGAGCCCCAGAGGGTAACGAAAGAGCCAACGTGGAAGCCCGCCCTCTCCAAATATGAGTACTCGTATTTGTATCCGAGGCCGTAAACGGCAAACGGGCATCGATTAGAAAATTCGAGCAACGCGATCGCAGATGTGAATCCTTTATTTGTTTATTTTAAGTGTTTGAGTGATACAACGTGCATGTAGTATTGAATTATAATTGTTGTGATTTGACGGGACGATTCCCGACTTATATGGTTATTTTTATCGTGACGATTATTTTATCGGCCAATTGGACAGAAAATCCAGTAATATGAGATGCGATATTTTTGAACAAAGTTGAATAAATTAATGTAATAGCCGTTCGACGAATGTTGTTGATTTAATATAATAAGCGAAAGTGGGTCCTGAAAGGGCATCACCGGTAGCTAGAAAGAATTCATTTATTTATTTTTGCGTCTATTTTGTTATATCTTTTCCTTTTAGCTATTTCGTTCATTCTTATTTATTTTGCGATATTGGAAAGTTTGAGTATTTTACACGTTAATTTGGGTAGGCCATAGGGAGGGGAGAACGCAATACTGGAATAACTTTGAGATGGTGGCGATGGTGGTACATGGGGCAAAACGGGTTTAAAAATCCGGACGTATCGTTGGGACAAAATGGGGCATCCAAAAATTATTGGAAAATTGCGTTTTGCCCTCGCAGTCCCGTTTTGCCCCGCTGTACCATTTTGCGACGGTCGCCCCTATTCCCAACTTTTTCACTATAACAAGTTTCAAGTGAGCCGTTAACTGGTCTACCCATTTTTCACCGAATCCTGACAATAGAAACGTCAATCAGGATTGCGCCCAAATAATGGCGAACGACGGTGGTTTAGTCGACGAAGATTGCAATTCATCTAGACCGTTCGTCTACAAAAGATCGTCCTCGTAAATTCAATAAATCTGTAACATTCTCATCATCTGCATAATGAGTTTTCTTGAGTTAAGCTGTGCTCGATTGAGTCTTATAGTTTTATGGTTATTGGTAGCAACTAAACCTCGCCTTCACCGACATGGTGATGGATATCTTCGATATTGTTCGGATGCATGTATTTTTTTAACGGTAATATAATAGAGGGTATTTTCCATTGGCATACTGAAATTCTCGTTGCGAATCGCGCTACATAAACTTCTCCTCTGAAAGAATTACCACTCCCATTGTTTTCCTCGTTCCCCGTCCTACGCGAATTAAAAACATTGGATTACAATAAAGTACGCGTCTGAGTGTATACAGTTGCATTTTGCTTTATGCAATGTCCGCGTTTAGGGCAGCAGACGTTAACATTTTTTCTCCATGGTGAGATGAAACGAACCAATTGATCCTTAAGGTGATGTGGTATAACCCTCCCGCTCACCTACCCCGCGCCCAGTTGCTAACAAAAACTGTACTGCATGGCGTTTTGAGGTAGCAGATCGCCGAGGAAAACGAAAATTGTATTTCCTTGCGTCTGTCGATTCCCTAGGGAAAGACAATTTTCGTTTTTTTTTCTCGGCATTTCACGTCACCTTAAGTCTCGCAAGTGGAGCCGATGCATTTCCTTTGACGAGCCATCTAGCAAATATGAAAATATGTGACAAAGTTCATTTATGACGTACGTCTTCGTTGGACTTACACACAGGGGGTCAGAAAAAAGTAGCTTTGCAGTAAACCGCTGCCTCGCTTTTATGTTATGATTGTTATGAAATCACTCGTATCCCTAGCGGAACTGGTGCAACCACGGATTCGGAGTAGCATCGTAGTCGCGATCGCGCTACGGTTCATCAGACATGCATCTGTTTATGAAAATGTTCAAAATTTTAACCTTTATGCAACTCTGTTTTGATGGACTCGAGCGATCCCTATGCAACGACAAATCAAATAAATAAGATCCCTTGCAACGATGGTTGCAAGCAGGGTTATAGGAAAAACGACCTTAAAATAAAGATTATACGCGAGTCTACAGCAAGTCAAGATTTTGAAGATTGTGCTATCGAAGTCTGCCGATGGTCACCTCCATTCCATTAGGCCAGTTCCATTAGGGACGAGGTAAAAACAAATCATCGGTTTTACAGAATGTGCGTCGAGTGAAACATATATTTTATTTTACAAATGCAGCTTGAAATGAAAATTCATTAAACTCAATTCATCATGCGTCAGTCGTGTCGCTATTTTTTGCCCGATGCACAAGATCGTAACGGTATAAAGCTGACGAAAGGAAAATTTTTCAGGCTTGGCATATATTTGCTATGATTCATTCAGCTGACGGCTCAGACAGACCAGATGTATACATTCTGTTTGTCGATGTGAATCGCGCACACAGATTGAAAGATATTTGTTTCCGCTATGTACTTCCCTGAACTATGGCTCGTTCGTGTGTGTTAAAGTGTGTTACAGAGTATGGCAAACACGTGTGGGTAAATACAGATCAACTAGGAGGAAAAAGTATGATTGAAGGGGGCGTGTCCGAATGCCGTCGTCGATATGCGGTATAAAACCCGAGATCCTGCACAACAATACCAAGTCGAGATTTATCGCTCGTGGGGATAAAATAAGTGCATAAAAGAGATTACAACTTTACAAACATGAATAAGAATTTCTTCATCTCGTGTTTGGTCGTCATGATTTTAGCGTCATCGGTGACAGCCTGCATAAATAATAATGAAACAGTAAGTGGGCCGAATTTTTAGGTGTCAATTTTCGAAAAAAAAAATCGATGCGGCGGTTCAAATCAATGCAGTATATATATTTTTTTTTTTTTTTCTCTTGAATGACCGTAACTGTTCCGGTATCAGAAAGTTTGGAATTATTAAGCTAAAACACGATGAAATTAATGAATTATACTGCAACTTTGTAATACGCTCTTAATTAAAAAATGTCTTCTTATGTCAGCCAAGATTTTTTTGTGAGGAAATCACATAGCAGCAAAATTTTCGTGTGACGCTTGCTTATAGAGGAAGCTTTGCGAATAATAGAGAGTGATAAGAAGGCAATGCGCGAATTACCAATTCATTACTGTATTTACTATTTTCACCGTGAAAACTAAATAATTTTTGGTGATTGTAATTATTAATCCAAATTGGCAATATGAAATGCATTCTTCCGTTTTAGTGCAACGGTCAACGCAGCGAGGAGTGTTGCTCGTCATACTGCCGCGTCGGAAAATGCATCAATTGTAAGTTGATACTTTTTTTTTTTTCATGTGTTCAATTGTGGTAAATTCATCTGATAAAAATATTTGATTAATTCCAGTCGGCGATGCTGCCGATGACAAGGGAGGTAATCCGTGCGAGAAAGCTCAATGCTCTTCTGACGAGCGTTGTGTACTCCACCAAGTTCAATGCATTCGGTTCCCTTGTCCCCCAATAGCGCGCTGCGTGAAACTTTAACAAGTTTAATATTTCTTGACGGTCAGCCTCTGAAATAACCGTGATATGCGTTTCATATGTCAGCTTTTCTGTTTTCATATATACTTGTTATTTCGTCCTGATGGATACTTACGTAAAATAACAGTTGAGTATGTACGTTATGAAAAGCGTATTATAATAAAGATATATTGAATTCGAGTAGAAATTCTTTACACCCAGGTCACAATCACTGTGGATCCGTCTACCCTAGACGATTGTTCATTACTACAAATACCTAATCTGTGATGTCATGCGAGGAAACGTCACTTCGAGGTTGAAAACTAAGATCTTCATCAAGCCAGAAGTGACGTTTTCCCTCATGACGTCACTCTCTGTTTAAAAACCTTTTCGACCGGACGTGACGCCATATGGAAAAACGTCACTTCCAGTTTGAAAATTACAGTTTTCAACTGGAAGTGGTGTCATTGGGGAAAACGTTACCTCCGGTCAAAAAAGGAAATTTTTAAACCCGAGGTGACGAGATGCGTCATGGACGCAAAAGTCACTTCCGGTTTGAAAATCTCAGTTTTTATTAATAAAAAATTTAAAACGGTGAACCAACAAAAAATAGTTGGACAATTTTTTAAATGTCTTCTCCAAAGTTATGAGATCACTTAGTCAAAACATAATAACTACAATTTCGAAATTCAAATTGTGGATGGAAACTCGAAAAAATAGTTGAATTCCTACAAAAATAAGTACTTTCCGGTCGTGAAAATCGTTGAATACAAATGTGGTGTTAGGAATTCAATACCGAACTAAAAAAACCTCATCAATCTTTGTAAAATTGACACAATCGATAGAATAAATATAAACGCTGTTTCTACAACAATCTTTATTCATAAAGAATTCTTACAGCCACATGTACAATACCAATCGGATTAGATATCTGCGGTAGCCTCGAAATTAAGTAAAAATTCTTTACGCTTCGATCCGGAGTTATATCCTTACAAATCAATCATCATGGTACGAAGGTTCGATAGATGATTATACATTATTGTATATCAATTATTGTATATACAATATTCGAGTAACAGCCGTTAGTTTATCGTCGGATGCTTGTGGAGATATTACTCATTAATCTAAGTCGACGGTATAGAATAATTATGGCGGGAATACGCTCGATGTAGCTCTGAGGGTGTAGGCATTTTTTTTTTTTTCATAGTTATCATACCACTTTGATCGGATTAAATCTCATATGGCCGCACATTTCCTACTGACTTACGCGATTAGGCATCCAAAAGGAATATGCGTACTATGTCCAATAGAATGATAATTGCATCGCTGGTACATGATCACATCGATTCTTACGAACGATACAAATAAATCTGTGATGAATTAAGACCGAGAAAAAGTAAATTACGTCAGACGACTGCACGAGTAATCTGCAACGAATGTCGTAATAAAATAAGAATACTTGCTGGAGAACCACTTGGATAATCAATCCGTTGGATAAGTTACGTTTAACTTACGAACATTGTAAATTAATAATAATCGAGGTCTACATCGTATTCAGCTCTTCGCATCGGTTCGCATTCGAAATTTACGAGGAAGTTCGTCGCCTAACATGTTCGTTGAATTTCGATAAACAATTATTCGAACGCTGAATAAACCCCCTTAAACCCCGATAAATATTATTGCGAGATAATTAGTTTAAGCGAAACTAAGAATGCACCATTTTTCACTAACATTCTGTGTGCCTAGTTGGAATCGTTATGGGGACGGAAGAGCTGTACGTGAGGATTAATTGCTTCACCTACGTAACTTGCCGCTAAACTTTATCTTCTATTCACATAGTCACACCGATCGTTCTCTACTGATTACACATTTTTTAATCTAAAATCTAAATTATTAACGTCACGATACTTGTTAAGTAAAAGTCGTAAGTAAAAATGCTTATCGTTACGGTGAAGATGCAGACGAATCACGACGTCAAATCCTTAGCCATCTTTTGGCCTTTTTTCTTTTTTTGGATTTAGGGAATTTTCTCTTATTTTCTTTTTTATTTATTTTTTTCAATGGCAATGAAGCTCACACCCAATGTCAAGATTTCGATATTACTTAAATAATCAACGTCGTTCTTATGGCCGTCATAATTTTTCTCCGATCACCGTATTGCATCACCCGATCTGAGCATTTTATTGAATTATCGCTGATAACCGAGCATTCTCTCCCGTCGTTCGATGGGCCAATAGCGTATGGTCGGCGAGTAAGAAATGAGTTGTGTTATGTGATACATCTTATTCTAATTTCCCGACGATGCAAGGTGGCTACGAGAGAAATAAGGATACTAAAGCGAAGATTGGTTCGCCCGATAAATGAAGATGCTAGCCGATCTTCGTTCGGTCGTTGAATTAATTATTTTTTTAACTACGACGTTTTTTCTAGCACGTGCAAAATCCAAGAATTTCGTGACGCTAATCGAGATGGAATTTCCTTCTGTCTCTTCTCTCCCAGCCACATCGAATCATCTGTTTTTATTTTTCCACGGTCGCGTATTATCATAAGTCATAGACAGTATTATGCTCAGATATACATATATGTATATGCATACGCACACGTACGCTTTTGTATTTATATCCGTGTCCCGATTAATCTAGTGGTTAAAAATCATATAGAGTATTCTTTCTCGGTTCTTTTTTCTTCGTATTACGTTAAAGTATAATATATATCGTAGTTTGTATGTGTCATGGAGTGTGTTCGCAGGGTTTAGCAAACGCGATGATTTCGTTCTCTCGTTCTGTCGAGCCCCCCCCCCCCCTCCCACCAAACATGATCTTCTCTCATTGCGCTCTCTCCCTATCTCTGTCCAGCTTTTATATGCATAAATAGTTTGTAATTATATTATTTATAAGTGCGTTGTGCAAGGAGGTATCTCAGCGGATTTGGAGAATCTCATCTCATTTTTTCCTTTCACGACCAGTCGGGACTCATCCTGGCGCTAATTGTCGCGGATTAGCGCGGGGACGACGTTAGGCTTTGCGGGCGATTCTTATCGTTTTACTGTATTTTTATTTAAAAAATTTTTTTTTAGCTTCGTACGAAGCGGCTGTTGTGAAAGAACGGGGAATGCATGGATCGGAATGTGAAGAGTTACGTACAAGTATCGTAGAAGCACCTGCAGTGGGGCGACGGTATCGCGTTACCGACAGAGCCCTCGATAATGAATTAAATACGGTCGGTTGTTAATTCGACGGGTGACACACCAGCCCCGACGACAAACCTCCAATCACAACTACGTCGCACGGCAGGGGCGCAGAGGGCAACGACGACGCGGTCTTCGTCTATCTCTCTTCCAGGATGGGTTACAGCAGTTTATTTATTTTATTTTTTTTTTTTTTTTATCGCAGGGATCCCCGACTAAATCGACACTTAGAAGTCCAATGGCTGATCGGCTGAACCCTCGAGATCCTGCGCGGTGTCCGTGTCACCGTCCTCGTCGTCGTCCTCCAGGTCGACGCTGTTCGTCTTCAGACCACCGTTGCTTATCTTGTTCACTATTGCATCTGGAACGAAATACAACCAATGGCGAATTAATACCATGCAGCAAGCAATATTTAGAAATCACTATAGAAATATTTTCAGTCTTTCAAATCTTACAAAATATTTCGGAAACATAGGAAACTAATATTTCGAAATGTTCTATCAAATTTTTCCTATGAAAAGGTTTTCTTAAATATTTCAGAAACATACTTAATCTTTCAATGCATCTGAAATATTTCTGAAACATAGAGATCAAAGTTTTGATACATTTTTTATTTAATGTTTCACCGAAACATTTCTACGGTCGTTTTCGTGTTTATGCGGGTGTGTATATGCAAATTGGACTGGTGATGCAATCTTTGACATTTTGCTGAAATGTTAAAAAAAAAAAAAAACATTACCGAAACATTTAAATGTAAAATTTACGAGCGAACAAAAAATATTTTCAAAATGTTTTAAAAACATTTTACAAATATTTTTTAGTGTTGGTAAAATATTTTCAATATTTCAAAAAAAAAATGTCCTCGCTGTGTGGGACACTGTGCTATTACTCAAAGTGCTAGTATACAAAAAATATCGATGTCAATATTCTTGTGGCAATGTGGGAAAACTGTTTTAACGACTCGCCTTCGTAGATCAAAAGAAAACAATGAAATTAAATTAAGTAATTACAGATGGATTACCGACACCTTCGGCTTTTAAGTTGCTTCATACATAGCTTTTTGTCGATCTTATTTTAGCGTCTTTTCCGATGACCCGAAATATCGACGGAGCCGCTCAGTTCGTACCGATTGTTGGTATTCGAGCAGAAGAAAATTAACATTTTTATTGAAACAAATTTGTTTTCGTTCGAAATGTCACCCATCGCACAAAAAATACCGATCCTAATTTTTAACTGGTGGAGCGACCCGTTGGTATTTCGCCTAATCCTAAAACAAACGAATCACAAGTAAGTCGGTAAAGCAGAGAACGCAGGCCAGACGTTCGATAAATGCAGATGAACTTAATAATATTTTTGATAATGTTTTCGATGGCAATACGTACACTTACCGCAGTCAGGTTTGGCACCGCGAGTCCTGGTGCCGGCAAACTCGACGCCGTGAGGATCAACGCACCAGCACAATCCGAGACCGCGATGACATTGGGTACTCCGATAATATCCCCGAGAGTCGCATGCTGGTGCAATGTCCGGCGAGGATCGTCTGCGAACCGCGGCGCAAGGTCGCTCGGCCTTGGCGAAACACTCGCACCACTCGGCTCCGCTCACGAAGATGTCCCTGAAAAAAACAGTGATTATCGGTGCTGTACTGAATTTTAGTGCTGCGAAATCATCGGTAAATTATATTGGTTACTATTTTTACCGGTAAAGTGACTGGTTATTTAAATAAATTACGTGCTGTCAACAGTTGAAACTGTAAATTTTTATTTGAAAAGTTGTTGCGGTATGCTTAAGCTAGTACTAGCGGCCAGCCTGAGCCGTGAGTTCAGAGATAATTGAGGGAGAATTGCGAACACTTCTCGACGGGATAAAAATCTGAAAAAAATTAAGCATATGGAAGGTGCTGAAAAGATTGGTTATGCATAATAATAATTCCAAAATGTTATTAACAAATTAATGAAAAAAAATACATTTTCAACAAATCCCCCGGCAACTTAACTTTTGTTCATATAAAAACAATTTGTTAATCTTTTTGAATACGTATGAATTTTTACCGAATTTTGTGTAATTTTCGAAAATTACGTTTTTTCATTAACTAAAAACGCGAATTTCAACAATCACACGAAATTCTGAAAAAATTCGTACGTATTCAGAAAAATTAACAAATCGTTTTCGTAAAAAAAAAGTTAGGTTGCTGGGCGATTTGAAGGGATTTTTTTTTTTTTAATTTGTTAATAACATTTTGGAATTATTATTATGCTAAATCAATCTTTTTAGTACCTTCCATATGGTTGATTTTTTTCAGATTTTATCTCATCGGGAAGTGTTCGAAATTTTCTCTGAAACTCACGTTTGGCGGGACTGTACTGCAAGTACTACCTTAACTTCGCAGAAATACTACAACGAGTTAAACATTTTTTTTAGCGTAATTATTTTGAATATTTTTAATAAAAAATATTTATATAAACTTATTTTAATAATTACGTGAGTAATTATTGCTGTCAACAATTGAAACTGTCAATTTTTATTTGAAAAATTCTTGCAGTACGCTTAACTTTGCAAAAATATTATAACTAGTTTAAAAAATCTATATTTTTGAGTGTAATTACTTTTAATATTTTTATTTAAAAAATATTTATATTTATATATGTATTATTTATTTTACAGGTGAACTGTCAGCGATAGAATATCATTCGTCCCGGCGTTGAAGTGACCGAGACCACTCGGTTAATTGACCGGTTAATTAACCTGCTATTTATCATGATATCTGTTCAGAATTTAACTCGGACGTATATACGAAAATTAGTGGGATTTTAATGATTACCCGTCGGTGTCGCAGGCGTCTAGGAAAGGTTTGAGACAGGGCTCATTTTGATCGTGCTCGAGGCTGTAGAGTTCCGAAAGCGAGATTCGCCGATCACCGTCGTTGTCCAAGTGTCCGAACATCCACCTGACCTCGGTCTGGCATCCAGCGGGGAAGTGACCTGCGAATCGACCGTAAAGACCAATGAATAATGAATCAAGTTCATAACATGGAAGTTCGCAACTCAGCTGCAATAAAACCATTGCCAGCTGCAATCGTTCGCAAACCTTTATCGCTCTCCAAACGAAACTTTACATTTTTTCTTTTAGCTAAAATATATTTTTCATAATTATATTAATAAAAAAAAAACTTTCTAGATTCGTCTCATTCCAACTCTATACGCGAGAAGAAATTCGTCAAAGCCTCCGAAACAGTTACAATTATTTTCTTAACTTCGCTCTGTTCTAACGCGTGGAAATTTTTGCTGGTAAAAAAAAGTCCCAACGACAAATTCAATTGCGTTTTGTTTTCGTGAAATATTTTTTTGTTTGAGTTTTTCATGTAAACGTGTTTGGAATGGTAAACAAAATTTTAACCGGCTAACGGTCGTATATTTTTAGTGATCGAGCTGAGACTTTGCATCCAAGTACAATTGCTATCGAAGATGTTTGCCATCGAGTTTGCCAAAAGTCTCTAAAGTGGTTGAAATTTTCAGCAATTTCATTGCTTCTTGAAAAAAAATGACCGTCATAGCCGTTAATTGGGCGTGACTTCAATATCATCCATGTTCCTAGCAGTAGAATCTTCTATTGCAAGTGTAGCCGAAGATCTTGAGAGGCATTCGGGGAAATGGTTAGCCGTGTTCTCGAAACCTTAGTCCACGATTCGGGCAGTGAATTAGGCTAAGGATATTCCTATGTAGAAATTGCTATCGCATCCACCGTAGTGCAGGATCGACTGGGACTAGTCGGAACGCGGGGCAAGTTGGAACAGACGCATTAAAAAAAGAGATTCCAAGTGATCTCAATGAGTATCGTATGCTCAGACATTTCCGATCGTTGTATGCACTCTATTCCCTATAGAGTATTGGGTGGAAAGACGTAGTGAAAAGAAGATATTCTTTTTATTACGTCTAAAGACTAAAGAAATTTTTCATGTAAACGAGTTGAGAATTATCCAAAACAGGACGGTAGTAAAAAGAAGAGATTCTTTTTTACTACGTCTGTGCGAACTGTCTACCGTGTATACAAGAATCGTGTATTGTTTACATTTACTGGCAACAACGCGCTCTCTTCGCTCGCGCTTATTTCATTTCTTTTAGGTTAGGTGTGCCGATCTTACTAACGAAACGGACGATCCCGATTGGCTGCGAAAACTGGCTTCACGATTTCGATTATTTCGATATATTTATCTCGATCATTCGAGTGTCATGTCTTTTTTAAGAGGAAAATAATGACGCGCGCTGCCGCGCACGAGCGGAAATTTGTTAGCGCTGCAGCGCTCCGTTTGCCCAAGATCTCTAAATTAGTAATTTGATAAGGAAACTACGGATAAGGGATAAGGGATCATCTGTCCATCGATCTACTGAACTTGCGAATTGAAAGGTCACCCATCTAAATACCGAACTCTCGATTTGTACGGTCACCCATCCGCCTACTGGACTCTTGATTTGAGATCACCCATCCATATACTGAACTTTCATTTTGGACGGTCACCTATCCAATTACTAAACTCTTTATTTTTGACCAGTCCTAACCATTTATTGAACTCTCTATTGGAACGGTCACCTATCCATCTACTGAACACTCATCCATCCAACTATCGGACTCTCGACTCGAACGGTCACCCTTCCATTTACCGAACTTTCATTTTGCAGTAGCCTATGCATCTGTTGAATTTTTTATTCGAACCGGTCACCCATCTATATACCGAACATTCGATCGGATCCCGAGCCTATTAAAACAATATATATATATATATTCTGTCGTGAAACACGAGCTGTACTAATTGAAAAATTATGGTCACGCGGATCGTGCAGCGACAAACCGGACGGAGACCGGACCGAATCGGCCAGCTGTATATATATATATATATATATATTTCTGACATCGTCGGGCGGCACACGACGACGGAAAATAGGTTAACCGTGTGTCAGTTTGACAGTTCAAAAACTTTGACGCAGGGGGGCACCGAGCAAAAGATCGAAGCGACACGCGCGCACGAGCCTCCGCGCAGCAAACCAAAGACGCGTGTGTCGTCGTCGTCATCGCCGACCAATAGGGTCACGAATAAAACGACAACAAGGGTGTGCGATATAAATTAATCGAATCAGCGATATATATCGTGACACACCAACTTATTAGGGGAGGAAAAAAAAAAAAAAACACTTAGGTGGTCCGATTCTCCACCCACAATCCTTCCTACACATCAACGGCATTTCCCCAATACTAGACGTAGACGTACTAAAAAGAGTATGTTCTTTTTATTACGAGAAAAGAATCTCTTCTTGTTACTACGTCTGTTCCAACTTGCCCCGTGTTCCGAGTAGCTCCGGTCGACCCGAGACACGATTATTGTGTACTGTTTACAATTAAATACGTGGGGGATCCAATCCTCTAACCACAATCGTTCCTATACATCAATAGAATTCCAACAACGCTAGAAGTAGACGCAGTAAAAAGAATCTCTTCTATTTACTACTTTTTACTACGAGAAAGAATCTCTTCTTTTTACTACGAAAAATAATCTAATCTATTTACTAGGAGAAAAGAATTTCTTCTTGTTACTACGTCTGTTCCAGTTTCCCCGTGTTCCGACTAGCCCCGGTCCATCATGGATACGAGAATTGTGTATTGTTTACAATTACACTAACGCCTCGACATCATGCACAGCGGCGGGACCTGCTCCCGCTGACACGCACGAAAATCGAGGCAGCGCATGCCCCGCCCATACTAACTGTCGAGTATGGCAAATAGCTTACTGCGTCGATCGATATTCGCTCCGTGGTGGGGACTATTGCGGAAACCGAGGTCCGATCCTCCAACCACAATCGTTTCTATACATCAATAGTGTTCCGACAATACGCCGCGGCTTTCGTATTAATCAAATCGATCTCTTATGGAGCCATTCGCCATTCGATTGGTCCATTCCGACAATATCTCCGCCCGGATTATTATTATTATAATAATTATTATTACTACCTTTGGACTTGATGTGTTGACGTCGATATTTGGCATCCGCCATCACGACCGAAAACCAATCCAACAACCGATTCGACATTGCGGGCTTGGACGAGGGTGGACAGTCCGCGTTGCGGGATGGCGACTGGGGACTGAAGACAGACTTCAGGGTCGATGGATTCTTTTCGATCTCGTTGCTCATCAGATGCTTGTCTTCGTACTTGCCGAGGCCGCCCGAAACGATCTGAAAATCGATGAAATTATAATCATTAAACGAGGCAGATGATTACTGGAAAAAAATTACGGTCGATTGATAGTCATGTGAATTTATTGATACATCCCAAACGCGAAAGGCTGTAATAAACAGATAAATGTAAAAAATGATCTTAATGATAGGGGAGACTGGGACAAAATGGCACAGCAGGGCAAAACGGGACAGTGAGGGCAAAACTCAATTTTCCAATAATTTTTCGATGCCCCATTTTGTCCCAACGATACATCCGGATTTTCAAATCCGTTTTGCCCCACGTACCACCATCGCCACCGGCCAAAAGTTATAGGATAATTTCGTTTTGTCTCATGATCCCGTTTTGCCCCGCTGTGCCATTTTGCCCCGCTCTCCCCTACCCATCAATCAATATTTTCCCATGCCATGAGTCTCGCCAAAATGCAAATAAAAAAGCAAATAAAGTTTATATCATTGATCAAATTAACGATAATGAATGTCATTAATGCAGACACATTCGCTCTGAAATGCTTACTTTATTAAATAAGTGGTAGCGACCTCCAAAAATCATTAAATCGTCCTGTTCCGTTGCAAAACTTTTTATTGTTCAATTATCTCACCAAAATATGGATTGCCTACTAAAGTTTTCCATTTTATGGTCCGTACTCAAAATGTCGGCAGGGAAATCGATATTGATTGCAATTTTTTAAAATATATTTAAATATATTTTTCAATGGGATTTCAATTTATTTTATCGTCACCGACCGTCTGCTGGAACATTTTTTGGCCGTTAGTAGTTGCACTTGGGAGGGGGTGCAACTTGTGCAGTGTTTTGTCTTATTTATTGTACATCAAAAGTACGGGCTGGCAGTACAAAATTAACGAAATATTTCTTTAGACGTTCACTCTGAAACGCTTTATTTATTAAAAAACTGGTAGCAACCTCTAAAAATGATCAAATCTCGGTGCCCCTTCGTACACCTGTTTTTTCTTCTCAAGTTTACGGACCACCCTACTCTTTAAAGAAACGTCTCCCTTGTCGACGACCGTTCACTCATTTTCCGGGCCCGATACCCTAAATTTTTTATGGTCGTTTTAAAACTTATAAATATGTAAATTTATCCCAAAAATCCTTAGCCATCTAAGTGCCGTCGAAGCGTTCGCATAAAAAAAAAAGTTACCTTTCAGAAATTTTCGCCCCACGCTTATTGATTTCATCTAATCAGCCGGATTTTTTTGCTCTGCCGACGAAAGTTTTTTACTATTTATTTCTTCATCGAAGACTTAAATAAAGATATAACCGAAATATAGTACGTTGCAAATAAAGCTGATAATCCAGCGACTACCCGTATAAATTTCGTATTTCGTCGACTGTGCAATAACCATTTGAGTTGCACAGCTTTGCATGTGAATTGAAAGCCCGAAGGCGTGTCTTATACAGCTCGACAAGTAAAACAAGCACTCTCTCTCTATCGCATAGCGACAAAGTTAAGTGCCTCCGGTCTTGTTCGTCGGTTAACCCGGTCGCGACGTCGTGGCAAGGGTTCAAGTCTGTTGAAGAGGGTGTATGTACCGAGAGAACGGTAACGACGCGTCTTTCCACAAACATCTCGAGCCAGCCGTGTGCGCCATTTCCTCACCAACACAGAGCCCCGAAGCCAGTCGAATCGTAATTTTCTTTCATACGCACGCTTCCCTCTTCCTCTTCATCCACGTTACGATTTCAAACTCCCGCTAAACTCTTTTCCCGTACAGCTCGAGATAGGTACACACTATGGAGTTTTATAGCTGCTGCAACTCGATCAAGATATTTATGATCCTATCACCCACGAATACGTATGACAAAGCTTCCCGAAATCACGATTCACAATCGTATATGGTCCATTTCGACCCAATTACAATAGCTTATGGTCAATTTTACCGAGGTCGATGGTGGCGCTGAGCACGACGAGTCGATCTTTTTTACGCGCCGCGTTCTATAATCGAAATCTTTTGCTGGACCATCTTACCTTAGCTATAATAACCTACGGTCCATTTTACCACAACTGTAATAACCTATGATCCATTTTAACTTAACTATAATAGCCTATGATCCAAAGTACCCCATCTATAAGAGCCTATGGTCCACTTTACCTCTACTATAAGAGCCTATAATCCATTTTACTTCAACAGTAATAACCTATGGTCCATTTTACCACAACTATAATAAACTACTGTCCATTTTACCACAATTATAATAACCTATGATCCATTTTAACCTAACTATAATAGCTTATGATCCAAATTACACCATCTATAAGACCCTATAGTCCACTTTACCCCTACAATAAGAGCCTATTACCCATTTTACTCCAACAGTAATAACCTATTGTCCATTTTAAGCAAACTATAGTAGCCTATGATCCATTTCATCCCAAGTATAATAGGAATATGAACCATTTCACCCCAATTATAATAGCCGATGGTTCATTTTACCCCAATTATAGTAGCCTTGATATTCCGAGACTTTGATGGTGATTCGAGCCTCGAGTAAACAAGTGCGATCGTAATAGTGTTGAAGTCTGGAAATACATAGACGTTCTTTTGTCGTGGCTATTTGTTACGTTGGATCTATTTTATCTGGCGGATGTTTCGACCGCCGTCGAAAATTTGTGCGATACCCATTAATTACCTATTCTCGGAACAGTGGAATAATTTACGAGAACTTTCCACGATTCGTCTCGCAACCGGTGCTCGTATCTCGGAGTCGAGAACGAGAAAGGTTTCTCAACCATATATCCGACTGTCCGTGCAGTTCTCGGTTCTACGGTTTCTCCGCTCTTCTCCATGGAAATGAGAAAAGCCGCGTGCGCCCGACGGTGGCGCATCGTCCAAAACTTAAATTACTTATCCTGCACCGGAACTCTGGTCACTGTTTTGGAGCGTGTCAGGAGCATTACCGAGGAGAAAAATCGCCGCTCTCACAGAGTCGAGCGATAATCGATCGGATGACTGGAGAGAACAAACAATGTGCCGGATCGTCCGACCGAGAAAAGTACCGATTCCTCGTGTGAAATGAACTGTAAAAAATACGTTTCCAATACGGCAATACACTGAGGAAAAAAATTGGTTGGATTGGTTGGATTGGTTGGATTGGTTGGATTGGTTGGATTGGTTGGATTGGTTGGATTGGTTGGATTGGTTGGATTGGTTGGATTGGTTGGATTGGTTGGATTGGTTGGATTGGTTGGATTGGTTGGATTGGTTGGATTGGTTGGATTGGTTGGATTGGTTGGATTGGTTGGATTGGTTGGATTGGTTGGATTGGTTGGATTGGTTGGATTGGTTGGATTGGTTGGATTGGTTGGATTGGTTGGATTGGTTGGATTGGTTGGATTGGTTGGATTGGTTGGATTTGTTGGATTGGTTGAATTTGTTGGATTGGTTGGATTTGTTGGATTTGTTGGATTTGTTGGATTTGTTGGATTTGTTGGATTTGTTGGATTTGTTGGATTGGTTGGGTGTTCGGTGAAAGACCGATTTCAAAACAGGTAATTTCCCGGTTTATCGCTCGGTCGTATTTGGTAGCATGACCGAGCTTACCGAGATTCCAGTCAGGTCATCTTCCGATCTTTTGCTCGGTCGTGGTTAGCAGGACGACCGAGTTTACCTGTATTCCAATTAGGTCGTTTCCCGATCTTTTGCTCGGTCGTGGTTAGCACTACGACCGAGTTTGCCAACATTCTAGTCAGGTCGTTTCCCGATCTTTTGCTCGCTCGTGGTTAGCAAATGGCCGAGCACGAAATTGTCAAGTTTTAGGAGGGGAAATGAAGCCATCACCTCCCCAGAGCCCATTTTTAATACTTCACGATAGGTCGAATCGCCGGTCTTTTGTTAAAAAATATCGGTAACGTTCTCGCACATGGCGACTGAGTCTTATTCTAGGTCGTCTGTTCGATCTCCCAACATGCTAGGGCAAGCGAGAGAATGTCACTTCCGGTTTGAAAATTTTTGGATTTTTATTGGAAGAGATGCTTTCCTATAACAGTGCTTTGTCTATAATGTTCCCAATCATTTTTTAGCAGGGTTTGTCCCTTGCAGCATCGATATCTGACTTCAACTTATATTCTAGTGCAAAAAATACTTCGCTATGCTTATATTTATTGCATTGTAAGACGTACTGCAAAGTGCCCTGATTTTCATTGAGAAACGTTTTGTACAAGACTTCTACTTCTTACGGAGAAACTATCAACTGATGAACTGCATGCTAAACTGTCGCCGTTCAAACGTGCGACAATTCGACCTTGAAATACGGTTCTCGATTATTTGCACAAGTTTCCTGTACGCTCGTGTCGCAAAGACTGTAGCTGTAATTCTTATCTCCCCGAGCGGAGCTCGTGGCTACGTAAGTTTCGGCTACGTACTTCGCCACATAGTTGTCGAGTAACGCGGGTGTGTTTAACAAAAGTCTCTGATAACACATTAAACTGGCATGATTGCCTCAGCAAATCCAAAAATTGGAGTTCATGTGTCGTTGTGCTTCTTCTTCGTTTGCACCATCGTAGGTATGTAAAATACGCAAATTCAATCGATAACGAGTGACTGAGTTAAGATTTTCATTGCATCTCTAACAGGCCTTCAAGTCAACGGCATGGACGACAACCGACATCAGATATCGCTCGCCGATAGGACGAAACGCGACGAACCATCGTCCCCGCCAACGATTGACATTATAACTTCGTTCTCTACACGAAAAAGAACCAGACGATTGGTCAGGAACTCCGAGTCAATGATATAAAAAAAACTGGAGAATAGTAATTTCGATGCCGGCAAACCTACGCATTTTGTAACTCATGGCATGTTCAGCGACGAAAATGGCACCGCCTGCAGTCTTATTCGCGAC
Source organism: Exephanes ischioxanthus (assembly GCA_958510785.1). NCBI lineage: Eukaryota > Metazoa > Arthropoda > Insecta > Hymenoptera > Ichneumonidae > Exephanes > Exephanes ischioxanthus. The sequence goes on along the minus strand of OY294024.1, from coordinate 17,930,042 downwards.
GGTTCGTTAATATTTCTTGTCTCTCGTACACCAACCAACCGTAAAACGTTGGGTTAGATACGTCTCGTCTTCGATAATCTACTTTAACTTAAGTGGCTGCTGGACCTTCCTGTTTTACCGACGAAAATAGACGATTTCTTAGTATTCACTATTCATCGTTACTATGCGACGCGTATGCTTCAAATCTTGCAGGACTGTATTAATAACATAAACGATTCGGCTTGCACTCGAATTTCGGTCGAAATCTTCCGAAAAATAAAGAAAATCGAATATTATAAACTGTCGCGGAAACCAACATGGCCCCTGAAGTGTTTACAGCATCTGTTCTGTTGGATATAAAAAATTCTAGATCTTGCATAAGTCAAAAAGGAGTGCATGCCGATTCTGTGAAGTTCTCCGAATATTCCAAAACCGTCGGAAAGTTGCTCACTCAAAAAGATAATCGCGGATAGTGTAAAGTGCGATCAATTAGTCTATCGACTTGCGACGGGTGATCAGAGCCGATGAACACGGCACGAATGTAGTGTAGGGCACAATGCAGAGCCACCTGTACGTCAATCGTGACACTACACTACATTCACGCACTTTCGCAAACTATAATATTCGGTTTTCATAATTCCTGGTAAGTTTTCAATCAACATTCGACTGCACACCGCGAAGCGCTTATGTCAATATCATAATAATCCTGCATGATTTGACGACATTATCCCTGATACTCATCGGGACATGGAATCCAGATTATTATGTTTTCATTGACATAAAAAGATAGGTTAATTGTACGGAAAATGGGCACTGTCAACAACGACTTTGAAACTTTGACAATGAATGCCAATGAATTCGTTGCAGCAACGTTGCTAACTTCCATCCCATCGTAAAGCAAACTTCTGTCTGATACTACGGTCGGTATTACAATTGGTTTTGAAATATTGACCAAACAATAACCTCAAAGGTTGGAATCAGAGTTGGTTTGGCGCACGAATCGACCGATTGGTTTTGGGTTGACCGGAACTCAAGGTGTACATTGACAACGCTACCAGTCAAAAAGGTTTTTGTACGTCCCGCAGCTTATCTGACGCGCAGCGATTGCAACGTAATCATTGTCGGCTGGATGAAATACAGCTTCGAGTTTTACTTCAATGCTGTGGCTGACGCCGTCGGAATTGGTCAAGAAATTGCCAAAATGATAAACTTTCTGAGTGAACAAGGCAGATTGGACACCGAAACGACCAGCCTCGTTGGCTATTCTGTTGGGGCTCACATCATGGGAATAGCCGGTTACAACACAAAATACAAAGTAAAATACGTCGTTGGTAAGTTTCAGAACTATTGAGGTTATATTATCACGTTGATAAATAGGTTCATAAATGAGAATAGATGATTACCAGCGATAAATTCGAACGACGTTCTTTAGGATTAGATCCTCCTTACTTTTTGGATGGGCCTGGCAAATCAATCTCGAAGGAGAGCGGTAAACACGTCCAAATCATTCACACGAACGCTGGTTTCCTGGGCTATTCGAAGGTTGCCGGACACTCCAATTTTTTTCCAAACGGGGGTTCGCATCAAGCGGGCTGTTACAAATTCTTCCCTCCATGTTCCCACGATCGTGTCTATAAGTTCTTTGCGGAATCGATCACGAGGCCTTTCAACGGAACTAGGTGCAACTCTTACGAAGCCTTCGAAGCCCGTGACTGCGGAATTGATGCGTACGTTGCGCCAATGGGTGGATTTAACCCTAAGCAGGTCCTACCGGGAAAGTACTATCTTCGGACAAGCCCCAATCCACCATACTCTGTTATGTAAACTAAATATTTTGTTTGTACCTCACTTGCATTTTTCGTAGTTTGTTTTTCACAATGCGACAGATAAAAGCTACGAATCCAATTTATAGAGTGCCAAATTTTGTTTTTAATCATTGTCGAATGATTGTTCTTGATTGTGTATTTCCGGGAATTTTCATTGCTTCGGGGACGTTGCAAAATCCTAGTTATCCCAGTTGTACGAGCAGAAAATTTTCAAGTATTTGGAATGAGAGCATGTTTTGTAAGTGCGATTTTACCGTTACTAATGCTTACCTTGGAAGGCGGATCTCTATCCGCCTCCCAAATGGGTTCTGCCCGTGAACAGTGAATAAATAAATAAATTGTCAGAGAAATATTTTGACGGATCACCATACCGCAAGTATCGAAAATCATTATTGCCGGTTTTGATATTTTTAGCGTTCTAACGCTTCTCCAACCTTCCTGGTTTGCCATAAACTCCGATATTTCCGGTGAAAAGTACTCACTCGCCTGTATTTTCGGCATTTCGGTATTTCGGAGTTTTCGGTACTTTCAGCTTCGATAGGCCGTTTCAACTGATATTCCTATGCAAAAAAAAAAAAAAAAAAAAAAAAAAAAAAAAAAAAAAAAAAAAAAAAACACTTCGCTATGCGTTTATTCACTCGTTCCTAATCAGAGCACAAATAAAACGACATCGAAGGATATCTCGTATTCTCGATTTCAAAAAATGATGAAAAATATCGTTAAAAAATATTTACCGTGTCAACTTCGGAAGCGATAAATTGCGGCGGCATACTGAAAAATAAATGGCAGAGTGACCGATGTATTCGGTTTTCTTTTCATCGTCGCACGTCCAAATGTATGCATTCTTATGCATGCGCATGAATCCCCTTACAAAATAAATAGAACGATAAATTCATTTATAAATGCAATAACGTTTATGAATATTCATTAACGTTTAGATATCAAGGAGGATCAACAATGCTGGATAACGATCCAGCACTGCTGATCCTCCTCGATATATAACCACACACACACACACACACACACACACACACACACATATATATAATATTTGTGATGAAGCGCTTTTATCACACCGTCCCGAGTATTTTCGCCGGGACGCCGGATATACACGGGCTAAAGCTTCTATCGCATTAACTAGGAAAGTGTTCCACAATCTACCCTTCACTTATACCACTATAGTTTATAATATATATATATATATATGTGCGTGAGTATTACTATAGGGTATGTGGAAGCTTGGCTGCTGCTTCTGGTGCTGGGTTCGCAACGACTCGTGGGAGAAGCGTCGTTTGAACGCAGGTAGTACGTACTATAGTAGGTGCTATGTACCTTGCGCCTCGTTTTCTCGGCGTCGTACGTTAATTTAATTAAGAGACTGGAACGACGAGAGAAGCAGGATTTAGCGTCGACGCTTGGCTTGACGCTGGGCAGGGACTTAAAGCGAGAGCGAGTTTCTGCAATCTCTCTCACGATTAGCCAAGCAGCATTCGGCGTTAGGTTTCCCCCAAGCGTTGCTGCAGTATACCAGCTGATGTATTTGCACCGCCAGTAGTCGCAGCCCGTTCAAGCTGGACCGGCTCGAGGAACATTCGTGGGAATTCCATCTCCCGAGCGCACGGATGGTATTAGTGTTAGCTTGCAAATCCACTCTGTCTTCCTTTACCTCCGAATGTTTCCGCGAACGAGCGGGCACCCGCGATTCGAGAATTTGCGTGACTTTTGGTCTCGATGCTCTTTTGGTTTTTAATTAACTATTGAAACTATGGAACTATTTTTCCATCGATTTTCGAGCTGGCAAAGAGCAAAGCGTACGGCAGTATATACAGGATAACCATAGGGGTGTTAACATTTCAGCAATCTCGTATACGCCAGAAATAGTACATTATGCTACAAGGGAGAAAAATGCACTCCTCTCGAGTGGCATATACTATTTTTTTCTCGACTATGCTAAAAAGTGGCCGTATTTTATGCCTGCAACGGTACCATCTTGAAATACGCGCTCGTCGACATGATTCGCCTAGTAGCTCGCTGAAATCACTTTTTTTTGCCCGCCCAATCACTTTTTTGCCCGTCCGGATAGAATCGGGCACTTTCCACCCCCGTTGCAGACACAAAATACGCCCTTTTTAGGGTAGTCGGGAAAAAAATAATTTAGTTGACGGCCACCGTTTAATTGGTTTAAGTAAAATATTTATTTGATTTGAATGAATATTTACTTCATTACAGTAACTATTTACTTAATTTAAATAAATATTTATTTCATTTAAGTAACTATTCACTTAATTAAAATAAATATTTACTTCATTTGAGTAACTGTTTACTTTATTTAAATAAATATTTATTAAAAACAAAAAAATATTTTACTTAAACCAAATAAAAGGTGGCCGTGAAATAAATTATTTTTCTGGGTGTAGCTGTTGGATTTGGCTTGTAGTTTCATTTTTTTTCAATAGTCATTGATAGTGCAAATGCCAGCAATTTGCGAGGTACCCTCGCGAACCAACCAACCATAATTTACACGGAGATAAGACGTGTTTACAATTTATTGTGAACTGATTAGTATAAGACTCAGCTGAACAGATTCAACGGTGGTTATTTTTATGTAACGAAACGGTGAATATAAAAATGAATACTTTGAATACAATAATGCCTGTGTTAATTGTTATTTCTTGAAAAATCTTGATTTTCCTTCGTTTTCCAATAATAATTACTAATTAATAATGACTCTTCAGGTAAAAAAAACAAGGTCTTTACCTGTATAAATAGGTATTACATCAATGTAGATAAATAAACACCGCGGAAGCTGCTTTATTTAATAAGTATGGCATTTTTTCGGTTTCAATAGGTAGAAGAATCCAGTATGGCATTAGAATATAACCTAAACGGACTATTTTCATTCAACAGTACGGTGATATTCTCCAAACTGCCGGAATATTTTCTATTTACTAAGCTGTTTAGCGTTTTTTCCCCATGTTTTTATAGAGATTATAACAAAAAAATTCACTCCGTGTAGAGTTGGTATTGGGTTTGCTTTGGGTTTTTTTTTTTTTCTCGTTTTCTTACAATGTGCACTGGTCAATTTACTTCCCCATACCTTTCTCCTTCGTGATGCGAGCGATAACTTCGTAAATCCTGGACAAGTTGCTATCAAGACATGCGGCAGCGTCTCGACTCCAAGAACTTAAAAAACAGATTTTTTTAAATTCTTTCTACGACGAGAAAACACACCCAATTGAGTCTCGAGCGATCCACGTTTCGTCATATAACTTTGCAAAACCGTTATCCCTCCTTTGAGCGGCGCAAGTTAAACTATATTCGGTACAGCCGTGGTGCGCATCTTATAACAGTAATGTATATTCGACATGATATCAGTTAAGCCCTAGATCAAACGCGCTGGTGCGGTTAAATTGCAATTTGTACCGCGGTTAAATATTTCCCGCGCCAGGTTCTCGCCTGTCCTCGTCTTCCTGCTATAGCGGAGCAAACGTGTACTTCAGTATTCGGTTATCTCGAAAGCTCGTCACGATGCAACGAATCGCTGTTTCGTCACCAATTTTGGATAATGTAATCCCCTTGCTTGACGAATAATGACAAAATGTTATGTAAATTGGAGTTCACTCTACTATCATTGTGAGTGAAGTTTGCACGGATTGCAGTCTTTCATGATGGTGGCTTTTACTTTTTTTTTAGCTCTCGATTGCGAATTCGTTGAAACAATTTGCTCCGTCACGGGCATGTCTTTTTCAGATTTGATGTGCTCCATTAAAAAAAATATCGAAAAAAATAAATGCTAAAAAATGTATGGAATATTTCGTCGCTCTGCACTTTATTTCTGCAGAGGTGATGTACGAGGCTAATTAGAGAAACATTATCAACCGATGGATCTACCTGTTATGCTGCCGATGTTCGCACGTATCAATTCGGCCTTGAAATACGGTACCGCGCAATTTAAAACTCGTCGCGGAAGTGCAGTCGAGTGCTTTTGCATGTTATAAACTTCTACAATCTAGCACGAATGACGCCATACAGTGGAGGATTAAGTAAATGACATATAGTGTACTCGAATGAAGTTTCTGGGATATACAAAACTTCCATCAGTGCCTCAGCTGAATCCGACAATGAATGGTCGTGTATCATTGCGCCTCCTTCTCGTTTGCGGTGTTCTCGGTACGTAAGGTAGGAGGTGTGAATGTGGATCAGGACCCATTGTGGATCGAATTTTCTGAGCATGTAATCGATGGGTTGCCGGGAAAAAATCACCCCCACAGTTTTTAAAATAATTGTAACTTTAAAACTTTACACAAATCCGGTAAGTGTCATAATAACTGAGGGGCGGGGGGAGGAACGCTAGTTGAAAATATGTGCAATATCTTGATAATTAAAGTAAATATTAGTAAATTTAGTATAAATAGTATGATGAATAGTATAAATAGAGTTCAAGGATCAATGGTAATCGCTCGACTTTATTCCCATTGGCTGAAACTACTAGATTTTTTTTGAAATAATGTACTCCAACTTCAAAATATGATACCCAAATTCCTTATTTATCGCAATGTGATTATTTTCAAACAATGATAATTAGTAGTGATTTTTAAATGAAAATATAGGTGAGCCACATTCTATTATTGTTTGAATTATACAGCATGTTGTGCTATGACCCATTTCCTGCGACGATAACATTTTCATCCGCATTAGTACCGAGCCTTCATATGGATGTCAGTTTACTAAGTGAGTTGTTGCACTTTACCATTCCAGAGCTTAAAATGTCAGTATTTATGTTCTCAAGTGTAGGCAAAGTCACAGACAAGATCGAAACTACTGGTCGACATTTGTGGTCTAGGTGACAGAATGCGGATCAAAATGAAACCGCCAAAGATTCATTAAAATAACAAATATTTGATAATAATAAAATGTTTGATTGTATCAAAATATTTGATAATAACAAATATTTTCTCCATATTTATATTTGGAGACCCAGCGGATGTCTGATCCACGTGGTTGCAAGAAATTAAATAAAGATCGAAAATTCTATGTGCTCTACACAAGTTTCTCAATTTCGATCCACATTCAGACCGCCTACCTTAGAATTCTCAAATTCCATCAATCACGAGTGAGTTAGTTAATTTTTAAAAATTAAATCTGTAACAGGCCTTCTCGTCGAAGGCGCAGACGAGGATCGATATCAGAAGGAGTTCGCCGCACTGGCGGAGGGGCGTAATATTTTCTACGGCGACAAGAAATTCATGAAAATGACGATGGCCGAGAGACACGTTCGCATTACCTTCACTCTCTATACAAAAAGAAACCCAACGAATGGTCAGGAAATTCGACTCAATGACATGGAGACGTTGAGGAAAGGTGATTTCGATGCTGGCAAACCTACGCATTTCGTAACTCATGGATTTTTAAACAACGGGAAACATCAGTCTTGCACTCTTATTCGCAACGGTTAGTTACCGCCTCTTGCAAATCATAAACTCTCTTCCAATTAACCCACTGCCGGTCTTACGTGTATCCAGCTCCGCTGTTTCCCCATTTTCGATCCATAAACCATAAGGCCCGATCCACTACACCTAGTGGGAACGAACTACCGGACCAATAATGGCACAGCGTCGGCCAGTACCGGTCGTGTGTGACGTTTCCACCGGGCATAGTTTCGCTCTGATCGCTAAATCGTTAATAATTAATAAGGTTTTGAATCCCCATAGCTTATCTATTGCGCAGCGACTGCAACGTAATCATCGTTGACTGGAGTAGATACAGCTACAAGGTCTACCCCCTTGCTGTGCTCAAGCTTAGAAGCATTGGCCAACAAGTCGCTAAAATGATAAACTTTATGTGCGAACGGGCCAAATTACGCAATAAAAGCACCACTCTAGTTGGTTATTCTCTCGGAGCTCACATTATGGGAATTGCTGGTTACAATACCAAGTACGAAGTAAACTTCATCGTTGGTAAGTTCGGTAACTACCAAAATTATCAGCTTTAAAAATCGGAGTAGAATTAAACTCGCTGTAAATATGGTAGCAATTGTGCAGCGCTACATTTGATCCTGAGGACGGCCGGAAAAGGATGGGATGTTAGTTATCGGCGTTGTTCCAATGCAATCATTGATCGTTATGACTTTTTTCAAACAGTACATATTATGAGTACATATTAGTTTATTGTTTCGCCAGAATTGGCGAAACGATAAACAAGTATTATATTATATTATATCACCGGCTTGCTAGGAAAGCATCTTGTTGAGAAACGTGGCAGCTGTCAATAATTCGTTGGAGTAACATTGCTAACTACACCATGGAGAAGGCCGGACGAGGCCTTTGCATGGGCTTATCAGGTCCCAATGTAACGCTCAAAAATTTCTACTCTGGGAGTTCTTTTCTTTTTTTTTTAAACAGGCGTCGAGATAGTACCGTGTCTATTGATGATTGGCTTTAATAAACTCGAACGACATTCTTCAGGATTAGATCCGGCCCTTCCAGGATTCATTACGGCTGGGCCCGAGAGATCCATCTCGACGCAGAGTGGTAAGCATGTGCAACTCATTCATACGAACGGCGGTATACTGGGCTATCTGAATGCAGCCGGACATTCGGATTTTTTCCCAAATGGGGGAAAACAACAAACGGGTTGTAGTAAAATTATTGCTGTATGTTCGCACGAGCGATCCTACAAGCTTTTTGCGATATCGATCACGACAACTATCAACGGAACTCGGTGCGAGTCTTACGAAGCCTTTGAGGCTGGTCCCTGTGGAAGTGACGCGTACGTTGCGCCAATGGGTGGATTAGACCCCAAGCACGTACGACCTGGAAAATACTATCTACGAACGGGTTCCCAACCGCCCTACTCTGTACAGTAAACTTACAATTTTGTTCAGCCCTATTTTCTATTTTTTCGTATTGTTGTACAATGCCACGGATAAATGCTGCAAAGATTATTGTTACTCTTTCGATCCGATTGGTAAGGCGCCATTTTTTATTGTAAATTTCGACTGTCGATACGATACCCTTGTGGAAATTCAACCCCAGCACTGGCTAAGTATTAGCTAGTTTTTACATTTGCTATCTAGCGTCTATCTACAAAAAACTAGCTAGTGCCTAGCGCTATGTGTACCGGAAAAACCGGTACAGACCAAGTCTGTACCGGTATATTAGAAACTTTGGACATTCTTCACTTTTAATAATTCACTTTAATATCACTCTAAAAGTACATTAATTTTTCGTCACAATTGTACATTAAATTAAATGTACCAATTTTTGCATAAAAAAAAAAAAAAAAAAAAACACCTACAATTCCGTCCTACAATTCCGTCGGGTGTTAATGAAATTCACTGGCTTCGAAAAGGAAGCACAGTGTCAATGTCAAGTCCTGCCAAGGTTTACCCCGGTGAATTGCAATGTATCCCATACAGTCTTTTAATATGTCACAAGCATGCTTTGATGAACCGATGAGTAGGCCACGAAATGAGCGGAAACACACCCAATATAGAAGTGATGGAGTCACGCGAGGTCGAGATGCGACCGCACCTGCGTGACTCCTCGTTCGCCAACGAGTGTGGCTATAGTTTCCTGGATGCTTGGTTGGTTGCGCCAAGTCTAAAAAAACGAGAAGCCAAGAGCTACGAAGAACAAGAAGAGTTGGCTCGCGACGAGGAGGCTTAACCCAATTTCGGTCTGGTACGCGCGAAAAAGCCGCGAGGCCAAGAGGGCGCCTGAGAATCCAATTTAACGAGATAGAGGACGTAAATGCCGGAGGGGAGAAACGATGGGATTCGCCAAGCGCGCGGCTTTCGCCGTTGCGGCTCTGTCAATGAACCAACGTAAATCCATATCACACGAACAAACTGCAAACCGAATGCGATAGTCTTCACGGATAGTACGTACGAAGAGCAACATGACGCACTACCGACGTATGTGACTTCTATGTACATTGTAGAAAAGGAAAAAAAAAAAAAAAAAAAAAAATACAGGGATAGAAATCGATTGAAGCTGAAGAAGAAAAATCGACGCTCGACGCTAGGAAATATCGCGGAAAATACGAGGGTGAGCCGGATGAAGGCTTTCGGTGGAGTTCACATAGAAAATTCGACGAGCGTAAGAAACGCGTTCGAAGTTCGTTTGATTTATAACGATGTGGCGGGGGGATGGGGATGTGAGCGGTTCCCGTTTCCACGGTATATACTGCGAATAAACGTGTGATATGTGGCGTCTGAGCTCTCGGCGGTGGGTGGGTAAAGGGGAATAAGAAAGAATGTAAGAAAGAAAGAATGAAACTAAAACTACGTAGGAATAAGGGTCTGGCTCTCGGCTATTCTCCACCCGTCGGCACGAACTTTACTATTCTGTGATGGCACATAAGAAAAACGCTCGGTTGATGGTGTCAAGGGAGACTGTCTGCATCAGCCGGAAAGTAAAAAAAAAAAAAAAAAAAAAAAAAAAAAAAAATCGAGAAAGCCATCGGACACGACGCTTGGCCGGTTGATCGTCGGAAATTGGAATATCGCGAAAAATGCGCCAAACTTCCGGGGCGGGCTTCCGTTACCAGAGCTTTCTGTCCCACGTACTAGAATATCTATTTCCGGAAGTGATGGGCGAACCGTTTGCGCAACACTTTTTCCCACTCGCGAGCGTGTTACTTCTTGTTATATTCGAATAGGTTTTTCGTGCTCGAATATAGCTGTACGCAACTACCGAAGATCTATGTATCGGCGTCGATCTCTTTGTTATAAAGTCCGACACGGTATATCACGGGAATCCAACCGGAACTGACGAGAAGACAAATTATTATTTTTTCTTTGTTTTTTTCTTTTTTTTAATGAGAAGCGAACGTTCTAAAGGCGGATTACTCACGTCTCCGGGGTAGAAACTCAAATATCATGGGAATGAATAATATACCTTTTATACCCGTTTCTGAAAAAACTTTCAGTCACGAGAGGGCGGTTTTTCTGAGCGGCTTATTTATATACACTTCGAAGGCTGTGCTAGTCGTACCACCTCTACTAGTCTACTTGGGGATTACGTCGCTGGAAGTGACGCGTGTACAATTACTCTGCCATCACTGCCTGGCTCTCGCTTACCTCTAAACTCTACTCAAATAAATATGATAACACCTTAATCGACAATGCAGATTTTAGAACGTATTAGTTGATATCGTTTTCATTTTTTCGATAGTATTTTTTAGGTTTTTTTTTTTTTATGTTGTGACCGAGATTAGCCCATTAATGCCTAAACATTTTTTGCCACAAACCTTAAATCCAAAATAGCAAATTCGATACGGCGTCTTTTTTGGCGCGTTATCTGATCTGGATGAGAATGAGCCAACGGTATTTTTTTTTTTGCAATCATAGATTACCAATTTGAAGCTGTGATACCAAAATTCAAAGTAAATCATCGAAATTCTGGAATGTTTTTCGACCAAATCCACACCGACAACATTTTTAAAAAACGTTTTTAATTGCCATTTCACCCAGAAATTGCAGGGGATATGTCCACGAGGCATATCGTACTGACCCTTGCACATACAATCTTCTAATTTTCGGTGCAATCGTATTGTATCCACTTACAGGGGAAAACGGGGCAAAACGGTGTTATGGGGCAAAATGGGGACATGAAATGTCATATCGACGTGGGGCAAAATAGGGTAATAATGAAGCCAACAAAAGGTGCCGCAAGTCAAATCGAAGGGTTTTTTTTTTCAATGTCTTTCAAAACCGGTGCCAATACAATTTTGGTGTGAAAAACAATGGATCTACGTTTTCGGTATCGTTGTAACAGGTTTTATTGCTTAGCGTCCCCGTTTTGCCCCTGTCTACACTATTAAAAATTGTGCAAAGGGCGTCGCCATTCGTTTGTTACGATAAAAGATATTACGGGCCGCCATATCACCCGCACGGCCATATCACCCTGACGTACCCAGTCTATTGCCGTATTCTTGACTTTTGGATGTATTGAAATATAAAATTTTCACTGTAACGAGAACGACAAACCAGATGGTAAAACAGTTATTTGAAAAAAAAATGAATTTAGCACCTAAATGTTTATATCAAGCCAAGATCTTTTTATGGGGAAAAAAAATGTTCGAGATTTTAATGAAAACGTGTGTGTGTGTGTGTGTGTGTGTGTGTGTGTGTGTGTGTGTGTGTGTGTGTGTGTGTGTGTGTGTGTGTGTGTGTGTGTGTGTGTGTGTGTGTGTGTGTGTGTGTGTGTGTGTGTGTGCGTGCGTGCGTGCGCGAACCGGACGCGAAAAATTCAAACCGCTATAGCTCGAGAACGCCTCGACCGATCAAGCTGAAATTTCACACAGAGCATATGTGGTTAATAGTCAATGTTTCTGCAAAATTTCATCCCAAAATGTTCAGTTGTTTTTTTTGTACGCCATTTTTTATTTCATCGAACATGTCTGTGCGCACTCTAGCGCTCGCAATTCTCTAGCTATCGGACTAAGAACGCGCAAACTGATAGAATATAATCACACGATGATCCCATTAAAATTTCACGAGGATCGGTGGAACCGTTTTAATTTTATGCCATTTTGAATTTTTTGAACTTCATGCAATTTTTTATTTTTTTTTTCGAGACGCATTTTTGTCATATCAAATATTCACCTACAAATAAAATAAGTGTTAGATTCGTGATCAGCGTGTTTTTTTTTTATTTATCGCCGCCCACACGCATACTTTGCGCGAACTTCGCGTATGGGGCGCAAGCCTCGAGGCGAGCTGCACTTTAACCTGTGGTATATGACTATGTGCCATTATTTAATACGCGTGAAGCACTACGTAAGCGGTAGCAACGGTGGCGATGGATGTGGGGAAGGGTGGTGGAGAAGGTTGGCACCGCTGACCTCCACGGTGACTCTCGTATATCACCCGCTTTTGCCCCACTAATACCTACCGGAATATATCGCGTGTAATATATAATGCGCCACCTCGGTTTTCTCGTTGGTACACACAGTTGATTAATAGGTCGCACGTGCTAACGAGAACCGGCGAAAAGAGTCTCTTGAGTTCACCGGCAGGCATACTCACTCGTCGCGAATTCTATGCCCGTCTTACCCCCGAGAATAGGGACCTGGCTCTTTGACGAAACTCGTAATTTGTTATTGTTCCGGAAGACGAAGAGCTGGGCGAACCGGCGGGGACGACATCGCGGCAATGAGAAACGAATTACAAATTTCATTTATTCGAGATTAAGCGACTAAAGGCCGAAACCTGAGAGATGCTTGGAAAATACATGAAAATTTTTGGGGTAACATCATGGAATATCCTGCGATATATTACCGCAGGCGTAATCCAGATAATGGAAAAATATTTCGAGGAACACAAAACAAATAAAACAAATGTAGTTGAAAAATAAAGACACAGAAAATTATATCGCTGACATATACCACTTGGCGAATATGACGTTACACTACATCTTGTTAGGAGTATACAATTTATTTTGATAAGAAAAAAATAATAAATTAGGTTAAGTGCGTAATTTATGACAATTTTTTTTTATTAATGTGTTCAGTGATTATTTTACCAGATATTAATATAGACACGGCATCGCATAAATTTTTTCACACAGTGATCACGCACTAAACCCCGATAAGGTAAAATAAAACGCGAATAAAAAACGCTGCGATTATAAATAAATAACAATTCCGGGCTTCTCATGGGGCATTGGAAACTCGGCACTATCTCGGCAGCAAGGTGAAGTACAGTAGAACCTCGATTATCCGAGCGGAGCGGGACCGGAGAGTGCGGAGGATAATTGAAATCCACGGATAATCCACGTTCGTCATAAAGCGTTGTTATTTTGTACAGTGTAATGAAAAACAGTCATACGAGATCTTACATTTACGGTTTATAATACTTTGGTATGTAGTTGTTGTTATCACGCTCTTTTAGTCTCGTTCTTGAAAAAATTTTGTCACTTTCGTCTGCTTTTGATTTTTATTTTTGTTGGACGCTATTACGTGTCTCATTTTTGTATGCGCCAACTGTAGCGCATGAAAATTTCTGCAAGTGTTTCCTTGTTAATTATTGCAAAATATATTTATCAAATTAACAAACACATTTGTGTTTGCTAATTGGACAACCTAAATGTTAAATTGACAACTTTTTTATTTGTAATATTAATAAGAAAGAAAATTGTACAGGTTTGTCGAAATGAAACCTTGGTACCTTTCTTACATGTCTATCCGTTTCGCTTTGCATGAAATTTGGGTTGTTCTTCAAAATGAAGATGATACGTCATTAAATTACAAACTAACCTTTGCGCGTTTGCTGTACTTGAGATATTGATAATGATGATTGTCATAGTTGAAGTCTCGGGGTGTAAGTGTGATGTCACGATTGCGACCGATCTTTCCCAGAAGGGATTTTTGTTTCTGCATCTGCATCTTCTTCGAATGGACGACCACTACTGAAAGGTAAACGCAAAACATCGTTAGATCGGTGATTATATTAATGGACTCGGCATTGACGTATCATTGGCTGGCCGAAAGTTGAATTATGCACGTATGCAATATGTGCAATTAATCGTTACGTGACGGATTGTAATAAGCGATGTAGAGTACGATTTTAAGACGTGTCCAATGCGTCGACCGTTACATGGGCTTTTTCTGTATTGAGCCATTAATCTATGGTACGGTACGGTTTCGCCGTAATGACGTATACAAGTTCATTCGCATATATTGAATAATTATTCCGTAAACACGAGATCGCGCACTATTCGTCCCTTTTGCCGATACCCATTCGGGTGCGCGGCACAAAACTTCAGCTATGAGAAGACCGACGAGTCCCCGGTTGTCCGAAGCGCGTATACAGATTAACTACACATACGTGTGGCATAACGTGCATAATCCCTCTCTGATAGAGCTTCCGACTATATAGACGGACTAGCCCGGATTTCCTCAATATAATAGCTAATCCGAGTGGAAATATGGGATTACATAGTAACATCCGTTATAATTAGTACCGGCGTCACGGGGAGCGAGCCTATCTATCTAATTTCACGTTCTCGAGATACATAGTTTAACGGATTTGTGTCTTTCCGTCGTCTGTTTTCCTTCTACCGACAAAGAAATATTTTCTTTCTAAGAAAAATTCTAGATTAATTTACTTGCATAATAGGCCATTTTCATTCTGAAGGTTTTAATGCACGTGTTGGGATAGTTCATTTTCAGTTTGAAAATGTCACGCGTTCGTAATTAATAGAAAATCCACACCACTACTCTAAAAGTGTCACACACGCTGTTTTCCAACTGACGATTGTTTTTTACTTGAGAATTTCATTTCGATCGTACGTTTTTCGTCATCAGCTGTCAACGGTCCCGTGAATATGAAGCGAAGTGGTTTTGGAGCAAAAACTTGTCTCGTCTTTCCTGATAAACTATCGGTTTTAAGATTTCATTCACTTGCTTGTGATTATATCCATTTTTTCTCAATTAAATAATGTATTCAAGTTTAGGACGAAGAAAATAATAAAACATTAAATCTGGAGAAAGAAAAATGCGTTCTCTGGCATATTTCGCAAGATACTCAATATCATTGTGCATCTGTTCTTTCGCGAAGAAGTGTCACCAGATATCTTAGAGCAAGAGTTCAGCAAATGTTCAGTTTTGGAACATACTTTTGGGAAGTCCTAGGGGTATTCGTTGAAAAATCTTGTACTCAAGTTTACCTTTGCAGGGACAGAATCCTTTACAACCGATGTGTACCGACGTGTGATGAATGCAGTTGTGATACTCAAGGCGACAGGGAGAACTGTAAGTACGGTTGTCGTTACCGCACAGGAACGTCGGCTTGACCACCGGACACTCGACGCATCTGCAATACAGATATAAAAAAAGGAATTTTAGTTACAATTATTACTGAACGATCATTGGATAATGCGATTGGTGAGGAAAATATTGTTAGAGAACATCATTTTTCTCAAGCTTCGGCTATAACAATCCTTCGACGCACTCAGCTGCGATGGAACTTGGAGAGTGCGTAAAGAACAATCTCTTTTCTTAACATTCTGGTCAACGGTTCACGTCTGTTTCTGAAATTTTACTCCTCATGACTTTTATCTATTTCCTGAACGCAATAAGACAGTCTTGTATACGACCACTACTTATAACGATCGTGGCTCCTAATAACAATTCCAAAATGTTAACGTCACTTTCTATCAAATTGACACCTTTAAATAGGGAGTGACGTCATACGGGAAATCGTCACTTTCGTTTTTCCAATACCACCAATTTTTCAAGAGTGCAAAAATAATTTTCCTTGTTTCCGGAAGTACGGAAATTGTCATCGAATCAAACTTTTAGTTGGGAATGTATAAGCGAAGCATCCTCGAAGCTTATTAAAAAAATATATATCAGGCGTCATTCACTATAGTACTTCGCGCTCGAACGCGGTTCATACAATATGAAAGCCATAGGCGGAACGGTGTAGGAGGAAGCGTCACGTGGTCGAGAAACAGACAGAGAGAGAGAGAGAGAGAGAGAGAGAGAGAGACCGATATGTGCTTTTGAATGAGCTTTTTTTCTAGGTCACACCGGTGTTTTATGCAGGCACTGACGACGACGAGAAACGGCCGTTGAGCCGTGCTGCTTTTATCGCATGCATGTGCTATTCTGCCGCGGGGATCTCGGTACAGGAAAACGGTGGCGCGTTGATATTTTTGTCGCGAAGGGGGCGGGGTTGGAGGAGGGGTGGTGGTGGTGGTGGTGGTGGTGGTGGTGGTGGTGGTGGTGGTGGTGGTGGTAAGGACCACGAAAGGGGATGGAAAATCATACGACAAAGAAGTCTTTCATACGACTCGTTGGTGCGACGCGTATTATCTTTCTCGCCCGTTTGACGCATCAGCGTGGCTTTTGCACCTCGCCCAACGTTGAAAAATTACGTAAAGGCCGGTTTAACCGCGCGCGGGCCAACGTTGCGCAGAGCACACGGAAGTACGTATAATACCGGTATCATTTACCCTTGCCCACGTGCAAAAGTTTTCGCGATCTCACACATGAATAACTGGAAAAGCTCACCACTGTGCACACCCAGTACACTCGAGTCTCGATGCATATTATTTTTGACAATACTTCGCAAACCTCGAGTTCTTTGCTATTCTAAATGAGTTCGTTGTTCTTGATAATAATTCTTACATAAAAAAAAAAAAAAAAAAAAATTCGTCGCGTGTGGTAGGTGGATGTTGCTATTCTCCGCTCGTACCCCTGGATTATAAAAAGTTGATTTTTATCCAAGTCATAAATGGATGCAAATCCGATAGTGGTATTTCATGATAGCCGTTCAATGTATTAACGAACTGAGGAATACAATTTCATAAGTACCGCTAATTATATTAGTTAAATATACGGAAGTTTTTGAATTATTTGTAATTAGTGCCAGTCGTTTCAGTCTTCAGAAGTAGGATACCATGTTCCAGCGTTGTATCTCAAAAATTGTACAAGGGCTTGGTAAGAACTATCTGCGTCATGGTTAAGCAAGTCTTAACAACTTTTCATCCAAGTATAAATAAAACGAATTAATACTATTGTAATTAAATAAGTAACGAGTAAATTACACGTTAATTAACGTTGATTAAGATAAGTGATATCCCATGAAATAGGAATAGGATTTAGGTACTATTATATGGTAAATGTACCTCCTGTCCAAAGATGTAAGAAATAGGCATTATCCCTTCAGTGTTAAAACAGGCATCCGAAAACACCACTTACAAAGGCTGGACAATGAAATATGTATATAAAAAAATGTCATAAACGTTGTGCGGTGGTCCATTTTACTCGCTTTTTTAAGTACGGTTAGTAATATGGCCCATAGGGGTCGGCTAATAATGGACCATCTACGAATATCTCACGAGGCTCCGAACTTTCAAAATTGAAGACCAGCACTATCTTGCGATAACCCGAAAGATTGGTAAACTGTAGCGATTTCGATTACAGAGACCGAAGTACCGTAGGTGAAGGCAATGGACGAGGACAAAGCTCCGCATATAGGACAATAAAACCTACGACCAACGCTGAACTCAAGAATCGAATCGGCGGCAAAACGGGTAAGGAAAGAGCAACAGGAGAGTTGGAAGGAGGAATCCCTAGGGGATCAATGTAACAATAAAATGTCAACGCCTGAAATGTTATGTTAACACTTAAAAAAACCTCACTGTTATTGATAGAAATTAACCCTATATAAGTCACGCCGCCCGAAACCATACCGAAACGGGAGTAACGTACGCGGAGTGGGGACCAGGCGTTGCTACGGTAGTGCCTAAGACTGGGGATCGAGGTGTCACTTACAAAGTGTTAAACTGTAGGACCACGCTCCTAGTATCTTCAATAATTATAATGCAATCTTCACACGGTTAAATCAGTCTATGACTTTATAGTAAAATAAAGGAGTGGGATTAGAGGTGTGACTTATAAGGAGTTCAGCGAATGAAGTTTTAGATTTTTTTAATCGACATTTTTAAAAATGAATCTTTATCTGAACATACAACCAGAATCA
Organism: Exephanes ischioxanthus; assembly: GCA_958510785.1. Classification (NCBI taxonomy): domain Eukaryota; kingdom Metazoa; phylum Arthropoda; class Insecta; order Hymenoptera; family Ichneumonidae; genus Exephanes; species Exephanes ischioxanthus. The sequence goes on along the minus strand of OY294024.1, from coordinate 17,911,742 downwards.
ACACACACATACGTCAGGAATGAATTGCCACATGTGAAGAAAACCGATATAAGCTTTCAAAATTCGATAAAAAATAAATATTTACACAGCCCCGAGGCAAGTTCCGACATGGAAAACCTTATCTCGTTTCCTCCATAAAAGCATCGAACATTTTCCATGAAATACTGATCCAGGGCAAGATGAATGAGAGTATAACGATAGAGATGGGATACCCATCGAATTAGCCGTAGACAGAGCGTAACAAGCTATCCGTATGGTTAGCCTCACGAAACAGGTTGTATACATAAGTGTAACGAGAAAATTACTTTCCGGGTAAGTCGAGGCTTTAGTCTCATTCGATCGATAGTAAGCCGAGTAATTAGAAAGGTCTATAGACGCAACCACGCATGTACGGTGCGGTGCGGTGCGGTGCGGTGCGGTGTACAGTACAAGAATCGAAAAAGCTGCATCTTTGTCGAATGACGATCCGTAAGTTTCTCGCACAGATCCGTTGCGGGGAACATGTACACATAAGTGTAACGAGAAAATTACTTTCCGGGTAAGTCGAGGCTTTAGTCTCATTCGATCGATAGTAAGCCGAGTAATTAGAAAGGTCTATAGACGCAACCACGCATGTACGGTGCGGTGCGGTGCGGTGCGGTGCGGTGTACAGTACAAGAATCGAAAAAGCTGCATCTTTGTCGAATGACGATCCGTAAGTTTCTCGCACAGATCCGTTGCGGGGAACATGTACACAGTGCGTTTGTTTAGCGAGTAGCCAATTGGAAAGAGTGAGTTTCGGTGGATGGGAGAAGCAGATAATGAATAATAACGCGCACGTAACTATAAAACAAAACTGTAACTATTTAATCGGAAGAATTATTACAGAGCGAATAGGAAGCGTTCGTTTCGCAAGCAGAACTCAAGGGCGACTGACTCTCGACGGAGCTCTGCTTGGCATGTTTTTGAGTGTGTGTGTGTGTGTGTGTGTGTAAAAGTGTGAGGATGTGTGAAGGTGTTTACAAAATTTGCTGGTGTCTCAGAACTCAGAACAGCGTTCTATGGTGATGCTAAAAAAGTGTTATTATCCTCCGTTCTTTTCTCAATCGAAATTACGTGGGGTTTCGGTGAGAATACAAATAGACCATTGTTAGTATTGGTCTTATCGATTGACGACTGTCGAATTACAATAACTTAGTGACTTTGACATTCTTCCTTAAGGCGATGTAAAACCTACTTCCTCAACCAATCCAAGCTCAGTCGGTAACAAAAACTGTAATTCATTTTATCAAGGGTGCTAAATTTTCGTTAAAAATGAGACAACTTATTAGTGTCTTCTCATCTGTTAGAGAAGACGCGCGAATAATTTGCATTCGGCCAAAATGTCGAAGACCATTGAAGAAAAATGGATTGGAGTTTTTGGTACCGAGTAAGTCTCTTGAATTAGCTGTAGACAGACCGTAATAAGCTACCAGTATGATTAGCCTCACGGAAAATGCTGTGTATACTGTAACGAGAAAATTACTTTGCTGGTAAATTAGGTAGTAGACTCACCCCAGCGATAGCATTGCGAGTTATTAGGCAGCTCCACAGAACGCACCCACGCATATACAGTGCAGTATACACTACACGAATAAAAAAAACTCTATCGCTGTCGAAAACGATTCGTTTCTCACACAGATCCGTCCTGGACGACATGTATACAGTGCGTTCGATGGTGATGTTGAAAGATTCTTATTATCCCCCGTGCGGTTCTCGCACAAAAAAATAACGAGAAGGTACTTTTTCTTTTACGAGTACCGCTCTCGAACGATGAGACGTAACAAAAGCGCCTCTTTAAAGCGTTTCGTCGACGCAGCTGGCATATACACTACTGTATATATAATAACCATCGCCGCCGCCTCCGAGCCGGCTAATGGGATCGTTAGTTAAGCGTGGGGGAAGGCCCAAGAGCTAGTTTTCTTCGCCGCAAGCGGCGCGCGTCCGCGAAAACTCACGGGCAGTCCACCTATTACTCTATGTACGGTATATTAGGTATGTATACGAACACCCCCTACATTTCTCAGTAGGTTGCGGTCTGTATCGCACGAAATTCCCAGTGCGATCCGTATACTTATAGATACGTGGGAGTCCGGGGTCTGCTCGGCTGCTTTCACGGGTCCATTAAGGATTTTTGCACCTCCCTTTCCCACGATCAAGCGATTTTCACGTACCAAATCACCAAGCGTGCATGCAGTATTGTGAGCATACCGCAAGGCAGCCCAGTCAAGAGCAGCTCATCTCTGCCGGCACGTTCGGGTACGTTTGTAAACGCGATAAAACCGAGCACGGACGGCATCAAGAAGATGAAAATGCTTCGCTATCTCGCTTAATCATTCAACATCTTCCTCACGCATTTAATTTTTTTCTCTCACTAATTTTTTTTTTTATATTTTCCTCCTATTCGACATTTTTTTGCCCCGAATTTATTTAGTTCAGTTGGCTGCTTTTTATTACATCTTTCATATCAGTCACCCATCTCGTTTAAATATTCAACAACAATAGCGAATCATCCGCCGAAGAAATGTCGAGAGTGCGTAATACATAACTTAAAAATTAGTAATTCATCAAATATGACAGTGGAAAAACAAAAACGTATATCTTGTGTAACATAATCTCTCTTGAATTCGCCGTCTAGGTGGCGCTTAGACGATAGGAAAATTTTGACAGTGTATCTTTTTTAATTAATTTACCTAATTTTTACCTCTCTTATTAATTTAATCCACCTGTTGTATCGGTATCGGATTTTACCTCGAGTCAACCGGACGACGTGTGCGGGGTGTGCAAACTGCCTGTCCCCGAGGAAAAACTAATCACCTGCGACGGATGCAGCCTGCCACTTCACCTTGTCTGCTCGAAACTTACAGCAACGGAAATGAGAGTAATTCAACTGGCAAAAAGGGTCCTGATATTGCGACAACTGTGAAAATAACATCAAGTATATTCCTAAACTTTACAGATGTACCAAAACTCTAGCTGAGGAGAATAAGCATGTTATGAACCTGTTACGAAGTCTGGTTTTGTAAACGTAATGCTACCACACTTTGTAACATTAACGCTGCCTGCAGATTAGTAATGGTTACAAACATCGTTATGCAAACATGTTATGCAAACGTTACAGATACCAGTTATAGTGCTGTCATGTAACTGGTCATTAACATTACCTGATTATTACGAAAGCGCACTAACATTCTTGCAAGTATGTTATGTAACGGTTACACATTTTTTTTACACGTGACGTAACTTACACCCACATAAAACAGTTGCATTCCCTGCATATCAATCGAAACATTACATATTACTTCCATTTATATATCACAAAAACCCTGTGTATATCACAAAAATAACGTTGCTACATATATGTATCCTCTATGTTATATTGCGGTAATGAAATATGTTCACTGGGTTAACTACTTAGCTTAATTACTTCATTTAACAGAGCAATGCATGTTCTGTGTGTGTGTTCGCTCCACATAAATAGGTGACTCAACCATCAAGAGGTTGAGTTAACAACATAAGGTTGACTCAACCTCTCGGTGAGGCTCAATACGGCGAAACTCATGGTGAACTTGAATCAATAGATCGTATCGAGGCTGAGCCAACCTCAGTGAGGTTGATTGATTCAAATTGAGGTTGACTCAACCTCAACCTCTCGGTGGTTGAGTCACCTAAATCGTCATTGAGCCAACCATATTCGGTTGGCTCAAGCGCTCATGTATGTTCGATCCGTCCCCCTTTTTTTTTTTTTCTCAGTGCACCATCACCTACATTTCGTACGTCATCCACAAAAAATTCACCGAAAAACACCAGAACTATAGAGTTAATAAAATACAAACTACACTATACAATATATAGTGTATTATTACACTACATTATCCTAACAAAAAAATTACCTCTCATAGTGTGGCTATTCTTATATGAAAAACATAAAAAATCTATAAATCCAGATAAATACTTCTCCAGACCTGTTCATGCTACTAAATGAGACTCAATCGGTTTCTTTTAACGTGCAAACTATGGTAACGTGATAAATGAAAACACATTTTGACCGGCTTATCGATTATCCTGGAATTTTCAACACTTTCACCATAATATCTTATTCGTCCGTCAGCTACGATTTACGTGAATTTTCTGCCGTTCGAAGCGGAGAAGAATATATTGAGATGTATTCTACCGAGACAGACGCGCAGTCGAATGTAGAAAGATTTCATTCTACTCGGCAAACCGTGAAGAACGTTATTTCGATTTATTTTAATGTTACATTTGGTTTTTACTGACAGCAACAGTTCGTGTGGAATTTTCGTGGTTGCGGCTTAGGAACAGATATTGAGATGTGCTTTTCTATCACGAACAGTGGCGTTTGGAAACGGACAGATACCGGTTCACTCGAAGTGACCGAGAATGTGGAAAATTGAAAATACCAATGTAGCCACAATGTCGAAAGCTTCGTCGACAAATCGTTTTTCGGGCTTCGGCGGTCGTCCTGTCGATTTCACGTGAAAGTTTCTCGTATACGAATCGAAATCAATTACACTTCAAACTGTAAACAACCCAAAGGACGAACGAATAAAGGAGAGACTGCACTATTTGAATGGGCGCATCAATGGACTCGTCTCTCAGAAACGCACCGACAATTTGCGGTGCAATTCTATGGATTTTGTATTCCGTTGCAAGATTCGTTTTTCAATCGAAATTACGTCGTTTCGTTGAGAACACAAATATACAGTAGGTACGGTTTTTATCGATTGACGGCTGTCGATTTACCATAACTGAGTAAGTTGCCCATTCTTCCTTAAAGCGATGTAAGACCTCCTCTCTCCACCAATGCAAGCTCAGTCGGTAACAAAAACTGTCATCCACTTTTTTCAAGGGTGCTCAGTTTTTTAAAGCAAAAGCAACTTATTAGTGTCCATCTCAACTGTTAGAGAAGACGCTAATAGTTAGCGTTTGGTCCAAAGTTTCGAGGACTACTGAATAAAAATGCATTGCAATTTTGGGTACTGAATAAGTCTGTTTCACATCGCCTTATGCGGTGGTAAAAAAGTCTTCCATAACTCTGGTAGATTGTTAAAATGTTATAGTGATAATCATCGAACTATGGCGTAGTAGGATATGTACAATTTCATGCTCTTCGGACGTCTCGTTGGACGTCTCGCTGGACGTCTCGCTGGATGTCTCGCTGGATGTCCTCGATCCCGTTAAAATATCGGTCGCATTTCCTTGATTATTCACGACGCTTTTCTTCAGCCAATATTAATTATAAATGATTTGAAAATAACGATTCATTTATTCGACCGGTGGAGCTCTTTAAGCGCGATACTTTTCTTCACATCGAGCAAGATGTCCAGAAAAAACCAGGCATCGATAACGGGTGGTGTAGCCAGCTTTTTATTTGTCATCGCTTTGCTTTCATTAGTTTTACTTGAAATTCTGGCGAATTTCAAACGTTTTATATAAATATAGGTTATGGTAGTCGCGAAGTACTTTATAAATACATGAATTTTTTTTTAACGCGACATGGCGATTTTCATCATGGCGATTCTCCTCCGCATGTACATCCGTTTCATTAACGGCAACGTTATTTCCGTTAAAGTCCAAATGACTCATGGTACGCAGACCGAAAGCGGGGGAGGAAACGAACCCGCGATAGAACTTTTGATTCACGCGCGACCGAGCGCGAGTTCTCACCCTTGCCGACCTCATGGATTCATGGAATTCCATGAATGCGAAATGTAATCCTCCGAACGGCCGACGGAAAACTTTATATTTCAATCGCATTTCGTAGTAACAAACGGCGAGGGGAAACAACTAGACATCTCGCTTGGGTGAGCGAGCAGCATGATGGAAAACAATATTTGTGGGTTGTCGAGAGGCGCGAATTATTCGTGACCCACCGCAACGTTGAACCACTAAGTCATTCGGTGGTTCCTGAAACCGACAGAATTTTGTGGTACAGCGGGAAACACCGGAATTTTTTTTCATCTTGCAGGAATTTTGCTAATATATGAATAAACGACTCATATGCCCGAACAATTAATGTTGGCCAGTACGTAATTGCAGCCTGGACAGAATTTGTAATTTAATTGCTTTGCATGGTGCATGGCAACGTTTATAGCAGGGCTTTTAATAACCCAAATATATTCGCGAGTGCATAGTCGAGAATGCTGGGCGTATTGTAGTTGAAGCCGGTTGGCTTTCGTGTTAACTCGAGAAATTAGTAATTTAAATTTTTCGAAAAATTAATTATTAGTTCGTCCGTCAAGAAAGTCTGACGAAAATAGATAACAGAAATAATCGTGAAAGATTTTTCTCTCGGTTTGCGATTTTAACAGGATTCCGAACGAGCGCGTATTCTCATCTTACTGGCGACAACGCGCTCGCTCGCGCTTATTTCATTTCTTTTACGTTAGGTGTTGTCGATCTTACGAATGAAACGGACGAGCCCCATTGGCTACGAAAGCTGGCCTCACGATTTCGATTATTTCGATATATTTATCTCGATCGTTCGAGTGTCATGTCTTTTTTAAGAGGGGAAATACATTTAATTAGAGCCGATTATGATTTTTTACTAACATTTTGCCTGTCCTATGCTTCCGTCTTAGGACTAAGTACTTGAGTTGAGTTTGCATTATCATGTAAATTACTGACGAATGTAACGATATATTTTCATTGGTCACAAACATAAAGTTATAACCTTTATTGGCCATGCAAGGTGGAATTCCTGGAAGAGTTTGTTCATAATGAACACAAAGTATTCATTATGAAAAGATATGTTGCAGTGAAATCCTCCTCGCTTCGGTTCGATGTTTCCTGCGTTGTCGGCGAGAGAGAAACTTTAATCTCGCACACACGCCAGTCGCTCCTCAACTTCTGGCTCCGTCTTCGTAGCTCAGAGCCCGAGCGAGCACTTTCGAATATTGAAGTCTCGGGCTGCCTTGCATAGCTTATTTTTGTTTCTTCGCTTGCATTCCCTAGACTCCGAGCATTTTGTGCGAGATTTACCCGCGATAAAATCAAACAACCCCGTCGAGTCTATCGAGACAGCAACAACTAATCAACGAGAAGAGATGAACGATTTTTTTCTGTTAAATAGTAACTGTGAGATTTTATGTGATGCATCATGTCCTCCGGTGCTTACAATTTCATCTTATATATATTTTGTAAAGTTGTTTGTGTGTTTATTTGTCCCAATCTTGGAAAAAATCCAGAGTCCCCCTGGCCCTGGTTATTGTAAATATCCCTAGGGGCTTCCCTTCCCTTATTAACGCTTTATATTGTAAGTACTCGTGGTATAAAAATAGTGGCCAGTTATATTGTAAGTACTCGTGGTATAAAAATCACTCGATCTAAAAAAATATTCATCATATCGAAATTCGGAAAAATACTCTCTGTAGAGGATGTTCACGATTTTATATTTATGTAAAATTATATTTTCTACTGTCAATATATAGTGCGCTATTAATATTCGAAATTTATATTTACATCTCAGGTCGCAGAGTTCCGGGTCTGCGTAGTGACGCTCGGCACGAGACTCTGGTACGTGAAGGGTTAAGGGGCTGCTGGACCTGCATCCGGATTTTCAACATCGTTTTGCCCCACTTACCATCCACCACTACCATCCAAAAGTTATTGGAAAATTGTCTTTTGACCCATTATCCCGTTTTGCCCCACTGTGCAATTTTCCTATCTTGAACCAGAAATAATTATACTATTGATATAAGCACTGAATGAGGTAAGTCCTCTAATCACATTATGACACGAGGGACCGCCCGAAATTCGTAACGGAATATACTATATTCGCTGCCGGTGAGCTAGTAGGCTGAGCGAGAGGGTCGGTTTTTAGGGGTGCGCCAGCAGGCAAGCCAGGCGTGAATCGCCGAGGAAGAGTGGAAGGATGAGTACGAAGCTTCGTTCCACACGGTAGAGGTAAAAGTACGCCGCTCGCTGAGATAAGTTTTAATTCGCAGAGTGCTGCTCCCTCGCGAGTGAGTCCCCGTTAATTATAAGCAAACAGAGACGGCTTCGGCGTTCTCGCAATTAAAGCGAATCGGAGAATTTGCCGAGCCTCTACTTTTCCTCCTATCCTAATATATGCATATAGCATATATTACTTGCCTACTACTTCGGTCCTTCGTATATTACATAGGGACGTGTCCGTCCAACCTACTTATCATCGGGAGGCGAGCTCAGCGATCTCGACATCTCATCGTCACGAAAATATTGCAGGCGAGACTCGGCTACCTTGTGGCACAGTGACATTCAACATTGCCGGCACCCTATTGGTCGAGAAATTCCGAATTATTTAGGCAACTTTGGTAAAGTAAAGAGTCATTGTTTCAGTTAAAGAAAATTATCCGTCACTGGATTTGCACGAAACTGTAACAAAATTCATGATACAATTTAGGAATGAAAAGTCGCGTAAAATATTTGACTTCAATTATTAAGTTAGTCATCGTCAATTAGTGACAAGTCTCACACTTTGCGTCACATGATTATTCGCTCGGCACTTCAATTTTCAGTGCAAAATTATTTGATAGGCCACACCTAGGTTTTTCACACGGGTTACAGATTCTTGCCTCACAAGGACGTGAAGGACTGTGCAATACGGTAATGAAAAGTAATGTCGTATAGTATATAAATGTAATGTAGTAAAGGTTTTTTTTTTTTTTTTTTTTTTTTTTTTTTTTCAAACGTAGAAAACTCCATCGAATTGTTCCCAATGCCTTTCATATTTTTTTGTTTACTTAAAAAATGTACGTTGTCATCGGTAATTTCCTAACTGTGCAGATACGGTAAATGTACAGTGTTTGAGATTGCGTTTGCATTCATACCGCGGGATTCGATCCGCGTTAATGCTAGTTACATTATTTTTATTGTAGCACCGCAATTTGTGAGGCTCGTAATCGCCTGCATTAATTACTCAAGTTGTTCGTGATAATTACATTGCAGTAATGTGACAGACATTTAGTTAAAATGCACTAATTACAGTACAGCGATATGAAGGGCACTTATACAAAACAACTATACTACCACTTTAGGGAATGTACGTACGTATGGTACGTTGCAGAATAATTTTATTTGGCTTCACGGGTAACGGTGGCTGTTTTCATTGTGTTTGTGATACATCACGGGAAACGAGTAGACGCATTTATAGGCGCAAATCTATCCTCTGATCATTTGAAAAAGTTTCAGCATTCGCCATTTTATTAATCGCGTTCAATGCATCAGTTTTATAAATAAAACAAATGCTACACAACAATGGATAAACATCTTGAGCTATGTGGCAATGATTTCTTCAAATGTACATTTAATGCAACTATTATAATCATTTGTATCGTGCAAAAGTTTGTGGTCACCGATTGCGTTGTGACAGAGTGCTCATGCACAATTGTCGTAAAATGATTAATGAGAACATTAAACATGCCCACCAATTCATTTTTCCAGCTGATGATATTTGACCAAACATCATTAACTATGGCAAATTTACATATTTATCAGTCACAACTCTATCATACTAAATCTCGATCCGAAAATCTCTATCACACCGTGGGAAAAAACTCTATAATAGTGAACCAGTCGCTAACTCTACCAGAATTGAAAGAAATTCCCTACAGGAATAAAAATAAAACTCTGCCGTGTAAGCTAATAAACAAATTCAATAAAATATTTGATCCTAAAATGTCTGTGGAAACGTTCTCTATTCAAAATTCATTGATTAGAATACATTAAACATAAAATAGACGATCACAAATAAATATATTAAAATTCAGGTACCGGCTATGATATTTGTTTATTACTTTTTTGAGGTCTTGCTGAACACATTCTTCACGATTTAAAAACTAGCCGGTAACAATATTACGCAATAAAAAATTAAGCTAAATACAACAAATTTTCCGGAATATAACTCGATCTATAACTATCACAAATTAATTCGATAAATTCTCTATCTTTATTGCACATGCAGCCATTCATCCGTCCACACACTGTAGCGACTTGGCCTCATTCACATATCAAATTTTAATAATTCCCCGTTCGTAAGCCACTGCGAGTCATGTGATCGGATGGGGGGGGGGGGGGGGGGGGGGGGGGGTAATCGAAAAATAGAAACAGATAGTCACAAAAAAATGTTCTCCAACAAAAAATATGAAGTACTGAGTTCGTTAGCCCTAGAACTCATGTATAATTTGTATAATTTGTACGTATACTGTCAAGATTTTATTTTTTTATAATTTATTATTATAATTATCATTATCCTTAATTACCTACAATGATTCAAGGACAATTATTATTATTATTATTATTGGTTTACAGAGAGGAAGTTAGAAACTTATAGTATCTGCATCGTAGCTATATCGTAAGACGAAACTAAACACCCAGAGGCCTGGCCAGGGAATCGAACCCGCGACCTCGTGGACTACAGTCTAACGCGCTAGCCAGTAGACCACTCGGACCCTCAAATTAATGTTAGAACGCATGCATTTTCATTGATTTTTTCTATGTTACAAGCTTTAGACTTTCCCCCATATTCAGATGTCCAAATAAATAGACTTTTCGAACGGAATACAATGAGACTATTTTTTCTTAATAGCCTAATGTGTCCTCTGTAAAATGGCTTTGAAATTTGAAAAACGAACAATTTTTCTAAACACTAAAATTTTTTTTCACAAAAAGTGCGGTTTTTGGAAATTTTCGTTACGTTTTCAACTTTAAGGGCTGAATTGCACCTCCTACACTTTAATACAATCAAATTTGCCGCATTCCATGCTCTTCCTTATGGAAAAACGAAGAGATTCATGTGCGGCAAAACTCATTTACTTGCGGAAACCGAAAACGGACCGAACATGTGTTATCGAAAAATTTGCTTTGGACCGTTTTCGATTCCCGCAACCGAAAAAGGACCAAGATCGTATTTTTATTCTGTCCTTTCATTAAAAACAGAATTAAAAGCAAAACAAAAGAAATTAAAAAACTTGGGCAAATTTTTGTATAAAAAACGTTCGATCCTCCCTCGGTTTCCGTACGGTCCGTTTTACCGTTTTTACGGTCCGTTTCGTTCCCCTACGGACGTGTACGTTTTTCGGTCCGTTTTTTAGTTTTTTGCCCTGAAAGTAGCCGCCCGTCGACTCGCTAGAGAAGTTTGCTGTGGTAGAGATTTGCTTGCAGAGTTTTAATATGGTCGAGTTATTATCTGACAGAGTTCTAATGCGGAGGAGAGTCGTAACTCGCAGATATGATAGAGAGCTTGTTCATGTCGTGTGTGTGTGTGTGTGTGTGTGTGTGTGTGTGTGTGTGTGTGTGTGTGTTCTTAATTTTTTAAAGGCAAAGGAATCCCAGAAAATATGAGGTCAATGTCCGCATCGCGAGGATCCCCAGACTACATGAACGATGCACGTTTTAAATACTGTCCCAAGGTATCGCAACAAAAACATCGCAAGGTTCCACGACGATTCTTGTCAAAGACGGATTCACAAACACTAAGGTCATATCTTCTTGGCTTGACTCATATAGGTATATCTCAGCATCGTTTCGCGTTAATGGATTTTCCTGACGGTTCCTTTGTTTGTCGCGACTCGTTCGTCTCCGTCGCGACATTGGTCTTCCGGTTTAACGAGACAAAGTTTCGCGAGCGGAGTGTCTATAATGTAGAGATAGTGCGAGAGGGATGAAATTTCTCGTCTGTCGTATTGCCAGTAGTACAACTAACACGAACGACTTTAATGCCCCGCTCTAGCACCGACGTGTTAGGGAACCTTAGTGTGGAAGCACGAGATTGTCATCGATTTCGCTATACAGGACTCGGAACTCTTACGGGGATGCGCAGCCTCCGGTAAACCGTCCCGAGCTCGCTAACCCTTACAGAATTTAATTTCCCCAAAGGCTCCTTATCCGTGCATTGCAATTGCAGTCACGATGAATCCAATCTGGTCTGGCATAGCGGAGCCGGAAGAATATGGATAGAAATCCAAGATGAAAGGAGCCATAAGATACAAAGAATAAAATGAGAGAAACAATATCGGGAAAGTGAAATTTGTGACATAATTGCGACTAAAGGGTTAAAACTTTTTTCCCCTTTTCTGTTGTTTTTTGCGCCCGTCAACGCACTTTCCCAAATATCTGCGAAATATTCTCTTTTCGTCCGTTAACCCATCGATCTTCCGATATCTGCCGTTGCCTGTACTTTATTGCACAAAAACGTCAATCCTGTGACTGGTTGGACTCGCCCTTCTCGTGCACGACGTCGAGAAACTGTCGGACTAACGGGGATCGATGAGTCGACAGCGCTAGGGGATGTGTTTGTACATATATGTGTACAGTCATATACCAAAGCTCGGTGCGAATGCGTTTATCGGTGCGTCGTGCAGAAGCGTCGACTGGATCAGCTGGCCAAAGCCGCACATGAGAATTGCGCATGGTATGCCTCGGTTTAAATATATATAATTCTATAGATGGACGGATTGAGTATATTGGTTCGGTTCCTCTGCGCACCATCTTTTCCATAGCTTCATCTGCGTGCCTGTTTGTCTGTGAACCTCTTGGATGGACATGGTCTCGAAAAATCTTCTGAATTATCCACGAGCGTTATCCACTAATTCATCTGATGGCTTAATCTCGATATAATCGAGAATGGGGAGATTCAGTTTGTGCGAATAAATAAATTATGCATGATAAATGCGAATAAATGATTTACAACGAATTAAGACTCACGAAATTGGGTACAGTGGAGAGCGGATTTTCTTGGACTTCGCTTTTTTCTCTTTTGTTTTGGTATTCCATTTTACTACACAGAGAAAAATAGTTCTGTTTTCCTAACAAAATGCAAAATGTTAATAATTTATTATTGTGGGAGCAAAAATATTTGGCTGCTACAGCAAAATATTTGCTGCCACAGCAAAATATTTTGTTGTCCCTATTTTAACCAGGTAAATGAGTTATGGTAACAAAATTCTTGTTGTCCCAACAATTTTTTTTCTCCATATACATGCCGGCCACTACTGTTTGGACGAAGCAAATGGAGAATGGGAGAAACGCGCACCAGGCCACAGGCGCGCACAGGCCCCAAGTGTAGTCTCACCCAAGAGGAGACTACATCTTACAGCACAAAAATCGGGAGTCCACTGTACATTTTTATTCTGTTACAGGAAAACCATTTACTCCATTTAGTACTGGAGACGCGTACTAACGAGCGGCGGAGGCCATTCCTCACTCGACAAAATCTGCCGACGTTTTGTAACTTACTTCCTTCGGCGGCAAAACTTTCTTATTAAATTAACGATCTCTCATTTAGTTTTCTAGTTTTTTTTTTTTCATTAATAATAATCGTAAGGATCTTTCTGATTAAAAATGCTCGCAACTCAATGAACCGCTATGGAAATTAAGTATATTCGGAAATTTATGTATTGAGATATTTATTATATATGTATATGCCATTTAGAATAAATACATATTGATACACATTATGTATTACTCATATACATCTGGGATGTAGACATTTTTGCCGCGTTGTACATGGCACCAGCATATAAAGCACATGTGTAGAATATATTATTTTTATATCGCAGATATACATGTTTCCATATACGTTACGTATCAGAGATAAATAATACGTTTTATGCAACTTCATGTATGAAAAGTGCTACTTTTCGTGCCTGCCGAGAGTGGCGTAAGTGGCGCTTTACGGTCAAGCGTACTATAAATACCCGGCGCATGAGCACATTGGACCCATTTTACTTCACACACACACTTCCCGTTCCTTACGCACACTTCTCGTACTTTACACACGCTTCTCGTACTTTACACACGCTTCCCGTACTTTTACACACGCTTCCCGTACTTTATGCACACTTCTCGTACTTTATGCACGCTTTTCGTGCTTTACGCACGCTGGTTGTACGGCGCCACAATCAGCAGGAACGTATAGCACTTCTCCTGCACTCGTTACGCAAATTATACGATACTAGTACAGTATACCGATTATCATACGCGGACTATAAAGTCAGTGGCTTCACAGTGTGCATATAAAATTCGCTTTACCGCACTTGTATAGCAAATTAATATATTTATACGATACGAATATATCATTTTTTTATCGTGAGTACACAACTCATACGTAACCTGAGCGGCCGTCAGATTCTTCCACGTATGACTTCGACTAGAGAATTAAGATTGGCTGAGATGAATGCTCTCGTGAATCGAGTTATGTCCGCATAAACAAATCATAATGAATAACAATCCGAGGAATATATTCTTTATGTAAGAAAAATGTATTATTTTCCATGCATAACTGCATGCATATATTATCTTTATATGTAAAAAGAATATGTTCATCATATACACTGAGGGAAGAATCTAGTAAAAATGACTATATCGCTTGAGAGATGTTACCATAGTACATAGTAGTAGGGCGCTAGAGCGCCACCTATGGTAGGAAGTACCGGATTTACGAGAATTTTTCTTAGATGATTGGTCATTTTTACTAGATTCTTCTCTCAGTGTACAAATAATATATTTTAACGTGTTGTATGTACATTAAGGATATCTTTTTGTTGATATTCCACATATATCCATTATATATTCTGTGGATATATAACAGATATATACACCATCGGGAACTTTTTTTGGCCACTATATACGCATATAATATATTATATATAAATTATATATATTGAAACGAACATAGAGATGGCGACTTACCAATACACGATATTGGATAATTCCCGAGTAATAATGGGCCGCGATTGTAATTGATAACATCCACCTATATATCTCGAATATACTTCATTTCCATGGGATAAATTTTATTATTTTTTGTTTACATTCGTAATTAACTCGAATATACAGACTAGTGTTCGCAGACTGGGTCGTGTCCGAGCATCGGTACCATTACTTATCCTCCTCGGGACTGGTGAAAAAGGTTCCAGCAGTGACCCGCTTCAGGCGACGCTTTTGCATGGTGCCAGAAGCGTCATTAACACGAGAGTGAAAATTCTTTTAGATAACGAGTCACCCCTGTACTTTTTACGGGGCTCGAGTTCGCTTACGCCCTTTGCCGCGCGACAGAGACGCCTGGCTACGCGTACAAGGCCTCAGTGCAATGGGTACAGATGCGTGAAGTCGAATAATGATTAAAAAAAAAAAAAAAAGAAGAAAACTCAATTATGAGACTAAAAATTCTGTACGCGTCCAGAGTAAAAAACTGTGAATATGATCCGGGGATGGCAAGGCATTGAGCGAACGTTTAATATTAAACGCTTTTTCATTCGAAAGACTTAAATGTACAAAATGTACAAAAAGGTTTAGTCAATGGTTGCTCATATCAATAACAGTTAAAATCGTGCTTTACTGGGCTCATCTTGTTGAGAAAGTTACAGCTTATATTATAGATTCTACACCCAGAAAAAAATAGTTGGATTTGCCAAAAGTCACGGTAATATACGTGCAAAGTCATTAATTGGTTGGCCCAATGAAACCATCAATCTGTTACAGCATTATTCACTTTAAAGGATTCAAAATACTTCGATTCAAAGAAACGTTTTTGTGGCACCGACCAAACATGTTCATTTTAGTAATACGGTGTTCCTGGGGAAATTATATAATTCTTGAAAAAAATGAATTACAGTTTTGTCATTCACAGAGTCGGGATCGGACGGGAAGTGAGAAATTTCTGCCTTACGAACATGTGAGATACCGCGGTCGGTAATAAAAACTGTAATCAACTTTTATCCATCGGTGCTGGTATGCACCCTCAAATGAAAAGTCTAATCAAATAGGGATATCATGTTAGCTTTTGATGACGTTTCTTTTTATTGTTCATGCCACACCTAGAAAAAAAAATTATTTGACGTCCACCGTTTATTTGGTTTAGGTAAAATATTTATTTGATTTAAATAAATATTTATTTTAATTAAGTAAATATTTTATCTAAACCAAATAAACGGTGGCCGTCAAATAAATTATTTTTCTGGGTGCAGCAACCGTGAAAAGAGCTGATTATAGTATTTGATACCAACCGAGCTCTCGTTGGGTGGATAGTGGTCCTATGTGGTAGTAGTAGTAGGTGTACGTAATGGTTCTACGTAGCAATAGTAGTAGTAGTGGGTGTAGGTAATTGTTACTAGTGGTTCTACGTAGCAGTAGTAATAAGCGTAGGCAGTTGTTCTACGTAGTAGTAGTAGGTGTAGGTCGGGGTTGTACGCTGTCTCAACACATTTGAAACATTATTTTTCTCGATGTTCCGTCCATCAAACCGGGCCGGTCCATATTCACCACATTTATGCTGTTTGCTTAACGACTATTAGTACACGAAAAAGCTGTTTATTGAGGGTTCTTGTCGATCGGTAAAGGAGATCAAGCTAATTCATAACGGACGTTGCAGATTAATGGAAATGAAGATTTCGCCACTTGAGCAATTTCGCGAAATAACGCATCGCCCGTTAATTTTGCTAGTTTGTAGCTGTTGTGAGCTTCTCTTATATTCCGTCGACGGGTCGATAGCGAGCAAAAGCTGGCGCATATACAATTTTGTGTCCCGCGCGGCGGAAAGGCAACTGGATCCGCACGTTTTGCCTCGGGGGCCACGAGAGTTTTAGATCAGCAGCACCGAGTTTTTTTTTTTTTTTAACATCTATGCTTCTCATCCTCGCTTCTCGCAACCTTCTAAATAACTTTCATTCTCTATCCTGTCGTGCACTCGGCGAGTTTCCTATCGCTTGCGTTACTCGGCGTATATACCTGAAGCGGTACATACTATATATTTTTAGCAGAACATGGAAAAAACGAAAAAGAAAAAAAAAAAACGAAAAAGAAAAAAAAAAAAAAATAGAATCACTATGAAGCGCCCGAGTAGCGGAGCACTCGAGAACATCGTACAGTAGTCTATGAGATGGCCCAAGGGGGCTTGGAGCAGATGAGGCTGATCTTTCGAGCGCGTACCATCCCTCCAGCATTACCCTATGTAGTACCATTTCGTTTTATAACAACTATACTGCCAGTACTGCTGAGAACGATAGCGTCACTTATATCTTATATCTTATACCTCGAGGAAAGCGTATTTTTATTCTTTCGCGGAATCGCCCTCTTTTTCTCTTCGGGGTCTTACGCAACCACGTTGGAAAGGACAATCCGAGGCGGGCGTCCTTCCACAGGCGAATAAATTTCGAACGACAATGTTCCGGACTTGGGCCGAATCGCCACCCTCCGGGAGGTGAAATGAGCACGTCAGTCCGGATACCGAGTACGACCGCACGAAGAGCCGCGAAAGCAACGAGAGAAACATAAACGATCGTCGATGCATCTCCTGTCGCTTCGAGTTTGAGAGCTTTCTCTATTAACTCCCGTATTCTTCGCATTCTCGCAGTGGATCCATTTTATCGCTTCATGCGAAGGGAAAGGTGGTGAAAAAACTTACTTGGACTCGTCCTGATCTTCGTCGTCGTCCTCCGAATCGAAGAAGGCGTCGTCGTCCTCCCCATCGACCGATGTTTCCGCTCGCATTCTTCTCTGCTGTACCGCGCGAGACTTCGGGATCACCACGTCACTGTGGTAAGAAAAACGAATATCAAGGAATGGAGATTGATCGTCTTACGAAATTTAATCTTAGGGTTATACGAGGTGATACGAACATCGTTATATCTTCATACAAAGGACAGAAGTTTTCGCGATTTTAAGTTTTTTTTTTACACCTACAAGTTACATTCTGACTGGCACGATTTTCATGACAAACAGCATTTGGACGAGCAATCACGGCACTAACAAAACTACGAGATCGATACTCCGATATTTCGATAACAAATATCGTTATGGTAGGTTATCATTTACGCCAAATTAATTTCAGCCGAAACACATTTATGTCAAAAAGTAACTTGGGTGAAGAAACACCATGTATCCGGATCTTATATACTAAACAGGTTGTTGTGGCTCGGGCGCTTCGCGGCCTCACAATGAAATTTGGATGTCCGGCTATTTACCGGAAATACGTCCCTTCCGGTGTGGAAATCTAATTTTACGACTGTAAGTAACGTCATCTCGGATAAACGTCGCTTCCGGTTTGAACATTTCATTTTTTCACCGAAAGTGACATCATCCAGGGGAATCGTCACCGTTCCTGTGTGAAAATCTCTCTTTGTGACTGGAAGTAACGTCACCTACGAGAAACGTCACTGCCGGTTACAAAATCGCATTTTTCGACCGGCCATGACGTTATGTATGGGAAACGTCATTTCCGGTTTGAATATCTCACATAACGTCACTTCCCTTTTGGAAATGTAATTTCCTGACCGGAATCATCTCCCCGCATAGTGACATAATCTAGGGAAACTAGTAGCTTCCGGTTTCAAAATTTCATTTTTCGACCGGAATAACCCATTCTACAAGAGGCGAAGGTGTTAACGATATTTTTGTTCGGTTAAAAGTTGCCCGAGATCACCTCCCCTTTCCATGCATCGTTGTCAACAAAATATTTTTACCAGCCCATTAAAAAAAAAAAAAAAAAAATGAAAAGAAGAGTGTCGAATATATCATGTGAACATCGCAGAACATCGGACTCAAAGTGCTTTTGACACGGTAGAGAAGCAAATTTGCGAATCAAAAGGTTACACAAACAGGTATGTTGGCTTCCAATTCGGATGTAGGAATTTCGCGAAATGTATTATCTGTATCGCACGATCGACCCGTTGTTATTTACTGCCGGGTCCCCGCTGTATGGCTGTATCGTTTTGCCCCGAATATATACACGGCCCGGCTGGGTTACACAATTCACAGATAATACACGTCGGGTTGCACTGATCGTTAATCGTTTCGGGATAAACGCCGAAGGGCGCCACCCTCGTCCGGTTTAATCCAGGCATTTTCGGCTAGTTCCATTGAATACGCGGTTACCTGATTAATACACAGGGTTTGTACATAAACGCGTAGTTACAGTTGCCAGTAATAAATGCACGACAGCCATCCTACATATCATGCCATGATTATCGTGTTGCAAACGAATTTCAACTTGTACGTATACAAGCGCGCGCTTATGTTTCCGGATTTCGTGTTACGGTGTATCCGCCTCCGCGCGCATCTTTTGACAGGATTATTATTTATGGATAGGATCGCGCTGTTACATCGCTCAATCATTATTATCCTACCTTAACGATGGAGACTCACCCAGACTTGTGGAGTTCCTTCTTCGAGACGCAAACTGCAGTGAACGTATCCTCGAGCAAACAGAGTTCCTTTTTCTTACAGTTGAGTGGACGACAAAGCTCGCCTGTAACACAGTCAAGAAAGACGCCAGCTGGTGAATATAATAATGTATTCTCGAAACGTCAGCTTGCCGCACCCGCCGGCTATGATCATTTCTCGTGAGACGGGAAGCTCGAAGCTCCGTCCGGCGCACGGTTCTGCAAAGTAATTAAATTGCAGATTTTCTTTACAGAGTGTATAAAACCGTCTCTCTTTTCCTTTTTTGTTTATTTCTTTTTTTTTTTTTTTTTTTTTTTTTTATTTTATATTATTCGCCACCGATCAAAGACTTGATGTATACTTTAGGTATGCAACATATACATATTATACTGTGTAACATATAATTTACGTTTTATTAAAGGGTTTGAAGTTTACGTTTACGTTTAATAAATTATTAATTTTTACGAATGATGAGATAAAATTATTTACAAATAAATTAATTATAAAATAATCATTAATTGAAAAATTAATTCATTATAAAAATTGAGCAACGAAGATTTTCGTTTGGGAACAACATAATTCAAGGAAAGCCGCAATTTCATTCCCCGTGAGCCCTCGAATTATCCGTGACACATGCGGAACCTGAGAATCGGGCGACCCACATTTCTGAATTAATTTTCCCTAAATCCCGAATATCAAACTTCGGAAATCGCTGTTCAGCATAGCGTGACTGTTGGTACAATGGGCGATCGTTTCATTGAAATCAGATGGTGTATATAGAATCACACAAAGATCGGTGCCCGGTGCGAGAGTCCTTCGCAGAAGGGAGCGAGAGACCCTTGGCCAAAACTTGGTCTATCACGCGAGGTCATCCGGAAAATCGTCTGGTTGTGCTGGTCTGGTGCCGCGTCTTTGATGCGACGGTTTGATGGTTTTCAGGGCGCGTTAAACTAGAATGTTGAAAGCGGTTGGACGGAACACTGCCATAGACTACCGAATAGCCCTGTTACCGCTAGCAGCCATAAGACGGATGAAATTTTCACTCCCGCCACTGAACCACATCATATTTCACTGTGTACCCCAACGCTGAGTGCATAGTTATTATGGTCTATCAGTTCAACGCATATCATTACCATTAGTGAGAATGAGAGAGGGTCATCCTGACAAGTAATTACCAAAATCCTACCGTACGAATAAATATTAAATCAACTATCAAATTTTCCTTCCATCTTAGCCTATCTGTCATTCACTGTACCGAATGCATTCCAAATTATCTTTTATATATGTATTTTCACATTTTATTTGTAAAAGGGCGTGTCCCGTAAATAAATAAATAAATAAATAGTATCATTTTCCGGACGGACGAAAACTTACGGTATTGGACAACTAC
This sequence comes from Exephanes ischioxanthus, assembly GCA_958510785.1. Lineage (NCBI taxonomy): Eukaryota > Metazoa > Arthropoda > Insecta > Hymenoptera > Ichneumonidae > Exephanes > Exephanes ischioxanthus. The sequence continues at coordinate 17,891,173 of OY294024.1, read as the reverse complement.
CCGGAAGGCAAATATTAGCAATACTTACTGAAATTCCCACAAATTATGGTCTCCGTACTCCAAAAACAGAAATTCATACTTTCGAATTTGTGAAAAGTGAAATTGCTGAAAAAATAACGGCATTTTTTAGGGGACAATACGTATAAGTGTGCATGGGGAATTGGAACATTTCACAGGTTCATTCCACTAATATTCACACATCCACACCCAGCAGTCATGCTCGCTATTTTGGCATTATATGAGACATACAAATTGCTGGAATACACAGTATTTTTTTCGTGTAAAAAATAATCATGTTAATCCAATGTGCATTAATTTAATTGATTAATTGGATTAGCCAAATTAATCCAATTAATTACACTGATCTCATTAAATTGATTAATTAGTTTCTTGTAATTGTTATCAATGTGTATTTCCGTGTAAACTACTAGATATTTCGCCATAGAGAATGTACAAAATGTTTGTTTAGTTTAAAAATATTGTCGAAATTTTGGTTAAAAAATTATCGTCACGTCGAGTATACAATTTTTTGTATACTCGTATACATTGATTCAAGAACAGTGACACTTGCGGGCTGCCATGGACATACGCTGTTATTTCAAGTCTATTTTCCTTGACACAACGACGCATGATAATGAAACTATTACATATCTTCTCATAAATTTCATAGACATTGGTTCATTTTGATATATAATTGTTAGAATGAAAATAATAATTACACTGACTGCATATGTCAATGGCAGCCCGCAAGTGTCACTGTTCTTCAATCAATGATATTTTTTTTTTTCAGTCTAATATACGAATATACGGAACTCTTGACAGGAAGCGCCTCCGTTTTCTCTCATTAATTTCTAACTGAACCCGAGCCTCAATTCCCTTGATTACACCGGCAGCCCGATCGTCGAAACCGCTGGCACGCTATGAAGTATTAACAGGAGAGAAAGGGGGATGAGTCCGGTGCGGGTTATATATTTTGGATGATCGGTAGCGGGCGTAGGAGAGAAGCGACCTAATCGCAGGAGTGTCTCGAAGCGTGTAAGGACTAAGAGTCGGAGCGGGCAGAAACCCCAGACGGACATTAATAATTGCAAGAGAGGGTTATATACTCTTCTGGCTGAGACAGCAGACTCGGGTGAGATGTAGAGGGTGCCGCAAACTATATTGCCAGGAAAGTCTCTAATTCCCCCGGAACAATTCCGCATCGTCGTCAAGACTATGTCTGGCTTTATCTTGCAACAATTACTACATTGCTACTGTATTAGTATTATACGGGCGCTACCCGAGAGGCTCCATTATAAAGTTGGCAGGTATCCGTTCCACGTCCCCTCCACCCATTCCGGCCCTTCGCGTCTGTACCCTCGCACGGACGCTCATTTCTTTTTATCAGCCACCCTTTTAATTTTTCTTTTCCTCGTCGTTCTTCTACCCTTTCTCCTCCCGCAGCACGTCAGAGTCACTGTTCCGCAATGTCGCACCGCAGTGCGTTAATTCGTGATTATCCAACTCGGGGACTTTTTTCTTGTTCTTTTATTATGTTTTTTTTTTTTTTTTTTTTTTTTTTTTTTCTCTCTCTCTCTCTCTCTCTCTCTCTCTCTCTCTCTCTCTCTCTCTCTCTCTCTCTCTTCTTTCCATCCAACCAACGGTGACGGTCGCCGTACACATAATGCGAAGCCGGACGACTTTTTACGCGAAAGAGACTCGACGAAGTACGCGGTAGAGGATAAAAACGCTGAAGTTTTTAAGCGTGCTCTTGAGTTTGAGCGCGAAAAAAAAACTCTTGCCCGGCTTTATTGCCTCACGTGATTATTAACCATTTGCGTCGAAGCACTTCTCGTTTTTCGACCGGTGTTCCACCGTGGACGGGCAGTATGATCGGTATGATACAAACTAACTTAAATTGTTTGATCGAAATATAAACCGCAGATGCAAATATCCTACACTCAACACGTGGCAAGAACTTGAGGGAATGGCAAACGAAGATGCAAACTAAACTTAAGCATTCAATTAAAACAGCTCTTTCTCGCCGATAAACGAAAGCACTAGGACAAAAAAAAAAAAGTGAATCAGGGGCTGAAGGACTTAGATCGATGGCCAGATTTGGCAATAGAAATAGAAATATACATTTTACATTTATTGTCCCCAAACGTCGATAATTGTTTATTTGTTAATTTTCCGATCCCACCATCCGTTTCCAGTTTTACAAACATAAGTACGAACCAAAATTGTTGATGACACGGGAAATAAAAGGACTGGTTTGTATATTAAATCTTAACAATCGATTTTGTCACTTTTTTAACAAAATTATTTTTACGAAACTTCGTATTGTTATTTTACGAAATTATTTTTTACCGTGTATACTGTAAATAATTTCCTAAATGTAGCAATGTCCGTGCAAAACATTGTCAATAAATACAATTACTACTATTTGGTCAAGTTCGTGTTTGATCAGTGTCGGCGCAAAATATATAGCGCAAGAAGCTGACTGCACTGTTGATTTCCATACGAAATATACGAAAAAAAATGAACGAGTGGGACAAGCAAACAAAAAAAGCTTCCTCTATGACGAAGCAAAATTGCTGACCCAACCAATTGTCTTAGCGCTCTGAATGCCAGACGATACATCGTTGGTTCAACTATTTTTGAGTTGTTTAGTTTCGTATTCGTTACCCCAACTAATTAGCTAGTTGGGTCGACTATCAGTGCAATTGTTGGAGTAGCAATTTACCCTTGCTCGCATGAATACTGAACTTGCTTGTTGCAACCGACCGACTTCGTTATCCAACAGCAGAAATTACCGAATACATTAATGAACAAATAACATAAAATATTGATTGGCCCGACCACGTACTGCTTTTTTATTGCCCTAAATTGCTTTATTAACGTTTTCTTTTTATCTTCAGCTCGACCACGTAATGTTTTCTGATTACTCTAAATCGCTTTATGATCAGTTTTTTACCTTTGTACCATGGAAACCGCGGAATAAATTATTCGGTCGGTAATGGGGATTGAAATCTGCGACCCTGCGATCAGAATTTTTTTGTCATTGTCGCAAAAACCAATGCGTTGTTTTGCACCCCTTGACTATCAGCGCCGACCTGGTGGCGGCTTTTGACTATCAGACAAAAATTATTGATTCGCTAAACGAGTAATCCAGCCCCAACAGATTTTTTTTCTAAATGTTTCGTCTCGGTGCTACGTCTCGAAATTCGGCGAAAAGAAACGAGTTACGAATAAGCCGCGCGAGTAGTTTCCGAAATTGTTGCGAAACACGCGAAAGGAGGATGAAAGTTTAATCAATTTTGCGCGAGCGTTCGCGTCTCTCGCGTTACAAACGGGTTCGTTGAAATTTCGCGTCTCGAAAATCATAATCTCCGATGCTGCAGCGGGAGAGAAGTTTAAAATCACTGCGAGGCTTCGCGGCTGAGGGCCAACGGGAGAGGCGGTTACCATGGAAATGCTGGGGGAATTCTTCGGCAGTGTTTTGAGTGGGATACCGCTTTCAAGCTTCCAGACGCATTGACGCATTGCTACATTCCAGACGGGGAAATATTTCGTTATTCGTTTAACCCGTCATCGCCAGTCAGACAGCAAAAGTTTATTCGTTTCACTTAGCTTAATTACTTTCCCATAATACTGTACCGTGAAAAATACAAAAACCGCTAATTTTTTTAACGCAGGTTATAAAAATGATCTATAATTTTTTTTTCGTCCATCGTCATTTGCGGACTATTTATAATTGATTTTTTATCGCTGAGCCTCAATCTACCGCTCATTTCTCTTTTACCTAAATATTTCATAAGAAATCTTGCATTTGAAGCGAAGGGTTAATTTTTCATATAATTTGAAAAACTGAAAATCGCATGCAATTTAGAACTTTCGCGATTCTCGTGAAATTTGATAGGGATGATGGGTCGATAATAGTACTTTTGAAGCATTCATTTTACTACATTCCGGACGGGGAAATATTTCATTATTCGTTTAACCCGTCATCGCCAGTCAGACAGCAAGAGTTTATTCGTTTCACTTACCTTAATTACCTTGCCATAATACTGTACAGTGAAAAGAAAAAAATCGCTCATTTTTGCAATATAGGCAATAAAAATGGTCGCATAGGTTCCGTAGATTCTCGCGAAATTCTACGGGGATTATCACACAGGACAGTTCAAGCATTATTAGAGCTAGAGTGTCCATAGTAATTTACGAATATTTATGAGTGAAAGCATTTGGCAAAAAATTTCAACGCGCAATGAGAATTGACCTCCCTATTTGCGTCACAAATGTCAGCTTGATGGCTCGAGCCTTGTTGTAGTTATAGGGGCTAAAATTTTTCGGGCGTGCTGACATATGCACACCCGCATACACACCCATCCAGACACATTTTTCACATTTAGTTCGAAATATGATGTTCTGACGTTTTGAAACAAGTCGAACATGTGTACATAAAATTTCTTTCCTCGAGAACAAAACTTCTTCCATGAGGAAGTAAAGTAGTAAAAAATATAGCAACAAATTATGATATAATTTGCTATTATATTTTTAATAATAAGCGTATGGTTGGTTCGCGTACAAAGGTGATTCCAGGTAGCCAGCATAAAATTAGTCTTACAATACAGCGGCGCCTTCGTTAGTCTTATATAGTCACTCGAATGAGATAAAAAGAAACTATCGATTTCTCACCGTATAACAAAAAAAAGGATGCCAAATTATGATCACAGGGTGAGTAATCTTACGCGAGTTTCGCTGATGAATATACTGTAAAGGAATCACTTCTTTTAATGACTCATCTATCGATCGATCGATGCGAGCATAAGGGTATGGAAATGGATCCGCTCGCATCGATCTGACATATACAACGTACGATACGAGACTTCACAACGATCGTATTTTGACAGTCTTGACTAAGACCTCGAACCAACCGGACATATCACGAGAACTTATTTACTCATTAAACACCGCCCTCCTTTATTTTATAATTATTGGTGTTATTTTTATTTGCTCGGCCGTAACAATACTCATAATTAGAGGGAATAATAGACTTAACGTTCGCGTCTCCACAGAGGAAGACATATTTCTGTGACCAAAAAAATATCAGCATTTTAGTTAGACTACTAAAAATTACCTATAACGTCGGCAAATACAATTTTTATCCTCGCATAGTGGATGTGTGTGTGTGCGCGTGTACGTGAGTGATGAATATGTAATTTTTGGATCGGAGTTATACACACGTACACTTATAGAACGTTATCGCTGACATAGCGTTTCGTAAAAATAGTTCGTCACTGTATTTCAATTTAGCTGTGTATCCACCCGTTGCGCAGGAATCTACGCGCCATTACCTTCACGATAACTTTAACCGAAAAGTGACGAGAGGTGAATGCGAGCTGTCAAACTATTAAAGTAGACATTGAGAAATAGCTCGTTGACGAAGTTTGTGAAGTGACTCTGAACAGAAGCTCACGCACCAGCCATAAGTCGCGTGACCTGCGCTGGAAGATCGCCAAGTCACCTGTGACGTGACGTTTGAAAAAATTTTGCGAAGAACTTAGCCTACAATTATTCAACATGATTCTAAAAGTCGCACTTTTACAAAGTTGGTGTGTCACGATATTATTTCTGGGAAAAAAAAGTTGTTTGGATTAACCAAAAGTCGCGGTGACATACGTACCAACAAAATACACCTTTGAACGTATGTCACCGCGCATTTGCTTAAGGAGGGTCGCGCGTTACAACGTCATCAAGAAAAGCATGCACACTTATACCAACTAAAATCCATTCGATGCAAAACGATTCTACTTACGGGAGATAAAAATCCACTTGCTACGAAACCTCTACTCCTGCGTCAAATGGATTTTATTTGTAGTTCTGTCTAAATAGTTGACCATTTTCATCCAACTAACTTCACAACAACTTCCCCCCATTAAACATATTTGGTGAGAAAGTCATGCGTTGCGGTTGCGTCATTATCAAGGTTTTTTTTTTTTTTTTTTTTTTTCTATAAATTAATCACACGTTACTTTGCAGAGCCATCAGCGTGACTCTACAACTAGAACGAAAGTGTCGGAGACCTTCGAAATCGATGATTGTAATTAACAGGCTAGGAGATTTTCATTCCTTTTATCGGCTCTGTACGGTAGGTGGTACTTCGGACATACATACTCTCGCGTGCCATGGACAGCGTCCAATTTTTCTCATTCAAGCATCTGCTTATTAACTCCCCCAATGATTCGGAATAGTATCTCGTGAATAGCATAATCAACACGTTGAATTTCGGACGGGTCATAAGAGTCAATGAAGAGCTCTTCACCGTCCTTTAGAAATATATCATGAATGCGCACTCTCGAATCACTGGTCAAAGTCCGATAATCGATATTTCCGTTCCCAACTGCACGATAGGCCAGCGTATTAAACATGAATTAGCGATATAGAGAAGCTCCGTTAATTTACAGTTGATGAATACGCGATTCTCTATTTTCTATCTTTTTGCTCATAGCTATGCCGATGCCAGGAATGAACTGAAAAGCTCGCTGAAAAGTACATACCCGTCCCCCGCCACTCATCTGGAGCATTCTCACGCTAATGCGGCTGGTGAATCCAGATTTAGCGATCGTACGGACCTCACAAATCCGTACCGCGATATATCATCGGCCGGGTTTTCGCATCGAGATTCCGGGGTCAGTACCGGGTGCATGCATTGGAATCGGAATAACCAGATTTCGGCGAAATAATATAGGGGCGATCCGATTCGATCGTTTCATAGTGGTGGGTGAGCCGATATACCTGATACAGGAGTCGTGACCGAATAGCTCCGGATCTGTGTGAATTTACCGGTACGAATGTGCCGGAAGTCTCATTGGTGGATAGCGCGGTATAGAACACAGAACAGATGCGCTAGATAGTCCGAGTCACGGATCCTCGATCAGAGGGGTACGATCCTCGAATAGTACCAGATTGTTGGTGTCGGAGCCGTGGAATCGTATCACGCGCCCTCCGGGAACACAATCGGTTAAGCATTCCCCGCCACTCCTGCCAGGGAATTGTGCGCTTCGGCATGCTAATGACGTACGGATGACATACAGGGTTTCCTTGCTCTGGCGATGGCTGCGGCGTGGAGCTAAGCTGAGCGACAATACCCGCTCATTCGGCTTGCCGAACCAACGGTATTAACAACGGTAGACGTTACGGATAAGTCGGGTAGCCCTCCGGATCGTGGATCAAGGTGAGATTACACGACGGTCAGAATCAGCGGACACGCGAACTCGCTTACCGGAGGAGAGTTTGCCGAGTCGTACACGTAGGTCATGGATACTCACGTAGGGTTTGGTCCGGCTGGCTGTTACATCCCAGCACTGGGCACGAGACCGGTCGGATTCTCGGGCTTGGCGCGGTCTCGTGCCAGTGCTGGGATGTTAACCGCTGGCCAGACCTACCCTACCCTACCTAGGTACCCCTTCGTATTGCTAACATGACCCGCGTACATTACACGTACGGAAAGCTCGCGAGAATCGGTAGACTTCGTACAAAAGAGGGCGAGAATGCCTTGCCAGGTATAACTGTGTTCAGTTTGTTTTATACCGTTGCCGTACGAGGCTCTCGTGACCGGATATGGTCTTCCGAATCGTTGTGTTCTCGCCTTCCTCCGGTAGCCACCCTGCTCACTCGCACTCCAGGGAAATTCGTCGAAAACGAGTTTTGGAAATGCCATCGAGATGTATACGACAGCGGGGTTGGGTTGTGCAGTATCGGATATTATGGACAAAGCGGGAGTAGCTCGTATAGCTTCGTACACCGGACTCGGGGATTGCTTCGCTGCTATACGATATTGGGGGTATCTCGAGTGAATCTCATTTCGGCCTTCGGAGACTCTCCGCTGTAGTGCACCAGAAAACGCTATGCATACTATTTCGCAAAATCAACATGATACATTGTAATGAATAACGACAATAGGTTAAAAATATATGGAAGCAAAATAAACTTCTTCATCGGCGAAGTCGATTTGAATGTTGGATCTGGATGAACAATTTTAGCTGAGTTGATAAATGAAACGACCGAAATCTTGACGGTGTTCCAATCGATCTCAACTACATAGATAGTATCTCATTAAACTTGAATGCAGAGCACAGATAAGACAGACATGTATGCAGTCGTGACGTTAAGATTGACAACGGTTGTATACTTAGATTTATGAATATACATGGAGCATGTTTTTGAGACATCCCAGATGCAAAATATCGGGACTAGGGAAAATACTAGTTCGGCTATAAGGCAAACTGGCCAATCACTGAACACGACCGAATAGCCGAAGAGTGCGTACCCAATGCAATACCCAATAATAGGACGAATAGTGCGTACAAGAAATCCGCTAATGTGACTTTTCATGGATGTCCGAGGACTAAGATTGCCTTAGGTCTCCAGCGATTGATACGTTCACTTGATACTAATATAGTATATATCTCCTCGTATTACAAAAATCTTTCAATTACCCTTCCCGCATTGTATTCCTGTAACGTAAGGAATCGGGTCGCTTACATTAGCATTAGCTCAGTGGTTCTCACCTTTCAGGGTCTACAGAGTTACTTTTGTGGACCGTAGGGTTCTACAGAATCCAGTTTAAGAACCTCTGCATTAGCCGATATGGCTGTATCCTCGATCTTCATTCTCCTATATGTACTTCGGTGTAGGATATCTCGTTCTATAGTGATCCAGGTTCGGGGTTAGTTGGGTACTCGACCCGCGACCGAACGATACGTTTCGAATGAAAAATTTATTATAGCCCCCTCGTACCCCATCCTCGACCCTTTTTCGCTTCGCTTCGCTTCGACCACGTTCGCACGCTCAGCTCGTCGGCAGCGTCGATGACTCGCGATAAGGTCGCGAATCGAGTGCACTCGGTCCTGTACGGTTCGGCCTGCACTGGTTACGAGAGTCGAGGAGTGGGTATTAAATACGTGACCCGACTCGACCCTGCTATGCGCCCTGCAATGTTCTCGGTGTTCCGATGAGCTGGCCTTCCCCCTCTCTCCCGTGTTGCCGGGGGGCCGCCACTACCACCTCCAGCATCCGTTATTATCAACGACGGAAGATATACCATACTACATCGCCTTCATGCTATTTTCATCCGCCGCAACAGTGGTGAGTAATCGCGGACGGGGAACCGCGCCGTTATTGCATTTACCCGTCGTACTCATTTCGTTTTTGGTCTTCTTTTACTATCACGGAGACCCTTCAATCAGATTCGATTTTTAGTGACTTGACGTCGCTTGTTTGCTCGACGGATATAGATCGATTCATCTTCACCGAAGGGGAGATGAAGTCTCTTTGCCCAGATGAGCCTTAGGGCTTTCCCTGGTTCAGTGAAATTGGCTTTGCCGCATTTCACGTTCACCCTCCAGTGGAATCGAGAATAAGGTAAAAGTACTGATGCTCGGACGTGTCCCACTATACGTACAGTAGCTCGAATTAGCGCTCTATTCTCCCGCTTCAAAAAATCAGTTGGCCCAAATAATTCGCATTTTCGATATGTATTGTTGTCGCTTAAGAAATGATCCCTGATTGGCTGTCGTACGAGCGTGAAGCTCGAGTCGTTCTTTAATTTAATTATTACGCGCACGTAATTAATAGCGTAATTAGTAATTAATCTAATAATTATTAAATTATTGACCGCATAATAATACGCAATATCTGCTTAAATCTGATGATGTTCCTAACCGTCCGAGCATTGGTACATTTACCTTAATGTATGGACAGCCAATTATAGCACAGGATATAGTTGGGCGATAAGGAATTTTCATTCGCCACCTCCCACAATGGAATCCCAATTTTCTTGGACTTCGCTCGTTTTCGGTTTCCGTATACGCCATACTCTGGTGGGAATGATACACCGGACCGGTTCTGTCCGACGCTGTGCCAATACTGTCCCCGTATGGCTCTTCCACTAGGATACTCATTCGACTCAGGAAGGTGGGACGAGTGCGCTCTGGTGTAATATTTTGTGTATACCAAGACAATCCATCCCAACACTGGCTGCGCTTCACAAAATCAGCTGTGATTTCTTTCCGGCACCTCCGGACAGTGGACCAAAATCGGAATTTTACTGTACTCGTAGAGATTGTTGCGCAACTATGGAAAATAATAATGCTAACGAAATTACTGTATTATTATTGTGGCAGCCATTTGTCGAAATGAAATGGGAATGTGCAGGGACATCAACCCTTTGTAGGTACATGAGGACCTACGTGAGGTCATCAACGCTTTATAGGTCCGTGAGGACCTACGTGAGGTCGTCAACGCTTTGCCGGTTCGTGAGGACCTGCAAAGCATTGTCGAACCTGCACTTTCCCGTTTCATTTCGAAGAATGTATACCACAATAATAACACAGTAATTTCGTTATCATTATTAATTTTCATTGTCATACAAAAATTTATTTATTTATTCATTTATTTATTTAGCTATTCATTGGTATAATTACGGGCTGGGCGCAATTACAGGCGATACGCAATATCCCGCAAACAAGACAATGGCTGATTGAGAAAGTACGTCGGGCTAATAAGTAAACATATTCGCTGACCAATGTGAAAAGATAACAATAAAAGAAGTCTCATAAAATGCCTATGTAACAAAAATACGTCTCGTTATAAAATATTTACTCGACGACAATATGCGAATTATGCCGAATAAATGTTAATAATTATTTATGCCGCACTGAATGCAATTTCCATCACGGGCGAGACGCCACGTTGAAATTTAATTGTCAAGTGGCTTTCACCCCTCTGATTCCCGTCCTCCAAGTCTGCTCTAGCTGCTAGAGCTGCTCCGCTGCATCACAGTCTGATCACTTTTAGCCTGGATGAGCTGATCATCCAACTTGAGTTTATGACGATTTTTGAGTATCAAAAGAACGTCGAATCTCGATTTGAACGCGATGCCTACGGGCAGGACGAGGACGTTCACGGATCGCTTCTGCGAGATAGCCAGATTTATACCGACAAGCAGAGGCTGTAATCCTGGCACAGTGTACTGGGGTTGACGAGATAGCAAGTGGTTCCAGGATTGAAGAAACATGCTGACGACCCTGATCCGATGCTTCGGGAACGTCGAACATAATAACATTCGTTGCTCTTTTGTTCCTATCTTCAAGCTCGAGGAGTATATTCTCATGAGACAGAGAAATTTGAGGATGCTCAGCCAGCTGCGTCTTAAGGGGATGCTGGACCTTTCTGTTTTACCGACCGAAATAGGCGATTTCTTAGTTTTCACTATTCGTCGTTACTGTGCGACGGATATGCTTCAAATCTTACAGGCCTGTATTAATAATATAAACGATTCGGCGTGTACTCGAATTTCGGTCAACATCTTCCGAGAAATAAAGAAAATCGAACATTAGAAATTGTCTCGAAAACCAACGTGGCCGCTAAAATGTCTACAGCATCCGTTCTGTATGATACTAAAAATCTAGATCTCGTATACGTGAAAAGAGCATGCATGCCGATTCATAGAAATTCTCCGAATATTCCAAAACCCTCGGAAAGTTGCTCACCCAAAAGATAGTGTAGACGCATAGTGTAAACTGCGTTCACTTAGTCTATCGACTTGCGACAGGTGATCAGAGCCACTGATAACGGCATGAATGTAGGGCACGATGCAGAGCCACCTGTGCGTTAATCGTGACGTTACGTTCATGCACTTTCGCAAACTATGATATTCGGTTTTCTTAATTCCTTGTAAGTTTTCAGTCCAAATTCGACTGCCCACCGAAGCGTTTATATCAATATCACAGTCCTGCATGACTTGACGCATATGCGTAGCATATTAACAATGCTAAGTTGGAACTGAAAAATTGTCTAGCTCCGTCGGTAAAACAGGTAAAGCAGGTTAAAAAAAAACAGCTCCAGAATCCCTTTAAGATTACGTATAGAAGTTTCCACAGCATCAGTACGTTGCACAAGATCGTTGACTTTTCTATCGGTATTATCTGCACTTGATGTCAAGGTTGCACTCATTGCTTCGACAGACGTTCGGAGGTTTTGTTGCTCACATGCCAGGGCTTTAACTGCTTCATTCAATACATCCTGCTTTTCATGAACGCACCGAAGTATTCAGACCGAACAGACTTCAGATCTTCCTTCGTACAGTAGGTCATGTTTCAAGTACCGTTGAAAATTTCGCGGGGAGCTGGCGTGGAATGCGAATGATCGAAGAGCCAAGACAATCGAGTATCGGTAGGTGAAGCTGTTACAATAACACGAACTCGAGAGGTAAACAAGCCAACCCACACGAGTATCCCGAAGTGAGGTTAGAGACATTGGCGAAACTGAACCGACCGTTTACTTGTCATACTGAAGTTAGCTTCAGCTAAAACGATACATAGTTTGCAGAGCTGAAAACAAGAAGACTCTCGCAACTGTAATATCGATCAGATTTATGTCCACTCTCTGGGGGCGCTGAAAAAAAAAAAAAAAAAAAAAAAAATTGCGGATGATTTTCTGAAACGCAGCCAGCGCTGAGATGGATCGTCTTTGTATTCTCTCACGAGCAGAGTTTCCCGATCCCCTCTAACATTGACCCATGAACATGTTGGTGTTGACATTTAAGTGGAAGAGTTCAATCAACAAATCATGACATTTAAAGCAGTTAGGTAGGTAAACAGCTAGGCGCGAATACGTATTTGTAAAAGTTCAAGTTTTTTGTTATTTAATCCTCGCTCAGTATTGAATTGATAATCTTGTTTTTACCTATATCGATCCATCCTTTGTTCGATCGAGCAAACAGCCACGCTGTGTTACGGGAATAGCGGGAATAACTTCTGCGCGACTGTTATTCAAACAGTAAATTCTTCACAATATGTGCCACATTGTGAAGAATTTTGAATCATATTAAAAGGTTAACATTTACATTTTTCGTGTCGATTATTCATACGTAAATCCGAATTACATGTTTGCTGGGGTAGCTAGGTCAGGCTTGCCCTGATTACTTACTGCGTACCCTGATTTTGTTGGTAAACGTGCGACCACGGGACGACAACTTTCTGCAAGCCATTTGAAAAAACGGCGTTACGGTGCGTCCGTATCTGTCGGTAAAATTGCGATGACACAGTATAACCCCAACTTTAGGCAAAAGTCGTAAAATCGACAAAAATTACCCAGCCACAGTTGCTTTCTTGGTGCATTTCCAATGTAAAGAGGATACCTTAGCTAGTTCATTTCCTTAAGTTGATCAACCAACAACCATTGCCCCAAATTGAGGTGACACGCGGTTTTCGGTAGATAAGACAAATTTTCACAGACAACACATTAGTGTTAATCGTTTTTAAATACATATAGATTATAGATAAATTTTATTATTCCATACATGGCGTTGGCCGCCTTTTAGAGCTCCCATCTTCAAATACACATTATCTTACATTGAAGAACAAAAATTATTTCACTCGGTGGGAAAATTGCAGTTTTGCGCACGATTCGCGTGCGTAAACCCCCCATTTTCACGCCTTGTGAAATAAAATTTTGTACGATACTCGTGCGAAAGACGTTTTCGTAACTCATTTGATTGCAAAATCCGTCAAAAAAAGTTTTTCGCACTAGTGTCGTAATGTACTGTTTGTCCCCGTGGAGCATTGGTTTTCATTTATTCGAAATTTCGATTATGTAAACGGTGTCCGACTCCAATTGCTTTCCATTATTGACCCTCTACTGTAATACTAGCAGAAATAGGTGAAAAAGTTGCACTCTCGGTAACAACTGTATTGCCCCGAGAAGCGAGAGTGTCCCATACGAAATTCATAAAACGCGAAATCCAGAAGTTTTCACCGTATCGGTTCGTCGAACTAATTACGGCTACTAAAGCTATATACCGAGGGCTCTGAGACATGCTAACGAATTCAGAGATATAAGCGAAATGTTTGGCGTTCCCAGAAGATTATTCCGCGAATCGTTATTACGTTCCAGACTTTGATATTCGACTCAGCTCATCTCACAGACGCAATTCTAATCCGGCAAGCATTTATATGATATTTATATTTATATTTAAGCTATATTTATATCTCATGATTTATATTAATACTTCAAGATTATATTTTTTGTTATATCTCTGTTATGTCGGCGATGGTAAATCTACGAAGTATTGGGAACAATATATTTTTATGCTAATGTTATCTACCAGTGAACCACACTCACATATGTACTTTTTGTAAAAGGGTTCGTCTCGTGAAATTAATTTAAAAATAATATACATATTAATTTTGAATATATATATAAATCTTTGAATAGTCCTAAGCGCGGCGCGAAGCGGTACTCAATACCGTGGTCTCACGGAAGAGTTTGGGATTCGAGTTAAATCGTTATGGAGCGATGAATTGAAACAGAAGGTGAATAAATATTCCAAGTCGCGACTGTTCGGAGCTTTTATTGTACTCTGAGCTAATAGTCAAACGATATAATCATTTTACTCACTGTTAGGATCGTGGATCCAACGCTTCTTGTCTCCGACCTTCATGATGCGAGTGTCATCCTGGAACAGAGAAAATTTGAATTTTTTAAGCAAGTTGATAAAAAAAATTGATATAAAATAATGTCAATACTATTTCGTCGTCCGATTTCACGAGGCTTTCACGAAGCGCATGTCGAAAGCCGTAGGCAGATTTCGATTTTTCGTACAATGTCCACATTGAGAATGGCTAGAGCAAACCTCGACTTAAGCCCGAGAGGCGAACGCCGCTGAGCAAACTCCCCTGCCAGACGAAGCCCACCTCCCTTTTCCAGACGCAGCTTCCGGTAAAGGCGACAGGAGCTATCTCTCGCTTCTGCACTACCGCTATTCACTCGGGGATTCTCGAAGAAGCGGACTTAATTACGTAATTAACGAGAACAAACGTTGGGAAGACACAGAATAAGCGCCCGGATACCCGCTGTGCCTCGACTCGGTAATTCGCGAGAAATCTTTTTCGAGAGAAAGCGAAATGGAGTGATGAGGGTCTCGTGGTGATTCGCGATTAATGTTTTAAACGAAACGAGAAAATTCCGAATAATCTTTACTGCTTTAACTGTTTAAAACGTAATTCTACTACGACGGAGGATAAAAATGCACACTTCAATCTATCTTGACAAACTTACGGTAATACATTATCCTCAAGTTAAGTTTGGAAGAAATTAATATTTCTGTCAGAGAAATTTACATAAATAATAATAAATAATAATGAAATAATTAATAATAAGTTAATAATTTATTATTAAGGATTCTAGCCACTCCGGGACCGCAGACGGGAGAAACAAACAAACAAACAAACAAACAAATTCACAGTTTTTCATGATATGTTATTAAAATATTGCATAATAGTGGTAATCGTCTGAAGCTTCATTAATCGAATTAGTGAATAAAAAATGTGCATCATTTTCCCATGATAGTTTTGCAACGAGTACTCCTATCACAATGAAATTTTATAAAAACTCCTTGTATACTGAAGCATGCAATGGTTATTTTATGGGTAATGGAATCAACATCGATCTCTACTATAAAGACGTTTGGAAATTTTATCGAATTTTGAGATACACTATGTGTACAAGACAGTTTGAATTTGGATTTCATCGCTTCGCGAAGTTTGATTCCGAAATTTGATTTATGTAGAAATGGAAATTTATGTAGGATTGTGTCTAAGGCAAAGGAACCAGTAAGCGAACAGAGTCACCGGTGAATGAACATTTTCTTGTTAAAGCACGCGCATGAAAAAAAGGTTTAATCACTGGATTTTGCCGCCTGCTGAACTATTCATTCGTTGATGACACCACCCTGAATAAACCCTCAATAAGGATGGTGTCATCGGTGACACTGACCTGTTAAGTCTTTCCCGAAGCGCACGAGTAGATCAGATATAAAAATTCCTAGAACGATTCGAAAATCGAATTAGGTATCAGAAGTAATATATCTTTCTTCAATCTGGCAGTTCAAGTTTATCGATGAATTTTATAATGAAACGGTAATAAAAAAAAGGAAATAGAATTCAGCTGAGCTATTGTTATTGTTATGGAGTAGATTGTATAATAGCCATTTTTAAAGAATGAGCCAATTATACGCCGCGCCTCGGCCCGTTTGGTACACTGAAAAAAAGGTTTGGTGATATCAAACTAAGCTGCGGTTGCGTAGTGGCGGTGGCGAAAGAAATATTTGGTCGATTGAACAAAATGTTTGTTAAATCCAAATAACTATTTGTTAAAGCAACTAAATATTCGGTCAAACAACTAAATATTCGTTCAATTAACTAAATATTTCGATTAATCAACAAAATATTTCTTTGAATCGACCAAATATTTCTTTCGCCACCCGCAACTGCAGCTTAGTTTCATATTACCAAACCTTTTTTTCGGTGTAACCAAAACTGTCATCGACTTTTTTTCACGGATAATGTCATGTATGGTCAAAAGATGAGTCTCATCAAGTACAAAAATGATATCCGCCCTCGACGGGACTTCTCATTTGATCGTAAATGCAACCACCCGTGAACGAAGTTGATTGCAGTTCTTATTCCCGATCGCGTTATTTCACATACTCTTAGCAGTATGATATTCTACGACATAGGATATAAGATTACGATATAGCGGAGGATAGTCCGCGAGCTGTTCTGTGTTCTCTTCGCCACGCTAGAATTATCTCCAACTAATTGTGAGACGGGAAGTAAACTTTACCAATTAACCGCTGGCGCTCTTATGCTGCCGCTTAGGAGGATCTCCGGCGTAGTGGTAAACCTGCAGAAGGGCCGAACTCGAAACTTCGTCATGGCGAACGAAGCAAATGCACGGGGCTGCTCTCTCTCTCTCTCTCTCTCTCTCTCTCTCTCTCTCTCTCTCTCTCTCTCTCTCTCTCTCTCTCTCTCTCTCTCTCTCTCTCTCTCTCTCTCTCTCTCTCTCTCTCTCTCTCTCTCTCTCTCTCTCTCTCTCTCTCTCTCTCTCTCTCTCTCTCTCTCTCTCGCGTTCGGAAATCGACCAAGCACCGAGGAGCCCGCGTCCAAGTATGTTTTCCCTCGAGAGAACTCGAGACGAAATTGCTCACATCTATGAGTTTTCGGAATACCATCGGAAGACTTCTAAGGAACCGGCAGATGGAGAGAGATAAAGAAACTAAGGGAGATCGAGTGGGAAATTTTGCAAGTACAAATTCTAACACTTTCACGGACTATCGCGTCGTATTACACATTCGAGTGAATTACAGCATTTAATCCCAGATATAATAATCTATACTGAATTTACTTTATAAATAGTTATTGTCTTAAATTCACCTTTATGAATAACCCCTTCGAGTTTAATCCGTAATAGAGGTCGTTTGAGAATTATGGGTACTAGAAGTAAGCATACCACATGTTAGAAACCTTTATTACATCAACTTATTAAATTCATGAATCCATTTTTTACGATGGTAAAGTTTCTACCCTGAAAATAGAGATCAAATCGGCGATAATTTATCGTACTCGAGTCGCCACTAAATAATCCACACTGAAAATAACGATTTTGTTACTCCAACAAAATATTAAATAAATTAGTCACGCTGACAAAGTTCTTGCTGTACCAATAGATTTTTTTTCTCCATGCACACCCCAATAATCCCTATAAATCAATAGTCCACTCCCACACCTCTGTCGGTTTACCTATCAATAGATACCCATAGAGTCCTTTTCGATGTCTTTGCGACCTACAAATAGATGTCTTTTATATGTCCAAGCTTCTCTTAAAAATGTCCGATACATGTAATCATTAAGAATTCTCGAAAAGACCTCTTTTATTGAATAATCAGACGCTCTCGATCTTGAGCGACATAACAGTTTTTTTATAGTAAAAATTTCATGACGTTAAGAGAATCTGAAAAAAAAGTTGAAAATTGAAATATTCATAAAAGTTGAAATGTCAAATTTTTATATCTTTCGGAGGACTTTTACATAACAAATTTCATAATTTTGAGATAACATATAAGTGACTGACATTTTTTGGGACCGATTTATGACCACTTTATGTCATCTCTGTGCTATGTGGGATATTTTCTCCATTACCCCATAGGCCTTTGAAATCGCTCTACGGAGGAGTCGCTCAGTGCCGTGTCTGGAACTTGACGCTTCAGGCATATCCCAGTGTATCTATCTCTCGTTCATGGAGTGTTGCGTAGTTACGCCAGATTTCTCGGCCAGGAGCGGGATATGCCAGAGGCGTATTGGAGCAAGGCGTATTGGTCTGTCTGCGCTAATCCTACTGGGAACGACACGCAATACCGATACTGGCCGACGCTGCACCAGTGCTGGCCCTGTGTGACATTCCGTCGAGGGATTTTTCGATTATAACGGTAAAACGCGTGAAACGAGCAGTGCATATTCGCACCATAGCGCACGGACGCAATGGCGGAACGGAATTGGAATAGAAATTTAGAATTAACAACGAACTGACAAAGAGCCATGAAACTTTAGGAATTAACTGCCCTTATGGAGTCATGCCGGTGTGGTTTTGCACTCGGTCGCGTTGGTCCTCGTGTCCTGTACCACACAGCTACGTCGCGAGGCACACGAAACTTTGAAATGCTCTTGTTCCCGTCGCGCGCACCGCCCGTTCCGCCGACGCTAGGCGTTTCGTCGTTCTCATTATTCACGGTTACGTCCCATAACTGCTTCGTGACTCGTTTCTATACCCCTCGTTGGAATGAAATTCTTTTGGGCCATTAACATTTCGTGTATCTCTCACCGGAGCTTCGAGGCTTGTATACGTATATATGTACACATATATGTACACATATATATAAATATATACAAGCATTTTCGCACTCCAGACCTCACGTCCCTCTACTCGTTCCAATCTTGCACGAGCGTAATCGAAATGCGTTTTACAGGGTACCGAGAATACGAAGCCGAGACCGTTTTCAGTGTGCTTTCGGGAATCGATCAGCGAACGGAGCCCTTGCCGCGACGCGGCTTTTAATCGACGACACTTCGGTTTAGGTGGTGTGTGCTCCAAAACGAATTACGCGCGTTTCAATGGTCCGCACTCTCACAATCCGTCGAATCAATTATTTCATGGTCTGAGAATCTTTAAAGGCGTGAGCGTGGAACTTAAGTCATGTCTTATATAATGTTATGTCGACTTCATGGAAACCGAGGTGCGGTTGACGTTCGTGCATCATAAGAAACTTGAATAACTCTTGCGATACATTCGTAACACACCGTCATTCGTTCTCTGAGGCATGAGCGACCAATCTCGGGAAGTCAATGGCCTACGTCACTCAACTATTCGTCATTTTGAAGGGGATCAATGGCTATCGTGGTCGTGGATTAACAAACAATAACTAGATAGGTAACCTTCAAGGCAATTATTAATTGAGAAACACTTGTGCTACATTTCTGTAAGGTACCAAACGTATACAAAATACTTATATATTTATATACATGCATATGAAGCAATGGTACAATTATCCTACAGCAATTATGATACGATAAGTAAATATTATAATATTATAAGTAAAACTTTTTCCTATTCGCGATAGTGTTTGGAAAGACTTGCGCGAAACTTGTACGTACATGTGAAGGAAAATAAACTGAATGCATATTTCCGGTAGAGGAACCCTGTTAGTCTGTTAGAAAGGCTCAATCGAAAAACCTTAAGGTACTAAAAGGCTGTTCAAACCGGTGCTATCGATTGGAGGAATAAAGATTAGAGAGTACGAGAGGAAATGATGGTAAGATCTATGTGGGGTAAATCAGGATGATGGGGCATGATTTGAAAAAAAATAAAAATTGGAGGCTTAACGTTAAAAAAAAACCTTAACATTTTGATCGTCACGAACTCTAGAAACATCGAACTTGAAGTTATTCACTCAGAACTTTCGATATTTACAATGCATGATTTAATTGCAGCTCTATAAATAAATACTTGCGATCGGCTATATCACCCGGAAGCTAACGATGATATGGCCATTAATAAGAATAGGAGTCGCATAGGAGATTAGCTCTATAGAGCATAGGGAACGCACAAAACATGTCTCACTATATTTTATGTTGTCTGCATAAACTGCAAAAAGACAATAATTCCCTTTGTCAAATGTTACACATGGCAAACTAAAAAAAAAAGAAGGTTTTCCTGGTCATATCACCCGGAAAATGCGTACTGTGTCACATTCACACAAGGGCACAGGGAAACTGAGGAAAACCTGGCCATACACGGTCGGTTTTTTCCTCAGAGATTGGTGTTCCGACAGGGTTCCTAATCTCCAATCTCCGAGAAAATTGCTTCCCGCTCCACGATTCGATGCGCCAGCCAGCGCACGGCTAGGCGCGCTCGTATTGTATAGTACTTGGTCACCCATTTAAGTACTGACCGCGAGATGTATTGCTTGACTTTGGGAACTACTAAAAGCCGCACCTATCGCTGACGGGCATAAACTAGTATGCTAAATTCAATATACTGTTTATGCATAAAAACTTCCCATAACGATACATTCATTTTCATGCAGACATTTTTTACAGTTTAGATTTAATGTACATTTTTGTCTCGATCATACAATTTTTTTTTTTTTTTTTTTTTAACGTATTTGTAACTTATGTTTCAATGTATCTGCATTTTTACCTCAAGGTAACTATCTCAAAAAAAGGTGGCCACATCGGCAATTTTTTTGAAAGAATAGCCACCGCTTGAACTTAGGCAAATTTTTTCAAAAATTAGTTTTACTACGAGCCAATATTTTCTTGAACGATCCAACTATAGTGTGCAATGATGATTTACCAGTGAAGTTATAACTTACTTTGTCTCCAGAGCGCTGCGAATAGAGCTCGAGAAATTCCTGGCTATCTCGACATATGGATTCACCACTCGTACTAACGCTTGCACATACAATCTTAGAATTTTCAATGCAATCATATTGTATCCACATATACTAAAAACTGTGCAAACGGCTGCGGTATTCGTTTGTTACGTCAAGAGATATTACGGGTGGCCATATCACCTTGACTTACCCTAAGAAACTTCTATTGCTAATACCTAGTGGTTTTCCTTGTGTTACGGTGCACACGTTGAGTGTTGTACAAATAACGAATTCTTGACCTTCTGTATACTTTGGCTTTATAGCGTAGAAAAATCGAAATCTCAGCGCAATCTAGCTTCGCTATGAAATCGGGATTGCCATGGTTTCGCGAACCGAATGGACAGACGTACTGGTAGTTACTTAGCCCCGCTGCTTTACCAACTTTAATCTGAAAGACGTTCGCTGCCCTCTTTTCCCTTTCGGTCGCTGCTATAAAATGCATTACCTTTCGGAGATACATACACACCAGTTTTATCGGACAAAATCTCCCGAGTTTTATTTTCCTCCGAGAGATCGCGATATCCTCTGTATCTTGCCTTCTCGAAGTGCCTTCGAGAATGGAGAGGCGATACATCACCAAGATCGTAATCCCCCGAGGCCGGGGAAAGTCAAGATAATCACCGTTACAATTGCAGTAGGTACTACATCTTCCATCAACTATATCAAATGAAAATGGCTCAGATATTAAATACATCGTCGTAATAACAGGGTAAATTCCGGACGATATCTCGACATCTTTTGCTCAATGGAAAATGGATTTAAAATTGGTAGTAAACAACACTATAAACATTAATGTTCACAAGTATTGCACACATAAGATTGGACAAAATCGAGGAGTGAATTGATTGTGGCAATACTAAAAAATATCATGATTGGCCACATCATCTGGGCACTATGGGCAATATGATCAATAGTAGTGAATTAATCCATCAACAGTGCTTCTAAAAAAACAGTTCCCTCTATGAGACCTTCAGGTGTTCTTTAATTGACACGGTTCTACGATACGCATTCGAGATACATGCATTCGAGATACATTCCAGATAAAAATGGTAGTCTTTTTCTGTAACTTCACTTCCGATTTGAACATCTAATTTTTCAACCGGAAGTGACGTTTTTCCGTATGACGTCATATCCGGTTTTGAAGGTTGTGAGATTTTTCAACCGAAAGTGATGTTACGGAGGCACTTTTTTTACTCTGCCAAGCAGTGACGTGGTAGCGTTGCCCAGCGCTAATTAGTGCCGGAAGGCTGTCGAGTTCGCTCTGATTACCTACGGCGGCCGGAAGGGAACCCATATGGCGTTTAGGCGTACGGCAGCCAGTTACGGCAGAATCCCACCTGAGTCACTGTGGTTCCATAACCTTGAACCCCTGAGAACGATTGAGCCCACCTTGTGCGAAGATGGGACGATTCACCATATCACCCGAAAGGCCGCATCGTCCTAAATTACCCTATATAGTCACATAATAATCACTCAAAAATATGTAATTTGTCCTGATCCTGATAAAAACTACTAAAATTGACAAGATGCCAACGAAAATTGTTTCTGTCACGAAATCGTACGACCAAATGGTATCGGTATTTACTCACATGATAAATTTTCGATGCGAAATACGAGATCGAAATGTGCGGTAGTATTAATAATTTAGCAATATCGTTTTCAGATCGAATCGTGGTAAAGAGATTAGGTGCATGCGAGCTCGCAGAGAGGTGAGCATAGCGGGATCGTGGAGTGGGACGTCGCTGAAACCGCAGTTTGCCGATTATCACGCTCGAGGTACGTAGATCATTGACATTAATTGAGCCCGGGACGGCAAGGGGCACGGATGTCGGGCCAGCGGGACAGCGGCGGCGAGGGTGTATATGCGCGGTGTGTACTGCACCAAATAATTGGTAGGAAATATAACCGAGAGCTTTGTGCAGGGTTCCGTGTTTTCAACAGCTGTGAGGTGCTGACTTTGTGTTACACGGACCTTCAGTTGATTGCCCACCAAAATTATATTATGCTCGGCATTGCTCGTTCCCGGTAACGCTTGCCTAACATCGAAACCGTTTCGTTGGTTTAGGTCAAACACAGGATGGTCGACGTGCACTGTGCCCAAATCGACTCTCTATCAAAGGCGCTTCATTAAAAGTTAATAACGTGTATTGCCGTTAATACGAAAGGCCTTTATTTTGAATGTGCATTCAGAGACATATTTGTTTGTAGTTAACGAACCGCATTCGTCCTCCGTGCAACAAATTCATATATTTATCTCCCCTCCGCAATTTTGAGCATTCACTACCTATGCTAGAAATCTCAGCTAGAGGCGTTGTGTTTAAAGTTTTTAATCCAAAGATGTTTAGTTACTAAATTGAGTGCCAGGAAACAAAAGAGCGTATCCCATACCATTTAACATGTAACACTGTGTTCGTGCGCCATTCTGTTTTTTAGCAGTCGATACATATAACGGAAGCCCCGTCGTCAATGGACTTTTTTGAATCTTCATAATGAATTAATTGAGTATTGATTGATTTAGCATTTGAATAATTGAGTAATTAAGTAACTGTGTTACTGAATCTCGATAATCAATTAATTGAGTATGCGATGTACGGAGGTTAATCTCATCTTTGTACCTAAAGATCACACTTTAAAACGGGCATATATAATTCTTCTATCTGTTCTATTCTGCGAGATGCAGACTCGAAAAGTGGTTAATCGAAGCCGACCTTCCCCTAGATCGTAAACGTGAAATCCATTCCTGTCTGTATGTCCCACCACCTTATAAGTTAAGGCATATGGTAAGATTGATCCCGCCCCCTCATAAGCTACAAGGCGTATGGTGAAGTTGACACCCTTGGAACCGTTCCCTCGGTCTTGATCATTCCAAGTCCCCTTGGATCACCAGTGTCTGGGGAGGGTCTCATTCGTCTCAAGGGGTCATTCTCACAGGCAGTTAGAGACAATTTTACACACACTCAGAGATACTCACAGACATTGTTACATATGTATAATAATTATATGTAAAATTATTATATTTATGTATAATTAAAAGTCCTTGCTGTTATTTACAATACATGTCATCGACGATTGCCTCATTTCAATTGTTTGTCTTTCCTACTCACAGAGACCCTCACGCAGCAAGGTAAAGAACATACATCTACGAGGAAGCAAAAGAACGGTGACAGTCAATACGAGATTATCGAGGTGCGTTCGAAATATATTGTGGCACACAACATTTTTAAGAAGGAGTAAACGATTTCATCAGGAGATAGGTCATTGACCAGTAGATGGTCGTCAGCCGACTATACAAAATATTCACGCCGAAAAGGCGATTCACGGCAGGATCGACAACACCAATGCAAATAATGGACAGAGAACAGAGTTTACCAGGGTAGAAAGAGGTATGCGCAAGCCTGAACTGATGGACTGTGAAGGAGTACAAATACAGAAACAAACAAAGTACGGGGTGCCTAGTCTGGCAAAGCCGTATATCAAATACACTGCTGCATCTCTCAGTCCCGCTGGATATCCGGTATTTCGAAACTCGAAAGGCAATCGTCGTAAATGCAACGTCCATCCGCTGTCTGTGTACATAGTATATTCTAGACATCCACTGCTTGTCTACAGTTATATATTACGACCGGAGAGGTCAGCAGATTTTCGTCAAACTATCGAGAGCCCTCGGTTCAGGGAGAGCAGCGAGCGCGCCTGTGAATTCCCATCCATTATCCCCCTTGTGAAGCCCGCTCTCCCGCCTTTCAGTCTCATCTTCACGGAGTTTGCTTCCGAAGGTTGATGGACGATGTCGGAGCCACCGACAGCAGGGTAGGCGCATCCATGTACGATACTACGTTTCGTTAGCGAGCTCGCTCGATAAAGCGCTATACCCACTATGCTGCCTCATAGTTGCCGCCCGTTCGGCTTTTTCTTCGATGATTCTTCAGACGATCGACATCAAGGCCCCGAGCATCGATGCTCGAATCACGTTTCACCCGGAATTCCCCGTCGGTCCAATTTATTTTCCCCAAATGCCACACTGATCTTCCCGGAAGTCGGCTACGCAATAACGGACGGCTTTTGACGATAGAGATTTGTGGCTACCGAATCGCGGTCAAGTTGGTCCGACGTTCATACCGGTGTCCCATGGGACTTGTTGTAAGATCGTTCGTATCTAGCGTTTTATTATATCCGGGCGGTGATGCGACGAACTTTATATATATATATAGGGGTTTGTCCTCTACGTTCGTTTACTCGATTGCAGCCGCTTACGCGAAATCGAATGAATCTTACTTTACGAGAGAGAGAGACGCGTCGAGAAATCGAGTCGAAGAGACGACCCGACAAACTACTGGAATTTATTTCCGTTAGATTTTTCGTACCCAAGCCGCGGGGGCTGCATGGAGGCTCAAAAGTGATTCACGTCTATGATATATGTTAGACAGTTGTGGATTTGTTTGTACGCTTGTCCCACCCACTTGGGAGGGGAGCGCTGATTATTATGCCCCCTAGGGACTCCGCATAGGCTTCGATAGCCATTCCCCTATTACACTATTCTGATTGTATCCTGCACTGAGAGAAAAATCGGGGATGGAGCGAACACACATGAGAGGTTGACCCAGACAAATATGGCTGGTTGGCAATGACGATTTAGGTGGTTTAACCACCGAGAGGTTCAGTTAACAACATAAGGTTGCCTCAACCTCTTGGTGAGGTTAAATACGGCGAAACTCATGGTGAACTTGAATCAATAGATCTCATCGAGGCTGCGCCAACCTCAGTGAGGTCGATTGGTTCAAGTTCACCATCAGTTTCGCCGTATTTGACCTCACCGAGAGTTTGAGTCAAGCTTATGTCGTTAACTCAACCTCTCGGTGGTTGAGCCACCTAAATCGTCATTGAGTCAACCATATTCGGTTGGCTCAAGCCCTCATCTATGTTCGCTCCATACCCGTTTTTTCTCTCAGTGTGTGCCTGTTGGTGAGTTGTGTACAGTAATGCGGTGTGCACCATCGTCGTGTGCAAAAAAAAAAACTCATTCTTCTACCGGAAATTTTATTTTTCGATAAAAAAAAAGGAAGTGACTTCATACCAGAAATATGTCACTTTCGGTTTGAAAATATTATTTTCCAATCGGAAGTGATGTATTTCCGCTATGAGGTTAACTTCCGGTCGAAAAATTAGATTTTCAAAACCGGTCACCAAGTATTTAGGGTAAGTCTCCGAAAACCTAAATTACAGGTTTCTAAATTTCACAGTCGACAGCGAGAACGCGAAGCGCCCAAGCTACACCAACTTGTTGGAATTAAATATTTATATTTATGTTCATATGCATATAAAGACAAGCTCTTTATATGAGCCACGGGGTGGGTTACTTCGCCGTTCAGTAATGGAAATAAAAATTCGAATGTAAAATGGCAAAAATGCAGATTCACAGTCGCGATGTATCGGGGCCGTATAGAAACGGCTCATGGGACCTTGGAAATCCCTAATCCTCGAAAGGGCGAAAAGTGGAACGAGCGCGGCTGAGGATTAGCGATAACCGCAATCCGGAAATCCGAACATTGTGCCAGGGAAAGCCGGACCATCCGAGTTTTCGGTTCGCTGAGAGGGACAGAATGAGAGGGCAGAGAACGCAGGCGAGATAATATAGGAAACTGTATGAGGGAAGTGCAGAAAAATGTAAGGCTTGCGGTGGTCGTCGGGTCGGAAGTTGTAGCAGCAGAAGCAAACTCTCGTTCTCTTCCAGCGAGGTAGATAGTGTATATACGTATGTAACTTTGGTCGGACTACAGTTGGGTCAGACTCGGGGGGTGCTTTCAGCCCCTCTCGACCTTTCAATTTAAGACCATGCTAGAGCTTTCCCACACCTTTCTGCACAGTTTCACGATACAGCTTGGTCTTTTCAGCAGCGCAAGAATCCCAATATAGCATAACACATCAGTGTTAACTCTCCGATCCGTTGAAGTAGTGTGGCTAAGGTACCTAGTCAAATGAGAGTTTCATCATGAAAATGTGGATATTGCTATTTTTATTTCGAAAAAATAGTTATACGATAACGTACTATTTCATGCGTCGATGAGATTACTTGATTCCATTATTTACGGACTGTAAAATATTAATATAGAACGAGTTTTTACTCACATTTTTCGAGGGGAAAAAAAAATTTTACGCGTCAACATAACCTATAAAATCGACTTAAGCATGGCGAGTTGATTTCTCGATAGATGATAAATTCGCAAATTATTTATTGTCGCACAAAATCCCCGTATTTCTGTGTGCTTTTGGCTGTCAGTTTAACCTAACGACTGAGCACACCTAACAAATCAGTGGTCCCGTACTCCATGGGGGTGCCTTATTGATCCAAAGTGAAATTAATGAAATAGAATAAATTCATCAAGTAAATTGGCAAATACTTACTGGCAAAACCACCAAATAATAAGAAATATCGGCAACGAACATTATCTTTCTTTGAATAAACTTGTCATGTAGTTTGTATAACACAAACTTGAGTTTCACTCTTAATTAGGCAACGTTTCCAAATACCCTTAAAATTATATTTGTTGACCTCGCGTACAACTCGCGGTTTAATCGCTGACGTTAATTACAGACTTCGAATCGCTAACCCAAATTGTTTACATCATTTTAATCTTCAACGTCTCCGAAACCTTTTAAGCCATCCGTTCGTATTCGCATCAAATTGCAAGATACAAATAAAATTAATAAAAACGCGTTTCGAACGTCTTTTCCCGTAAAAAAAAAAAAAAAATGCATTTTACACGGAGAAAAATAGTTATGTTTCTCTAACAAAATGTAGATCGTTAATAATTTATTGTTGTGGTAGCAAAAATATTTGGCTGCTACAGCAAAATATTTGTTGCCACAGCAAAATATTTTGTTGTCCCTATGTTAACCAGGTAAATCAGTTATGGTAACAAAATTCTTGTTGTCGGAACTTTTTTTGTTGTTTTTTCTCCGTGTAAAGCCGTCTACTTTGGATTTATTTTTATTGAAAATAACCAGTAACCTCACTTGGTTTTCTATACACACCCTCGTCTATGCATTATTCGCAGCATATACAAAAATTCAACAGCGTACCTAATAGTTAAGTACACACACACATTCCAACTACCATGAATGTTTCAGTACGTTCGGTGTCCTCTTGAGGTTTGACTTTTCCATGTAGTTTCAATTTTAACTTGGTCGTCGAAGCGCAATAACTGAAGTATTTATGACATGCAAATGTTTTACTAACCCGTCGTCCAGTGCAGGACGATATATTGCGAAATTCCGATAACAAAAAAAAAGTCGTAAAAATCATTCAAGTACCAGGTGGGGCGCATCGATTGGGCGGACACGAGACGACGGGGAAGGCAGTGTCGAGGCTCGCGTGTTATTTCCGCTTCGAAAAACTACCTAAGTGGGTTTCGCGTACGTTGAAATCTATCGTCGACCATTATTTATGCGATTCCCTGAGAGAGCGGGCCAACGAGAGCGTGCGAAACGGTCGTTAATAGAATTCTCAGCAGAATCGTATCCCTTCGGGCTGTACGGAAAACTGGGTAACCTCATACCCATTGTGGACGCGAAACCCGGCGTTCTATCGCATATATATGTAAACTCGTCGCTGCTCGTAACACACGTATAAAGGAGCTGTAACGCCAAAACGCGTTACGCAGATATGGAAACCGCGACTACCGGAGAGATTTCGTTTTCATGTTAGCGCTGTATCGCCAAGATCCCGAGGGGAAAAATTATACATTTATGTCAGGAATTCTGTTTCCACGTTAGCAAATTTATTTAACGCTCACTGACAGCGAATTTCTCTAACGATTGTCACTGAAATCCCTGTATGTGAAATATCGGTAGAGCGCTGGAAAATTTGTATCCTCTGAAGCGGGCGTGGAATAAAAAAAAAGTGACTAAAAAATTTGGGAGATTTTTTTTGACGGCCGGTAAACTAGCCGAATGAAGCATTGTCACGTAATTTCGTTATCGTTTCGTACCTTTTTTTTTTCAGAACGTGCCAATCGATATTTTAGTTGAGTCAGCCACCGGCACACACTTCGAGGGACATACAACTGAATATTCATAGCAATTTTCGCTATGAGAACGACTGGGCCCGGGGCGGCGTTAGCCGGAATAACAACGACCTAATGGCCACTCGACTGCCGTTGCACGAACAGTGCCAGAGCTGCCGTTTACTATTAGGTATGTGCTATGGTCTCCGGCGCGTATACACCGACGGTAATGGTGTTACTGCTGCTTTTCTGGCTGGTGGCCATTGGCTCAACCGCGACCCTCGAGAAGCGACGAAAACAACCCCCGAGTCTATTGAAAAAAGGGGTCGTTAATAACCCAAGAGCGCGTCGGAACGGATTACTTTTTTTCGTTTCAAGCATTACTATTTTTGCATTAATTATTGATTTAATGCAAATTGCATATCGGCTTTGCAGTGGCGAATCGGAAAGCTCCTTATCACTATCCTAAAGCATCCCGCACTGAGAAAACAAATTTATTTAATATTAACAAATCTTTTCGTGGGTATGGCAAAATAAATATTTAGTTAGGGTTAAGAATTTTTAGCTGAGATAAATATATTTTTGTTTATGACCAAATGGTTCAACAGTTGCTTTCAGTCAATTAAATTTTTTTTTGCTAAACTGAAATTTGTTAACAATAAATCAATATTTATTTCATCATAATCAAGCAAATTATAATGGTTCCACATTACATAATTCGCTACCCATAAATGTAACGCGCGCAACATCCTTCGGGTTATTAAAAAATGTTGTAATTAATATATGTATGAACGCGGATAGAGAGGGTCGAGTAATGGGGCAATAGTTGGAGGGATTGCGCTTACATTTACAACCTCATTACTTTGTAGAAAATATAATCCGATACTGTTGTCGTTATTACTGCTCTGTACAAAACATAAAGCAACTTATTCATAAGGGACTTGTCCCGGAAACAAATAAATACACAAAGATTCGTTAAAATTAAATAAACTCTTCCCAGTGCACGGAGCGCTGTATTTAATGACATTATTGCATGCCGAACTAGCGAACATCTTGTGTTTCTCTTGCGGACCACATTATCAATAAAAGGCTGCAAGCTTCGCCAAATTTCCCGCGTCAAAAGTTTTCGTTGGGGAAATTTCCGCTCCGCCCAACGGGTTTTCAACTTCAGACGCTTGAGAATTACACGAGATTCATGGCATCGAAAACACCATTGAACAAAGTCCGATCCGACTGTTTGGTATGTAGACGCTATGGCCCCGAAACTATCGAAACCGTAGCGAGTATTTTATTATCGATTGCAGATAGGATGGGCGAGAGGAAGGCAGGGAGGGTGACCGCGAAACGAGTCTCATGCCTATTCAAGAGTGCAATAGAATCAGCGCAAGAGTGAAAATACACGAATAGAAATTTCAGGATGTAAAATCCCCTGCGACGATCGATTCTCGACGGAATACGGCAAAAATTGCTAAATATTCATTCTCTTCGTACCGCGGATAATCAGAGCTCTCTGCTATTTCCGGTTTAGTTTCTGGAATTGTCAATATGTATGAAGAATTACTGAAAAACACACATTTTTGTTGAAACAACATGTTTCTCGTGTGTTATTCGGAAATATTACATTCGGGTTTGTTGCAATCCCACATCTCCTTTGATCTGCATCATATTTTCTTAACCGTCCGTTACAGAGTACGGTGCGAATGTAGAGAACACAGTAAAAAATATTTCTACATTTAACAAACCTGTTTTGTCCACAATCGTCTACAATTATTTCGTTGTTAATTTCACAAAAAAATATTTGTAAAATTGGCAGACATTTTTGTAAAGTGGACGAGATTTTTTTTGCAAAATTAACATGATAAGAATTGTGGACGTTTGTGGACAAGAAACTTTGGTAAATACTTTACTGTGTATGACTATCCGTAAGTATTTTTGTGCGTATTTCTGAGTACTCAGGAGAGTAAGCTTTAATTCCGTGAAAAAAATTATTTTCGACATTTGTATGTCAAAGTGTTCAGAATTTTTAGGAAATCCAGGAACGACAGTTAGAGGAAAAAATACCTCCACGCTATGTATGGGTGTATCAGCGTATGTTTGCGAGGGTTTGTTGAGCTGTCTTGGCCGGCTAAAAAATCTTATCCGGCTAATGAACATTATAGTTTGGCCGGCTAAAAATTTGTCGCGGCTTTAGTTTTTATTATTATTATTATTATTATTATTATTGGTTTTACAGAGAGTAAGTTACAAACTTATAGTATCTGCATCGTAGCTTTACAAGAAAACTTATTAAATTCAATGGGGCATTTAGCACATTAATTGTTTTATTTTTTAATTTCTTTATTATTATTTGCTTAGATTCGACGTCCTTTAAGATTTTCAAAATCTTACTCCCACGAATTAATTATGTTGCCTATTAGCGGGATAAGATTTTTAGCCCCCCAAGACGGCTCAACGGTACAGCCCTACCAAAGAGTACATTAACACGACCGCCGTAAATATTGAGCGATGGAGCTGAATCTTTATTTGCGAAAGAATATGGACTCATAAATGAGCAGTGATCGCGATGGAGGAAAGTATAAATATTTTCTGTGACCGATTATCAGCTCTTGGTCACTTCGTTCCACGTCAAACGGCAAAAATAAACTGAGTTCCTCGTGTACGTATCGATGGCGCTTGAATTCCAAACCTAAACAAATTGTATCGCATAAATAATAAGTAGAGCGAAAGCGTGTAGAATATGGTGAGCCAGCTATATCTATGTATAAAACAAAAATAACGGAAAACGAGCACGAACGTCCTGGATTATATAATAAGCAAACAGACCCGAGTTGAAGGCAGCTCTCTCTCGGTTTGTTGCACGGGCCATAGACTAAACATGACCTCAATGAGCTCGCTACATAAATTTTACATATTTAGTTCCGAATTCTCAAACTTCCCTATTTTCATTCGAATCATGAATGAGCTAATCATCGATCGTTCATCGATCGACCTTGTCCCACTTTAACATTCTTATAAGGGACGACATTATGTGACAACAGATATGTATATATATATATATATATATATACACGTACCAACATTTTTTGTCCACAAAAGTCCACAATTTTACCAAAAAAAGGTCTTCATTTTACAAAAATGTTTGTTAATTTCACAATCATTTATTAAGTTAACAATATAATTGTCGACATCTGTGGATTAAAAAAAGTTTGTTAAAAGCACAAACCTTTTGTTTTTGACTGTGCAGTGGATCTTCACAAATGCAAACCGGAAAACTAAGCATTTTCTTACATAGAGGCAAATAATGATAACAATATTCCGCAATATCGGAGAGGCCATACCTTCAACCTGCGGAATATACTGCGTACGTGTTATAACTTCGGCACTGTATGGCCGACGTAATAACAAAGGTGTATTAGACGGGGTAGAATAGACTCTGCACTGCGTATGCTCGTAGGTATACATAACCACATATACGCTGTGATAACATAGCATAATACATGCGGTACACGTGTACCTGTGTTTGCGGATGTAGCGAGAATAGCAGAATACTATATAGATATGCGTAGGAGGTTCGCTACGCACTTGTATCTATCCACGTATGCGCGTATCAAATATACACGAGTATATTACACAGCACTGCGAGCGAAACGCGCACGCATACACGTACGAATTTACGGACCCCTCTGATTGCCTCTGCATTTCGCAGGTAATACGCGACCTCGCGTATACTAGCCATAGTCTACATGTATTTTACACTAGGTTTGCGCGCAACCTGCCAAAACGGTTTTAATCACTATATTCTATGGAAAATTGTTGACGGGTGATGTGCAATTCGTGTCTGCGATGCGTCTGTGAAATGCATGATGGCCAAAAATGAAATACGGGTCAGATGTGGGTGAGACACGCGATTGTGTCCGAAAAATATTTATATTGGCAAAATATATTATCATATTGTTTCGGCAAAAATATAACTTTCCAGCAGTGCGGCTGAATGTTGGATTTGTTTATCGTGTTACTTCCAGCCCACTCGTTAGAGTGTAAGGGAGAGCGCAACGCTGTTTTCGGGTCAAGGGAGGGCAGCCCTTTATACTGGGGCGGAAATCTCGCCTTTTTTACACTATGGGTTTACGAATGATTGTTGTTAACGATACTCAGCTCGGATATTCAAATTAATGAATCGCGGTTATTTATCATTTGTAAGCAAAGTATTTAAAACTCATATGTTTTATTTTTAATTAATATTCTGAATAGTTACTTCAGTGTAAGTCGAAAACCAAGATTTTGAAACCAGAAGGGACGTTTTCCGGTATGACATCACTTTCGGCCGAAAATTGATCATTATATACAGTTTAGAACACAAGTGACAAACAGTAATATAGTATTGTTTGTTGGTGTGTCACTGCCATCTGGAATAATTAGTCTATTTTTCTTAATGAACGAAAATGGAATATTCTACCAACATAATTGACGAATGGATTTTTAATGAGTCAAACTGTGAAAATATAGACAGTATTCTGTCAACCGATGATGGATTATCTTGTGAATATTGATCCGAATTGATAAAACAATGCGCTAATTAATTGACGTTCTTTCAAACTAGTCAAAGGAAGATTGATCGGCGAATACGTAACTCCGTCGGAAGTTTCTTTCCAAAGGTAGAATTAGGACTATTTCATCATTTTCAGAAGTATGTCGCTCATAGCATTTGTAATATTCGCATTAATAATTTTCATTATTATCGATAACGCTTCGGGACAAACAGTTAGCGTTTGTCCCGTGCAAAAAAAAAAAAAAAAAAAAAAAGAGAAACACCACCGTCCTGACGTGCTCACATTGGAGTTATCGAAAATTCGTTACTCAAAAAAAAACCAAATAATTTTTTTTTGTTTCAATGTCGCCTTCTACAGATTTCTGTTGATTTCCAACAAAATCGAAATGTTGTGTGGGTCAGGATTTATTCTACCACCAAACTTTTTTTCGAAAATCAACACGAATGAATACCTCATCAAAGATGTTGTCGAGAGACTAAAAAAGACTCAAGCGCTCGTAAAAAAGGCGTAAAAAAATAGTAACACAAACCCGAGAGTGTCTAGCAATTTTCGCTGGACATCCTTTTTTACTTTCACTCGGATGAAAATCCGAGCAATAGTGGTTTTAGTAGCAACAACAGCTGCGTACAGCAATGAAGACGAACGAATCGGTGTATCCTCCCTAAGCTGATAAATCTTTTACCACACCGGCCAAGACACAGGACGCACGTACTTTTGGACCTATATATGCCTGCCTCTCGTAAAGTTTGTACACCCCGTGGCAAATAATGGTCAATAGTGTCGTACAGTGAACTAACACAGTGAAGTGGACATACACATGAGTAGCGAGTACGGTCATCGGTGGAAAAACCACCGGATCTACGGGGACGTTTTCTTCGTCGTCGTTCGTCAGCGAGCTTTTAACGAGCGTAGAAGCGGGCGAGTTGCGAGTCCGGCAGGACGTCGCGCAATAATACAACTGACCGAGAATGAGCATCGCGAAAAGCGAACAATTGGAGAGGGGAAAACGGGATAGAAACGCTACTGCAACGAATAAGCAAGCACTCGTCGCGCTCTCACGCTGGTTACACGAGTGCCGCACAAACCGCGAAAGAGAACCACAACAGTACACCGTACATGTATGTGCGCTTATAGCCGTTGCGCAGACAGGACATTTTTAATTAAATTATATTTTACGACGGGACCATCGGCGCACATAACCATGCGTGGAAAACGACCGTAGCATGTACACAAAGGCGTGTACAA
This sequence comes from Exephanes ischioxanthus, assembly GCA_958510785.1. Lineage (NCBI taxonomy): Eukaryota > Metazoa > Arthropoda > Insecta > Hymenoptera > Ichneumonidae > Exephanes > Exephanes ischioxanthus. The sequence goes on along the minus strand of OY294024.1, from coordinate 17,856,566 downwards.
CCGTGCGTTAGAATCGTCTAATTAATTTTTGCCGCCGGTGGAAGAGCGGCGCCCGAGGAACATACGTTTAATTTATATTCGGATTGTGATTCGGAGAGCACACTGTTGTGCCCCCGTCGCCCGATTCAGCTTTACCCCGTGGCCCTTGATTCTTTTCATTAACCAATGCGGACGCGCGCGGTCTGTTCGTTATAACATACACGCGTTTCAACCTCGCACGCCCATCGGCCAACTGATTCGGCGAACACGCTCGACCCACCGCCGGCATGCCCTGCAACCAGAAACGAATTCGGCGAACGAGAGTTCCATGGTGAAGGCAACCAGCGAACAAACTAACGGCCGTCAAGTATAAATGATAATATTTATCCGCAATTTTCTACATCCATATTTATATTTATTTATATTCATCTATATTAAAGACAACCCCCGATCAACTCGTGATATAGTTCCCTGCAGAATACACATGGGGCATCTTCTAATTTTTTTGTCGTTTGTTGAAGTCTTTCCTTTCCTATTTTCCTGGATCTTCGGCAGCCTCTTTGCGACCAATTGCTGGCAATACAGTGATGCATTTAAAACCGCAGTTTTTCCTCTTTGTCTGTTTTATCTTCGCTTATATTTTTCTGTGGTAGCATGACTGGTAGGATGATTGTATTGAAACGTTTCGATATTCCGTGCGAGCGGAATATAGAACTCACGATTTTTTAGATCGTCTTCTTTCCAAATGGAAGATAAAGAGTTCGGTACGGGTCCGGCTGGATAAGGTGTGGAGAAAGGGATTTTCGCATATGCTTCGGGGTACAGGGAGGCAGCTCGATTGCTGGCCCCCCTTGATAACACGCACTCAGTACCGCTCTCCCACATACTACGAGAGAGAACAAGGAAAGAGGAGTTCTTCAGTCTTGCAATTCGGGGACTAAAAGTCGACCCAACGTTTAAGGCCGAATACTCTCCTCTGTGAGCCTACTATGCTCAGAGGCACGTATGCCGAAGCATACGTGCTTACGCCGTCTATAGACTAATACAACGAGGCCCCATTCTGGGGTTACCTCGAGGAGATAGTGGTCAATTCTTTCACGGAGTGGGAAATGACCTGGAGGATAGGATCGGTAGATCTTATATAGCGGCCATGTACTTATTCGCTTGCGCGAACGTTCCGCCAGCTCGCCATCTCGCGGCCAACCGAGAGACTAGCGGCCAGGTACTAATTCGCTTGCGCGAACGTTCCGCCAAATCGCCAGCTCGCGGCCAAACGCGAGACTCTACCTGGGGGTAAGAGCGTCTCGTTGAAATATATATTTTTTGAATCATGAACATTTTGTTTTTTTTTTTTTTTTTTTGCATACTTTTCTTCTGTAAGGAACGTCAGAAAGCTGAAATAAGTCGTTTATAAGAAAGTTAAGACGGTGACCGTTTTGCCCCGGTCTCCCCTATTTTGTTTGATGAGATACCAAATATATTCAATTGTTTCGTACACCTAGGGATATCGCGGTTCCGAACAATATGCATTCATTGGTCCATAGCCAGACCGCTCTCAGAAAATCGATGAACAAGTGGACGCTTAATCGTTCACTCACTAGTGCACTCACCCAACCGACTGTTTATCGCGGCTCGATGCAAATTTCGATTCGCGACACGACGGACAGTGGGACGGGGGAGAGAAGGGAGGGGTTCCAAGTTGAACAGCAGCGGTACACTAGATCGCCCGACCCACCGGCAAATTGTTTTCCCGATTATCATGGAAAAAGCGGAGCAATCAAAGGGCAACGTTCCGCACTGCTGCTATCTATCTGCTATCCATGCGACACCCAATCCAACCGCTTTCTGCATTCGTGCATCGGAGTCGCTCCAACAGAGGTGGGGTACGGGCTTTTATGTGCCTTTTCCAGTATTCCATGCAATGTTCCATTGCCCCGTTTATTTAATTCGGAAATTCCATCCATGCCAGTCACCGTGACTCGACGCCACGGATATTTAACACAATCCGATCCATAGTCATCTGTGGTGGGCGTCCCATTTTGAAATTCTAGATGGTTCAATAGCAGAAATAGATATGCGGAGAGTGGAAGCTCGGACGTTCGTGCCTGCTACTTGAGAGTATCGTGAGTATCCGAAATAGGAGTAACCCATGTAGGGTGAACGGATGAGGCCGACGGTCGGGCCAACCTCGAAGCCCACGGTGCCACCATTGCCATGCGAGCTTGGCCCGATCATCTATCGAGCCTTGGATGATAAGCCCGGCCCGACGGTGGAAGCTTATTTTGGCCCCAAGGTCAATCATGATCCTTGGCCGATGATTAGTTTTCAATGTAGGCCCTCTATAGGGTACTAATATAGGACGAGAATAGTTTTATTCTTTTACAATATTGTATACTTTTTACAATATTGTAAAAATTTAAATATCCCGATCCCTTTTTTATGCTTCGCATGTCTGTAAGAGATTATACTTTAGGTATTTTCTCTTGCGAGAACTCTCAAATCATCTCAAATCGATTGTACGCAGTCAATGTATTGCCTAAGCATTTATTGACTATCGAGTACGGAGCCCAAAAATAATACGCATCTTTTGCGAGAATTAAAGAATGTTGGCGTCACATCGGCAGACTGACGATTGGCGGGTTGATATTCGGCCGAACATTGGCCTAAAATCGGCAGCCCAATGGTCCGTCATCCATGCATCAACCGACGAACGGTTGGCGAATCGATAGTCGACCGAACATCGGCCGAATATCGGCAGACCAATGGATAGTGAATTCATGCTCGGCCGAACATTGGCCCGAAATCGACAAACCAATGATTGGCAAACCAATACTTGGCAGAACATTGGCCGAAGGTCTGGTATTAATATCGTTACGTCAACACTGGCACGCTGATCGGCCATTTTTGTTCGATCGGCAAAACCTCCATGGGGAGTGGGGCACCGTGTGCAAGATTCTGGGTAAGTGGCATTTTCATCTTCTGCCAAGGAGTTTTCGCTGTTTTGCTGCTATTGATGTATTGGTCAAAGGCTTCGCAACAAACTGGAGCCATGATTACGCACGAAAACAGCGACTTATTTTTATGAGCTACGATACATGTCACACTGTACCCCTCCGGTGAGGCACGGTGTGCAGCGCAGTGGAGTGCCTTGTGCTAAATCATGTGGAATATGGGATACAGTATAGGGATTGTACACAGTTCCCGGTTATCGTGTACTCTTTGCCTGGTATTATTTTACTCCTTACTGCTCGCTAGAGCAAAAAGACGGGAGTTAGGCGTTTCACTGCGTTCCGCCGGCTTGGTGACTTTCCGCAAGAGCCAGTAAAAGTCGTGACGGCAAAAAATAACTTAACAAATTTTGGTATACTTGAACTTCATAGCATGAGTGATGTTCGTGACAATAAATTTATGAGCGGAGGTATGAACTCACGGGAAAAACCGTAATTAGAGAAATCCGGTTAAAAGTTCGCGGTGACGTATCGAAAAATCACCTCGACGATCCCTACTCCTACGTACAATCGCAAATGATGCCGCATACTTCCCGTTGCTGCCGAGATCGTCAATTTTCAATGGCCAATGAGAAGCCCGGAATTGTTATTTATTTATAATCGTAGCGTTTTTTATTCGCGATTTTTTTACGTTATCGGTGTTAAGTGCGTGATCTGTGTGTGAAAAAAATTATGCGATGCCGTGTCTATCTTAATATTTAATTCAATAATCACCGAACACAACTCGCATCCTGCGTTTACATGTTATTCGGAGATGACGCTTTGTCGAAGATTTGGCCCGGTTTTGAAATAATTTGGAATAGGGACTAAAATATATATTTTATGTCGATAAAGTTTTACTCATGATTAGAAATTAAAAATGATTAAGTTTTAATTGATGATTTGAAATTGGACAAGAAAATTCCGGATGCTATCTCTTTCTAACCCATGGAACTCGTTACGTAGTTGTCTCTCTCTCTCTCTCTCTCTCTCTCTCTCTCTCTCTCTCTCTCTCTCTCTCTCTCTCTCTCTCTCTCTCTCTCTCTCTCTCTCTCTCTCTCTCTCTCTCTCTCTCTCTCTCTCTCTCTCTCTCTCTCTCTCTCTCTCTCTCTCTCTCTCTCTCTCTCTCTCTCTCTCTCTTTCTCTCTCTCTCTCTCTCATACGTCACGCATGACGGATGACCCACGACGATTCACTATCCCACTCGCTCACTGTTTTCTCCCGACCTATTCTAATATTTCAACGTACACTGATATGACGGATAAAGAATTATTCATCAATCTTGTATCTATTAACCAAGAAATTAATTTAAGCTGATAGGATAAACAATGAATGTTCAGAAGTGATCGATTTTAGAATAAATAATAATCAGTCAACTGACAATTGAATTAAATTAATTCTTAACGCATGATGGATGTTTGAATCAGAATCGACTGATGAATGAAGATTGGCGAATATCCAAAATAAATCATTCTTCCCAAACGCAGGATGGATATTTGAATCCGAATCGACTGATGAATGAAGATTGATGAAGACAAATCTGATCAGTGTGCCCCACTGGACACTGTGTTTTATTCTCCCCCAGCCATGGATCACTACTCCGAAGAGACGACAAAATACACGGTTAGCAAGGAAACATTTCTGTGCAGAATTCAAAACCTAAAATCTCAACTACTGCGTGGAATTTCACGAACACCAGATTATTGACAAATCGTGGGGATCCCCTGTTTCACAACAGTTCTGAATAGTGTGATAAATTTAAACTCGATAGCTCGCGGCTTTTTAGCGTCACAGGAGTTTTCATAAGTTCACGCATGTAACACCTACGCACATCCCTTTCAAATAATTAAAGTGCATTAATAACCGGACCATGAAAATTTCGAAAAATAAGTTTTCTCATAACAATCTAAATAATATGCTACCCCCCCTCTCCTCAGTACATATCGGTGGCTTAAGAGCATGATCGTTATATCTCACTAAATGCGGCCAAAGTAGAAACGAATGTCCAGGGTAAAGAGAATCGCTCCGATACAGCGAGTATACATCGATTTGTGTACCTTATATCGGTCTTACTACTGTCTGCGCGAAAGTAGTAGAAACAGGCGAATGGTCAGACCACCCGCCATTAGGATCGCGTGTGCTGCCTATTAGTTGAACAAACGAGGGTGCGATTCTACTGGCAGCAAGATAAGAAGGAAGGCTTCAACTGTGTAGCAGTCGTGCCAATGGAGGATCCTACTTGGGAATTTTCCACCTAAGATCAATAGTCAGAAACACAGGTGCAGACATACTATAATATTATCCCTAGCGGATCGAACAACGGTTGCCACTCGGTTGTTTTCTGCCGTCAACCAAAAGGCAATGGTTACTTTTCCACAAATAACCACCGTAAACGAACGAAAACAGCAACCGTTGGTGCATAGTTGTCAAATGGATTCTTTCGTGCGGAGATAACCGAGAAGCAACCGGGGCGAAATATGCATGGAAGTTGTTGTGTAGGTAGGTTTTGGTCATCAGTCAAAAGGTAAAAGTAACTTTTCTACAAATGACCATCGTAAATGAACCGAAACAGCAACCGTTGGTTTATGGTTGCCAAATGGGAAGCAACCTGAGCGAAATATGCATGGGACTTGTTTCGCAGGTTGTTGTTTCGCGGAACAACCAAAAAACAACCTGAAAGGAGAATTAACAAGAGAGAGTTCACTGGTTACCCTTTCAAGAGACAACGGAAAAGCAACCACAAAGGCAATTAAGGTCAGGTGTTCCTTTGCAGGTAGTTTTTCCGTGGACGTTCAGGGAGCAAACCCAAAAACGGTTGTTACGTCTGGCGGCTTTTTTAGTTGTTTCGCGGTTGTCGGTCGTTTTTCAGTGACTTCAAACGGTGATTTTTTTGTGAAAAAGTAACCGGTTGTTGATTGTTGCTTCTGACGGCTGATTCTGACCAATCCGCTAGGGGTTGTACGAAAATTCATTTATGCAAAATTGAATATTATCCGTGTGCGACAACGCATATTTGTACTCTTTCGGAGATCCATCCTTGGATATTTCAACATTTTTAAGCACGCAAACGGAGACGGAGAGGAAAGCTCTGACAGTCGAGGAGATGCCGGCCTTCAGCTGCTGTGGATGGTGCAAAATGCAAGTATCTACTATAGTATTCTATGTTACACGTACGTGACCGTACGGGGAATATAGTAGACCTCCTCGTAAAGCGTACACGTAGGTACTATAACCTGTAGAGAAGATGGAGGTGGAGGAGTAGGACACGTGTACTCGACGGAACTCGCCCGAAGGCTAGTGTATATTACTCGTGTGTTATAACGTGGTCACGTGCGAATGTATCTAACAACACAGATTATAGATGCAAATGTATATTTCTATATATACATCACACTGCATAAGATATACTTGCATAATATAGAATCAGGTGGTTGGAGCAGCACACATGTAGTGAAAGACGTACCTGCTTTGGGCGGTGCATCCTACGTGAACCCGCGCGACTCACGTAAATCCTTAAGCGCGGGTACGTTACGGGGCTCGTTTCATTTCTACACCCGGCATAGTCCCATATAGAATGCAAGTGGCGAACCGCACGTACTCTATATTGCATATATCCTGTATGACTTGTCTGTTGCTCCGTTCTCGATACCGCCCTCATATATCTGAAGATATATCATGCACTATCGCGTAAGAGCCTCATAATAGTAATCGAAGGCGAGAAAAGTACCAATAAGTATAAAGCGAAAGGTACCGCAAGTATTCGAAGTATCAAGTACTTTGTGCACGTGCAGTATACCGCAAGTACATTTTCCAAGTACTTTTAGTTATTGGATTCATACCATTACCACCAACTCTTGTATGACTGAGTTTCGCTGGAGTGAAACATTCGAGTACTAATAAACTTTTTGTAGAATTTAGTATACTTGGTATAAACAACAATTGTTTTGTCAAACTTTTTAACTATAATCATATTTTTTTTAAGAAGTACAATATACATTGTAAAATTAACACTACCTGGGTGAGATTTGACTATGAATTACTATCAATCTGCCTCGTATTCACTTCAGTGCACTCCGGGTCCACTCTAAAGACGTTTAAGTTGTATCATGCACGATCTTTTAGCCCCTTCCATGTGTTCCTTCATTCACGCGTTTCTATCACTGGCTGCATTCGAGATACATTCTGAAGAAAATTAACAAATTTGTTCTGTAACGTCACTTCCGGTTTGGAAAATGTCATTCTTAACCCGGAAGTGACGTCACATGGGAAAACATATCTTCCAGTTTCAAAATCTCAGTATTCAATTGAAAGTGACGTCACGTGGGAAACCATAACTTCCGGTTTCAAAATCTCAGTTTTCAGCCGGGGTTGACGTCATACGGGAAAACATGACTTCCGGTTTGAAAGTCTCGGTTTTTGACCGCAAGTGACCTCACACGGAAAAATGTTACTTCCGGTTCGAATAAAGTATTGACACATCGTATTTATGTGAATTGTCGGCGATTGGTACGGTATCGTACGGACATGATCCAAGTAAGTGGTCCAGTCCTCTCGTACTTCCTGCCGCATCGTATCAGACTCCGCAATATGAACGAGAAACTGGAGACCTACATAATGGACGAGTTGGCCTCGCACATCGGTACTACGAGCAAAGTTACGCTGAGACCCCCCCGGTATTCGAGCAAACTGCATGTCTCTAAGGTTGAAACGTACGGCTCTCGGAGAACCTCGTAGTGTGCGGATTCGCCTATCTACCTGTCTGAATGCACAACCCCGCGGCGGCCTAGGTGTCTCCTCACCTTGTACACTATAGTTTCTCAAAGTTCTACGTCACAATGCTTGCACGTATGCCACCGTTCGGAACGCACATAGTAGAGGCGTACAATACAGTGTTGTATATTAAATTATAGATGGGTACCTGAGCGAATCTGCACCGTGTATCGCTAGAGGTAAACTTATATATACGCTTTCATAAATACTTCACTGCACTATACTATGTACGTGATATACACGTATGTAGATACAGTTTAAGTCATTCAAGTGTAGCTAATATCCACTCCAGAATTGTAAAACTCATGCACCCGGTGCTATCTACTCGCTGTATAGACGGGCACGAGCAGACGAGTCTATAAAGCACCTAAAATGACCTGAACGTCAGGGAGTAACTACTTTCAATTATTAAACGAGAGAGATCTAATGTGCGCACCGCCTGCGGCCGGGTGACCCGTGTTTTTATTCCTCGTACTGTCGACCCGGAACTAAAGATTCCCAAGCGAGGATCGTGGGAATAAATAAAATCCTACTACGTGTGCGTGGCTATAATTGTTAAACAAAATGGAAACAAAAAAATCTGGAGGAAACTGTTATTCGTTCAAATGTGTACCAAATAAATAGTACATATAGCCTCCGGGGTTGTCGGAAAAGGGCAAGTACAAAAAGCGTTGGGCTGCTGGCGAGCAACGGGTGTTCGGCCGGACGCAGTCGAAGCGTTTTTCAAATTATTTTTTAAATCTATTTTCAGAAAAATTAATTTTCGTTTGCGTATTTTTTTTTTAAATCAAATGGCTCAGTATCGTATCTCATTTCATATTAATTTTGTTATTTGTAGATAACCTCGGGGGTGGTTGGAAAAGCACGAAAACAAACGTCGGTCCACCGGATAGCATCGGGTGTTTCGTCGACTGCGGTAGAAGCGCTTTTAAAATAATATTTTATCCATTCTCAAAAAAAAAAAAAAAAATTTCATGATAGACCACGTTAGAATAGTGTTCCGAATTGTGCTATCCATTTTTACGCGTGAGGATATGCGAAATTGAAAATTGGAGCAAGAAAATTCGATGCATTGTTTATGGAAATTTTCTTCTTTTGAAATCTAAATGAGGCACCCAGGCTCTTTTCACTTGGAAATTCGGCAAAATTACCCTAGTGGGAGTGCCATATAGGGCCAGTATTGGCAGAGCGCCGTCCAGTGTTCGTCCATCATCGGGCAGTCCCGGTCCTGCGTCTCATTTTCACTCGAGCTCGCCACATCGATATTCTTATTTTTCAACGAATTGTCCCTCTTGACACATTTCGGTTGGTACTTAACCCTCCAGGTACCGACATCTTTTAAGCACAAAAACGATACCGATGTTAGTAATAAAAAAATTTCTGCGTTATCAAAAAAACAACACTTCAAGGTACGTGTGTGAATTGTTGTACATTTTTTTTAGCACGTTAACTTCTTACTTGAATTTTTTAGCAAATTGACCAGTACGTGAAGGGTTACTTAAAATTTGGCATTTCTAAATCCGTTACTCTTGCATACAGCATTAAGTTATTATCAGACACCGAAAGTCCGAACTGGTCGCTAAGTACGCAAAATATTGTCTATGGTATTGTGAAATAGGCAGACAAATTCTTTTAGAAAAATTGACATTGAGTGTATACTCTATATTTCCGTGGATAATATTCGTTTATTGTAGGTCTCGAATGAAGTTTCAAGCATTGAAATCGCACAAGCATAGCAATATTTTCGATGAACCCGTCAGTGCAGGATGAAACTTATGCGTGCAATGCACCTAACACTGCGCACTAATATCTCGATGAAAAAACTGTAAAAGTATTGTTTCCTCGGTTTATAGACTTTCTTGCCGTTATGAACTTGCGGAGGTAAATGTGGATAATTTCTGGTCGGGTTCCCGTACGGTGCGTTGAATGTACATCCGGAACGAACGGTTAAGGTAGAGCGGGGCAAAACGGATTATTTTAATAAATTTTTCGTGAGACAAAAAATAGGCTTATAACAAATCGAGGACACGGTTCTGTTTTGCCCCGGGGTTTCGTTTCACCCTACTCCCCTCCTACACCTTTTTTCCATTTTCTGGCAACGGGCCATTGTTGTTCACAATAAAATATTTTCTGTCATACTGCCATAGTCCACAATGGAATTTCATTGTATCGCATAAGCTCTACATACGTTTAATATATATGTTCCCGCAAAATGTAATAATTAATTTCTCATATTTTCATTTATTCCGCATCTCACTAGGGTAAAAGTGCTGCATACGGCCCGGTCCATGTATTATTCATTTACGCCCTAATGAGCGTGGTCTATATTTACCATTTTTTTCCCTTATACATATATAATATGAATATTGATGGATCCTATATCCATTGTATATCTCGAAAATGAGATTCCCTCCGGAAGGAGAGAATGCAGAATTAAAAAAATATTCAACCGTACAATGTTGGTCAGAGATGGCAAATGTTACGGTGAGGGCGCAAAATATTTTACTTCCTGAAAACCACTCAGATCTGAGTGTAACACACCAATAATTAGTGATCGACCTTGGGTTTGATGAAATTTCGACGGAAACAAGGAGAACATCATGAGGGTTTATTTTCCGTGCTTATACAGATAGATACGCCCTTTCAATTTAAATCCCGTGACGTTGACAAGCGCAGATGCGAGGTAATTCCATTAAATCATACTCGATAGAACGTTCGACGGACAGTTCATGCGTACGCAGGAGGTATTCGAGTGAGACCGAATACCGATCCGTCAAGGTGCAAAGCTGAGGCATTGTTGCAGCGCAAATCTGATACCTCGAATTGGTTCTGCATCGTTCAAAACAATGTAGCGGAATCCTGTACATCAAACTTGGCTAATTAATTAGAGCGGTCATGATGCGGTTAGAGTGATGTGGACTCCTTTCGTATAAGTACAAACACGTCATTGTCAAATCGGCAATTTTATACTATTGATAAATGCATTAATTAATTAACTAACCGTGTAATTCTGTTATATCCGCGAATATCTCATTTCGCCAGTTTTCAGAGGCGGTTAACTCTAGCGCCGGAGTGGCCAATGCTCGGACGGCCCTAGAAATTGACCGAATGTCGAGATTAACTTCCGCTTTCAATCATTTTTTTTCTCCCTTTTACGCCGCCTTTATCCTTTCAACTCCTGTGCCGAGTAACATTTCCATAGCAACTATCGGCTTTTAGCGTAAATACGTGGTCAGGATTTGGTACTCCTGTATCTCGGATGCGTCTCGTATAATGTATAACGGAGCTTCCCATATTACTCATATGTAGAAGTAATCTGTACTGAAACCTAGTTCGCGCGTATTCATGCGCACGTACTTTCAGCGTGAAGAGGGACGTACACGGGCGGACCATTCGCCCAGCGAGTAGCAAGGAGAAGAGAAGAGACATTGGCCTAAACGGTTTTCCGATAGAACACGCCAAAAGCTCGCCTGCATGCGCGAGTACTGTTCTATAGCTACGCAACTTGGAGTAGACGCAATATGGAACTAACGGTGACTATCCACCATTCGCTGTATTTTACTGTAGTACTTCCTATACTGGTTCTTCTATGGCGCAGTTCGAATATAAAGAGAAAAGGGTTTTACGTATAGGGTAATTGTGGGTGACGTGGCCATGGTTTTTCAGCAACGCCATGGCAGGTACATTAAATAGAACAGAATATCAATGATAATAAACTACGTCTGGAAAAATTATAGTGATGATATGTAAGATAATTCGATTTCACGTATCACCTGGGTACGATGGGTGTTATGTCGCGGCTACCTTACATAGAGCAGATGACTAATTCGACCAATACAATATTTTCACATGGATGTAACAAAAACGAATTATTGACTGAACTTTCCCGTTCTCATTAACAATGACAACATCTTCAATAGTTTCGGGGTCGGTGGGAATTAAATAAACGTACGGCTCCCTCCGAGCTCTGCTTATTCTAAGTCCTACAAGGATCTACTCCCACTTCCTAACTATTCTGTTCCGCAAAGAGCCCGTTCTAGGAATTTATTATTCTAGCCCCTACCTCCCCCCCCCCCCCCCCCCCGGCTTCAAGTTTCCCCCAGAGCCATTCCAGACCCAGATTATTCCAAAACCCTTCTGAGTCTTCTCCGAGGTGACTTTTAGCCGGGAGACTTTGATCATAACGATTTTTGAAGACACTTTTCGCTTACAAGTCCCACCAACGAAAGATGTTTTTACATAAAAAAAAAAAAAAAAAAAAAAAACTGTTTCATTCACCATATTACCCGGCCATTCCGGCAGTTGTGAGCCCATATTTCTCAAAAGCTGTTCGGCATGGAAATCATGTTATTACGGATAAAATGTGTATGGCTTCATGACTCTATATTTCTAGAGAGAACAGTTCTACTATTGGCTCACCCACTAAGAAGTAATAACTATATATGTAGTAGTTGCGAATGAAAAGCCTCGATTGTCGAGAAGAAACGAGTGTAGAAAATGTGGATGCCACAACGACTGGCACTCAATGCGCGCCTCCCGCTCTACCCCGTTATACCGCACGGCCTAATTCCCTGGGACTCTCTTGGAATAGCTGCACGAAGTGAGTGGTTCGCTCAGCTTCTTCCGATCGATGCGGCCTAGGTGCCGTGGTTTCCATGGAGCAAAGAATGCTCTATGGACGGCCACTTTCGGAAACCATTCTGCCGCCGATTGTACCCGTTATTCCTTATTTTATTGAAAGATCTCGCGAATTCTCGACTGCTCTTCTAGGAGTTTCGCTTCGGCTGTTCGTCAAAGCTCCATTGGAAATGTCTTGCGCTTTTTTTCGGTCTCCATTAAATGCGGGGCGCTAATTTAACTGGGCAAATACACCAAGGACTCGAAGTACGTAATGAAATATCAATATATCAGGGTACCAACCCTAAATACTGGATGAGTACCCAGCATTCAGAACTTCAGCAACTAAGTATTGCCAGTACTCAAGTACTACCCAGTGCTCAGAACTTCAAGTACGTGGTACATCAATACGAACTCTAAGTTCTTGGTACTTTAATACGTACTCCGAGTACTGATCGACGTACTCCAAGTACCTGGTACTTTAATACGTACTCCAAGTATTTGCTACTTCGATGTATAGTAACTAGTATTCAGTACTTCAAGGATTTAGTGCACTTAGGAATTTATTTATACGTAGACTCAGTTTTTGATAATCGTTTACCATGCAACTGGAAAATCAAAGTTATCTTCCACGTTGTTCGGGTGCCATATCAGAGAATCAACTATTACGCAATTGGATACCTTGACGAAAAAATTTTCGTGCATAAAAAAAGAATCTTGGCTCCGTCTACGATGTCTCCTTGGAGAATTTCGGTGTACACCAAAAATCGCGACAAAAAAAAACCCGATTGCAATATGTCCTCTGGCCCATCTAGACCAATATGCCTGATCTATTAAGTAGCTGGGCGTCAAGATTCCAACCACCTATCTTGATAAACGCGACCCAACGCCACTTCCTCCAGCGGTCCACCGCTCGACCGCGGAATGTTCGCGGCTAGATAGATGAGTCCCGTCGGCAAATGCTACGCGAACGACACGAAATAGTTGAAATACGTTGGGTGGTAAAGAAGTTCGGGGGAGTAACGGGAACACCGAGAATTAGAAGTAGTGCAGTCTACACGGGATACGTACTGCACCCTGGGGAACAAAGTACTACCAGGACTCGCACTTCTGCAGCTGCAGACTGTATCGCGACCGCGATAGTGTGGCGTGTCGTGGAAAGTGCTTGCTGACTCTCTGCCGCGAAAATAAGGAGAAACTGTGCAGTAGAGAAACGGAGGACAGAGACAAGGAAATGAGGATGGGCGGCGTAGACATAGATACTAATGGTAAACTGCGCGCAGATCTCCCGCACAACTTCCAACTTGTCCCCTTACTCGTGATGTAATTAATTAATCAAAGGTAGCCCGTGACAATGATTATTTTCTATAATGAAAAAGCACTGGTGAAAAGCTAATCAACGTTCGCGCGGTATTCAACCGGTTATTTACTACCCATATCACTAATCGGAATACATAGTGGCTCATTTGATTCAAACTACGGTTTCAGAGAGGTGGAGAATCATTGTTATTGTTGTCGCTGTTGTTTTTAACACACAACAAATTATTATTCGATGTTTTGCCCGTAACTGTAAAGATCTTCACTGCGCAGTCCGATGGTACGTTCAACCCTAACTCATGAGAGTGTAAGGGAGAGCGTAACACTGTTAGTTACTCGTCTCGCGTCAGGGCAGGGCAGACCTTTACACCGGGGACGGAGACCGCGTCTTTTACACTATAGTATTTATGATTTTATGGATGACCATTTGTTATCGATACTCGATGCAGATATTCAAGTTAATTTGTCGCGGTTATATGTTTATCAATTGTCCAATAACTATTAAGATACTCATATGATTTATTTTGTTCACAATATTGAAACTCGGTGAGACGATATAATAAGAAAAATTGGAATATTTATCCGTAGAGTAAAAATAGACTGAGACTTTACAGAATGCGCGTGAAGACGCAGTCTTCACCGAAAGCCGTACGAGCTATGTACTCTGACTTTCTTCGAAAGTTAGACTGTCTTCGAAATGTAATAACGCGGGAGATCCAACATCATTCGGAGCCTACAAAAAAAAAAAAAAAAAAAAAAAAAAAAAAAAAAACAGTAAGAACATTAGGCACATACATCGAATTATTTGCGGAGCTCTCCTTAAATAAATGATTTTTTGTAGGTGCATGACGAAACATGTATAGTCACCCGGACTGAAGAATGGCGATGAATGAGATCATTACCTCCGTAACTTGTGTACAGGGCGATCGCGTAAATTAACGTGACTCTGTAACTGCTGAGCCTAACAAATTAAAGTACTCTTTGCAATGAGTAAAGAATTCGAGATTAGCAGCCCGCTACCGCGCTTTCGCGAGCACTACTTGGAATTTAATATCCACGAAGACGAGTTCAGTGACAAGAACCATGGACTGATCTCCTTAACTCCTGAAGTCAAAGAATTTAACCGCTCTTTTTATTGGTTTTTTCTTGCCAGCAGTAATATCGCAAACCCTGATGTTGTCTATCGACTGCTGAATATCATACGGACGTAATCTCTATATTAATTAAACTATACTCAGAACTTTCTTCCAACTTTTAACAGTCGCGACATAAATATTATATATATAATAAGGAAATCTCATTTCATTATAAAATACATTTTGTACGGGCGCAAGCGCAAGATTGTACAAAGTGAGAAAATATACAGAATGACAAAACGTGTATTTATTCGTTTTTTCCAAGTCGCAATACGGGTATTGTGAGCTTAGCCGAGTGCGTAAGAGCGTGGACTAGTAGTCCCTGGTACCAGCCCCCATTACCGAGTAAAAAATTTATTCTGATGTTTTCAATGTGTGAAGATAAAAAAAAACTGCAAAAAAGCAATTGTCGGATGATAAAAAAAAAGCACATAAAAGTCGCACAGATCGATAAATAATTTTTTATTGCGTATTAATATTTTCCACTCAACATTGGCTTTCCAACAACATTGGGGCAACGTCGTTTGATAACGTAGTGCCGATGTTATCATCCCAACGTTAACTGGTAGTCGGGCCTGCATTGGCGACCAGAGTCGGGTTGACTTTGTAACTCAGGCGGTCATAGTTAGTCCAACGTCAGCCCGACTCTAAAACCGCACCTGGGATCCTATCTTTCGTTGCTGGAACTAGCGATTATTAACGTTATACCAATGAAAAAAAATGTCCAGTCAAACAAATCTTTTTACCAGTAAAGATTCAACCGGTTACTAAATAAACGGAGCGTTACTCCCGAATACACGTTCTATAACAATATGTAATAGATATGATAATATTGCACTGAATTCTATTTGGCGTAATCGTTGCTTTTCGTACAAAACCCGTAGCATGCGCGCCGGCAGCTTCAACCATACCGAATAACGGAATGAGAGAGAGAGAGAGAAAGAGAAAATACGTTAGCGAGCAAAGCTGGTGCGGATTCGGGCAACCCGGTTGTTATCTCGGTTAAAATCAGGACTGTGATGGATCGCGTTCGATCCTTTTCCGCGACCCTTCGCGAGCTCGTATTCCCGTCGGCCCGCAGGCCCCGCCATCGAGGGGGCTTCCACCATACGTATATAGATAGAAAGAAGGTGAGGATGCGGGGTTCTAGGTCGGAAGCAGGGCCGAGCTAACTATTCGATATCTCCTAGAAATTTACGATGGGGTTTGAGGATAGAGAAGCACCATCGGGGTCCCTGCTGCCCGGATCGAGGGTCGTGATGTATTTACTTTTCCTATTCCTTCTTATCCACATCCGCACCTAACTCCTATCACAAAAATATCTCTTAAAAGCATAAAATCTACACCGATAAGTAAGATTGTACGATTGCAATCACGCACAATTCTTTTTGTTTTTGTTTTGTTTTTTTTTTTTTTCACTGAGTGATATTATTGGCAGATTATGGTAATGAGTAAATCAATTGTGTTGCTATGCTCTGTTGCTAAAAATATACGTGCGGATTAAAAAGCCGATATGTATGTTAAAAAATGTTCTATCTCTTTGCACTTCTCTGCAACGGGCGGTTAGGACAGGAAAAGGGTTCATTAAAATGGTAATTTTTTTAACTGCTACGACTTCGATACCACTGAAACAGTCTCTATGCATACCTAGTTTTTTACGATAGGGATAGATAAGATTGGAATCTGTGTCTATTACCATTACCGAGGTACGCTAAATGTACGTAATTTCGGCACGCTTTGCATACGTTCGATGTGCCCGAGTTCCATACGAAAAGGTCGGCGATATTTGGCGGCAATTTATCGGACACATCACCAGAATAACTCGATCAGAAGAATAACTGAATATAGAAATATCATTGTGATCCCGATACCTATTCAATAACAGGTATTTT
Source organism: Exephanes ischioxanthus (assembly GCA_958510785.1). Classification (NCBI taxonomy): domain Eukaryota; kingdom Metazoa; phylum Arthropoda; class Insecta; order Hymenoptera; family Ichneumonidae; genus Exephanes; species Exephanes ischioxanthus. The sequence goes on along the minus strand of OY294024.1, from coordinate 17,839,868 downwards.
ATATTTTTGTTATCAGTTTTTTTTCTACTCCTTAAAGGAAAATAAATAAATCTAGATTTTCTAAATAAAATGGTGATTCTATTTTTGAAAAAATGTTTGTGGCAAAATAATAATAATTCAGGCACCTCCTATAACAATACTCTCCGTGACTTTGCCCAATATGTTTTACTTACTATGATACGTTGCGCCGAACATTCGTATACGCTAAGAAAATGTCATACAAATTTGGCCATGTTTTTTTAATCTGCCCTTCAAATCATTCAGCAATTTAGTGAGGTAATGCCGATACGAACAGTAAAAAAATATAGATATATATAATTAGAAATAAGATTATGGTCTTTTCTGGACAACAAATATTTGTTAAATGTGTACCACCCTTTTTTTGCCGTGAACTATTGGACTTAAAAGGGTTGCGGTCCCAGGTAGGGTCATCGGATGTGGCCAGCGGTTGAGCGAAGCTGGGCACCGTTGTTGCCAACGTGCAGCTTGCGAGTTTGGCTCAATCGTCGAGGGAGCCTTGGATTATAATTACTTGCCAATATTGGCCCCAATGTGGGTCAAGAGGATCGGCCGTTAATTGGTTCTCAATGTAGGTCCTCTATAGGTTACTCACATAGGGTGAGAGTGGTTTTAACGTATAATTTTTTTAATATTCTCAAAATTCAAACATCCCTTTTTTTATGCTTCACATGCTGCAAAAGATTATATTTTATATATTTTCTCGTGCGAGAACTCTCCCAACGATCATATTCAGTCAATGTATTGCTTAAGCATTTGTTGGCTACCGAGTACAGTTAAAGTTACGGATGGTTAAAGACAGTAGCATTTCGGATGCTCTTATATTGACGCTCGGGTACACATTCGCTTGAGAAAAATAACTAGGGTTAGCGCCATCTAGCGACCATCAAAACAGCGGATTTCGCGCTGTTTTGATGGTCCAAAGTTGGCATCACATCGGCAATCGGACAATTGGCGCGTCGATATTTGGTCGAATATTGGCCTCAAACCGGCAGACCAACGATTCGTCAGTTCATGCATCAATAGACCAACGGTTGCCGAATCGATATTCGGTTGAACATTGGCCGTATACGGTAGATCAATGGTTGGCGAGTTTATGCTCGGCCGAGCATTGGCGTCAAATCGGCGTACCAATAATTGGCGAGTCAATACTCGGCCGAGCATGGGTCGCCAATTGTCAAACCAACCAATGGCGAACAAATATTCGGTCGAACATTGGCCTCAAATCGACAAACCAACAATTGGCCACTGAATACTCGTCCGAGCATTGGCCGCAAATTATCAAACCAACCAATGGCGAGCAAATACCCGGCCTCAAATCGATTAACCAACAATTGGCGAGTTTAAATTCGGGCGAGCATTGGCCGCAAATTGTCAAACCAACCATTGGCGAGCCACTTCTTGGCCGAACGTCTGGAATTTGACAATCACCATGTCAACATTAGCCAGACCATCTGCCACGTCCGTTCCATTGGCAAAATTTACATGGGCGTGGGGCTCTAACAAGTATCTCCTTTTTAGAATTCATTGCAGCCACAAACGAGCTTAAAAATCGTATTTCTTAACTTTCAAATTATTTTAAGTACCTCGACACTAAAATCTTGGATTTTTCAGAACGAAAAAATAACTGAACCTATGAGGACGCAAAATTCAAGCAAGTAAAAAAGAAAAAAGAATTTAGTAACGTGTAACGTATTACGTAAAAATTACTCAGTCATAAAAAATGGTTTTGTTATCAATTATCGTCGATATATAGATGAAAAGTTGGACAATGAGTTGATTCGAAACCACCCATCCGTCCGTGAATCGCTTAATTGTATATTTTTCATGTGGCTGCTCAAACTCGAGTATGATACGCAGATATGATTGGATTATCGAAATTTTCCAAAAAGCCCAATACTCGTCTTCGATGGACAGGCATATGCATACCGAATGATGCGGAGTGGAAACGCGAATATCGAGTGTGAGGGAAAGTGGATGATCCTGCAGTGGTCCGTGGACCTCGCCAATATTCAGAGAGGCAGCGCATCGAAAAGCCCACACGATGCAGCCACTTGAAACGACGAGCTAATCGATACTCGTCAGATACCCCTGCCCCTTCCCCCCCCCCCCCCCCACCCCGCCACCCCACCCCACCCCTCCCTACCCATGACATGCCATGATCGGTAGTAGCAATGTACGCCGAAATACGTACGTACACTGCGTATATAGTATTGCTGAATATATATACTGTACCAGGGAGACCTAGCGGATGAGCTGGCTTTATCGGTGTGACGCCGCCACGTCGCTTTTCCCGTAATTGACCAGCAGCAGCCGCGAGGACAACGAGATCGGCGGCACAGCGGCGACGAAACGTTCCGAACGATCGTTGGGTCGAGGAAAAACGTTTATCGATTACACGCTCGAGTTTGCATGTGCAGCGATAAGAACAATAATTTTGACAAAATGTTGGAGCATGGTGAACAGCGTTTTGTGGAAGAACGCGGCACGATCGCGAAATCGTTAATAAACTATCTATAGTATATATTTTTTTACGAGGAAAAATTATTAAATGTCCCCGTGAGAATTAGTCATGGCTCTATCCCCGTTGAGGGTTTTATATATCGTTGGAGAATTTATGAAGTCCCAAAAGTTATGGGGGGATGGTTATCGTTTTTAAACTCTTTCGACAATCAGGTGGAACATTTTGGTTCGATAATAACGTCCTCGCGGGATAAAAATGTTCGATAGATGCTTTTAATATTTTATAACAATTTTTAATAAATTCTAAACTCAATTGACATTGTAAACTCAAAAACGGACAGAATTTTATTCTAGTTTTGCTTCTTCATAGAGGATGCTTGATTTTAAAAGCAGTGTTAAAATGTTGTGTAAAACATGCGGTGCAAAATCGGTGGTACTTACAGATCGTACATTCTAAAACTGTAACGGTGTACACTAACACCGAACCACTCCTAAGTGAGTAAAATAGGCTTAAGCGCTCGAAGCAGATGTAAAAGTCTTAATATAATGAATCGTAACTAATAATTACAAATAATACGAGTCTAATAATGACGAATACTTTTTTAAATGTATAAATGCATTAACAACCAACCGATGTATTTGAAACTTCATAACTGTAAAAAAAAAAAGTAGGCTTCAAAGGGTTAAACCAAGATTTTAGTGTCAGCGTGCTTAGAATAATCGAAAACGTCGAGAAATGCGTTTTTTAGCTGGGGGCCGATTATTTCTATATGCATGGCAGATATATGTACAATCTTTAAATATCTATGTTATAAGTGGCTTAAGCTGACAGACTGAAAGCTCGTGCACACTCGTAATGTCACGTTCCTTCGTTCAGCCCCGTTTTCACGGATATCGACGCCCGATTTGAGATTTCATACGGTTTTTAAATTCTCTGAAAAAGTGGGTCTACTACAGGACTGAAGGACCTCGGTCGAAGGCCCATTGGTATTATATATATTACACATCGTTTGCAAATAGCTCACCATCAATATTGTAAATATCAATGTCAATAAATACATTTACTACTACTGTCTCTAGTAATTGAAATTTACGTAAATTCGATATTGAATTTGGCCACGATAGATCAGTGTTCAAATTGTACGAGATATTGAATTTTCTTCAATTGCAGAAACTGTGCTATCATTTACTTTTCCACTTTAACGACAAAACATACCCACAACTCCCTCTACAAAAAAAAATCTGTCAACGAACTTTTTCATAGAGAAAATGCGCAAACCGGACAAAATTAGGTACCCTTCCGCTTAGGTGCAAATATATTTTTTCTCGACTGCGCTAAAATAACTACATTCCTTGCGTGCAATACGAGCGGAAAATAACCTATTATTGACTGATGATCATTATTAACACGTGCACATGCGCGGTACAATTTCATTACTCCCTAGGGAGTAATAGGGCTCATTACTTCCGCTGGAAGCTCTATTACTCCCGGGGGAGTAATAGTCATTGGCGAAGATGACGATTTTGCGACGCAAGAAGTGTGGATATTTTAACGAAATCGGAAAAAAGATATCGTATGCCACAAGGGAGGAAGTATATTTTTACCTCGTGAGAATTTCAGCCCTCGCGTCGCTCGGGCATCAAACTTCACACTCGGTGGAAAAACGCACTGTCCTCTCGTGTGGCATAATATACTATTAAACCTCTTTTCAATCATTGAATCTGACGTACAATTTATGAGTCGAATAAAAAAAATAAAATTAAAAAAAAAACAAAAAATTGTCCCTGAGAAATAAATGTCAGCGCGAAAGGGCAAATCACTTAATCGAAAGCAGTGCGAGAGAACGCTTTGAGAGTCACGCGTAAATTCGATAGCTCTTTTGTTCTCTTTTAAGTCTTCCAGGGTGTGGAATTTTAATCCTCGTCTGCCTGCGAGTATGACGTAAATATTAACGAGTTAAAGTGGAATGCGCGAGGCGTCGATATCGAGCCGGTGGGAGAAGAGCGCGCTCGTCAAAGACTCTACGCCATCCGAGCGTCTGTATAATCAATCAGTGTCAGGAACATGCTTGAAACCGTTATATGCATCGAGCTCATCGGGGATCAGAGTAACTCTCGCGTGGCCCGCGGTGCGACGGTTCGATCCGCCAGAGACTGTGATGGTCCAGGGGGCTGACAGCAAAACCACTTCGGGATAGTCGAGCAGAACCGCACCAGAGAACCGTGGAATCATGTGTCCCCGCTTTTGCATAAGTCGCCTGAGAGATACCGTTGTGGTTTCCGCCTGGAGTCACATCTGGCCCGTGCACTCGCAATGTCACGGAAAACGCAGTTCCCTCGGTCGGATATTAATGCGAGAAAATGAGCGCGACGCCGTGTCATTCCGCTCCTGAAAACGAACGTTTTTTTTCTTCATTTTCCGGGGAAGATGATCAAAGACGAAAACGAGATGGGAAAATGAAATATGGGCAATTAAGTGCGCAAGCGAAAGCTCGCGGTTAACCGGCGCAACAAAGTCTAACGCAAGTCGGACCGTCTGACAAGCTCTCAAGAGTCTCGTGTCTCGAGGATCGCGCAGCTCAAAAGCGACTTTCATACAGAACTATAATTAAATTAACCCTGAGGATGAATAAAGGATAGGCAGGGTTTCCCTTTGATGAGTGCTCCCAACTGAATGGCAAGAGGGGAGGAAAGGTACATGTCCATGTACACTGGCATATCTGCGGTATATAGCTGTGCACGGACGGTAATTTCTACTGTGTTACGGGTAAAACGAGATGGACCCAAACCGCTCTGGCAATTCCTGAAATGCATCGCGTTGATGCGCTAGCGACTTCTCTGGGGGTGCAGTATTTATTCGCGGAATGGAAGAGCGCAGATTAAAGAGAAAGGGTAGAAGAGCCGTTTTAAAGATGGTCCCGGCACTTTTCCACTCAGCTCGGTTCAAACAAAGAATATTAAAATTTTAAGGATTCGCGTTGGTGCTCGTTATATGTCAAAGTAATTTTATGTTTTTTTATTAACATATTATCCTACTGAAATTTAAACGTCGTGTGAAAAGGTATCATGTGAGCAATAGACATATTTTCTACGATTGGTAAACATTTAACCACGACTCATTAGCGAAACGAAGCGTCCATCTCTTTCTACCACCCTTGCTTTATATCACCTTTCTCTCTCGCACAGTGACTACCGCGTGCCCCTCCCACCTTTCTGGTAAGGATATCCTTAAAACCGGTATTCGGCAAATACACTAAAAATGTCGAGCATCAAGTATTGAAGTATTGAAGTATCGAGTACTCAGAACTTCAGCACTTAATTTCTGCGGACGAGTCAGGCATCGCGAGTGAATTTTCTAGTGGACAATTTTGAGTGTAAAGAAAAAGTTTATTTTCGGTCGAAAATATTACAGGCTTAGTCGTTAAAAGTATAAAGTCGTTTGTTGGTAAGAAAAAGGTTCCACGTTTAAGCGTAAAAATTTCCGATGAGCATGGAAACTAATGTTAAACCCAAATAATGTTGTCCTAGTTTTTCAACGAAGTCGCCTAGCTCTCAAGTATTCGTCTAAGGGGGTATACGCAGTCTACTGTAAATTTGTCGAAGGAAGCAGTACAAGGGAGAAGCGCAGAGGCCGCGCGAGGGCGTAAATTCAATTCTTGCGAATTGCAAACACCTCGCTAGGTTGGCGCCCAGTTTTAGTTTGCATATTTACACTTTGGGACGCTGTACAGTGGGCGCGACTTCTGTAGTGTGTGTGTGTGTGTGTGTGTGTGTGTGTCCCTATATACATTTATATATTACAGTGGAAACACTCGCTAGGCAAGAAGAGAATGAAAGAAAGAAGAAGTGAGGTCGAGATGGAAATTCTCGCCACGAGGAGCGGGCAACCGTGGCCCAAGACATTCAAAAGGGAAGCAAATTAGTGTGTCGGGAATTGTCGAGAGGAGCTCCGCACGGTGTATATATCGTCTTGTCTTTTTATCTTAGAATACCCGGAGTACAATTGCTGTACAAAACCGAGCTGCGCTTTATAAAAAAATAAAAAAAGGATTCTTTCGCAGCTTATTAACTTCTTTGCCAACGTGAAAATTAGCGTCGCCATTTCAACACTTTGCTACTTACGTCGACCATCGCAGTACATTTTTCAAGCGCTGTATGATTCGCGTCGACGTAGAGACGGAATTTAAAATTCATGTTCATACCGAAAATGTGAATTCGTGACGCGACGAGGTAACGAGGCAAGGCCGGTATCTCGGTATATAGCAGTACATACAAGCCGGTAATCTCGCTCTTCCTTGCTACTGTAGTCCTCCAGGGAACAATAGCGAAGAGGGAAGAGGCGGAGGGAGAAAAGGAACGAATGCGGCGAAGGTAAAGAATTAGGGGGAATTTCATGTCGAGTGAGCCACTCATATAAAGTCTTCCGGAATTTTTTTCGTGATCTCTCTGTACTTTCTTCTTTCGTCCGTAGTTAGTCGAGAGCACTCGTTAAAAGTACGACGAAACAATCACTAAACGGGCATGATTTACCCGAGAGATCGATTGAACGCTGGTTGCTAGTCTTGCTCCCTGAGAGCGAAGCTTTTCATGTCACGGTCGAGTGGCTAGCAATAAATTAATTATTTAAAATAGCCCCACAAAAATACATTCTATTCGTAATATAGTTCGGCAATTGTAATATAGAATCACTGTACAAAGATATATGAAATTTATAACATAAACAATTTTGATAAGTTACTTTATTTTCTTGTTATTATTTATTTTATTTTAAGTAAAATAAATATTAATATAGACATTATTATAAATTACAATACGTTACCCAGGTAGGGTGGGTCTAACTGGCGATTACATCCCTGCACTGGCGCGAGACTGGGCCAAATTCGGCAGTCTGGCCAACTGTGAAATTTCTCAAAGCTTTAAATTGGGTGCATTACATAAGGCTGCAAAAATCAGTAAAAATTAACATTCATTTTGCTTACATTCGAAACATGGACTCTCATGTGGATCAGGACTATTCGTCAATCGTGTGTGCTAAATTTCTGATACAAACGTACGCGGTAATAGCAAAAACTCCTAATGGATGTCGATAATATGATTCATAAATATTTATTCCTAAAAGTATTTTTAATTCAATGGTCCGTATACGTAAACATTTCCTATACTCTCATAATCATTTTCGTAGAAAATTGTAGAAAAAGAGTAGAAAAGGATTGAAAAAAAAAAAAAAAAACTGAGATTGAAGTCGACGATACACCCCTGAGAGGCACGTCCGCCTGGCAGCCGCAGAGTTCATTTAATTTCGATTCTCGACGGTCGTCTTCGTCGACGTTCAAGGCTCAAGCAATTTTATATATAATAACTGGCACCAGGAAAAACCGCTCATGAAAATATCGAGGATCCCTCTTCCGCCGTCCTCGTGAGCGGACACTTTTAATTGACGCGGAAATAACACCTTCGCGGGTGTCACCACGTCCGTGACTTGACATAAATAATCTCGCCGGCACGAGCATCCTTGATTTTCCGATAATGCGAACGCGAGGGAGCAACGACGGTTGAGTCTCGGGCGATAATTTGCCGCGAGAAACGGCTAATTGAATCGCGCGAATTTCCGTCCCGTGGACGCGACCGATGCATTCGACAAAACGTTCGCTCCATCGCAAACACACTAAATAATTCCGTAGTAAAAATTTTCAAAGAATGCCTGACGTTTTCTGCCTCAATCTTTTATCAAACCGGGAAATAGCCCAGAAAATCCGCAAACAAAATTTCCTCCTAATCGATAGACTCTTTCTCTTCTTCACCGCCACCCACCCCCCACCGCCGCCCCAAAATCCTTAATATTCTTTCCATCCAAGCGAGGTCTCTCGCGAACGATGGAAGGGATAAGAAAGTTTGTATATAGTAGACACACATATACAGCATTACCCACAGTAAAGTGCCTGTATACGCGAGTGAGAGAGCTGAGAGGAAGAGGTTGTGCGCTGGAGGTTCTTTCATGGACGGTAAACACGCTTTCCCCGTGAGTGGAGTATAAAGCCTGGAGCGTTGGTCTTCGTCGTCGTCGCCGTCTACTCCATCGTCGACGCTGTTGTCGTCACGAAGGAAGCGAGAATAAAGGGTGGTTTGGCCGAATCGTAGGATAGGAAAGGGTGGGACATAGGGACGGGCGATCAGAACCGGGACGCTGCAGCCGGTGAAGAAAGAGTCGACCCTTTCAGGCCTCCGAGAGTCGATGGGGAAAAGAGCCCGAGGGCCAAGCCCAACGTGCTCCAACTACTGCAGCGTTTTCTCTGTCTCGCTAACCCTCTATTATATTCCATACTGCTGGCGTACTGGCCCGCTACTTGTCCTGGCTACTGTTCCAGCGGATTCATACGGGAAGTGCGTCTCCTCTCTGGTAGCCGGTCGAAAGCTTTCTCGCAGAATAACTCGCGTCGTTGAGTAACGAAGGAGCTTTAAAAAAGAACACGAGAAGTGAAGGCTGGAGAGAAAAGGGGGGATGAAAAAAAAAAAACACTGAAGTGAAGGAGGTGAAAAGAAGATCTCATCCCTGTACATGCAAGTCTGCACACCCCTCTTGCTCGGAGCTTCCGGCACGGAGTCTCGTACTCATGCATGCCTGTATATACAACGTGCATTGTATTTTATAGCACCCCAAGACCTTTTCTTCGTGCTGCATTGATATGTGAAAAGCACGTTTCGTCATTCGAGGCTCACTCTCTCTCTCTCTCTCTCTCTCTCTCTCTCTCTCTCTCTCTCTCTCTCTCTCTCTCTCTCTCTCTCTCTCTCTCTCTCTCTCTCTCTCTCTCTCTCTCTCTCTCTCTCTCTCTCTCCCCGCGTTTGATATTCGCTTCTATCGCAAACAGCAAAAGGCAAAACGGCGGGGGTAATGTGTGGAAAGACCGATTAGAGTTCCCGCATTCAATGGGTAACGGGGTGTTGCATGGTACAGTGTGTTTGCTTCACCGTGAATTGGGGTGAAAATGCCTAAGCATTTTGCGCATTTGCGGCGATCGCGAAAGCACAAAGGGTGACTTCGGTAACAGTGACAACTGTTACCGACGTGATTCGTGTCACGAAACACCGACAAACGCTCGGATTATCGATCATCGATTGTAGTTACGGCTTGACGACTCTCTTGATCGCGACACAGTGATGTTATAGGTGATTGCGTGTTGCACTCTAACTGTGCATTTACACTCTAAAAACAAGTCACTGCACACCTGTTACAGGTGTTACAACAACCAATTCGTCAATAAAATACGTCCCATGTAGGGTGAACGGATGAGGCCGACGATCGGGCCAACCTCGAAGTCCCCGGTGCCACCATTGGCATGCGAGCTTGGCCCGATCATCTATCGAGACTTCGATGATAAGCCCGGCCCGATTGTGGCAGCTATCAAAAGGTCTAAAGGTCATTCATTATGTGCGGCCGATGATTGGTCTTCAATGTAGGTCCTGTATAATGAAAACATCTAGAGTGAAAACATCTAGAACTCTGTAAATAGTAACTATATACGCGAATGCGTTTAAAGCGCGTCGAAACAATGCAAGTAAAGCGTGTAAAATGTACACACATCGACATGTGTTGAGCATCAACACACCATGAAACATGTAAAAACGCATAACTCCCGTCTTTTTGCCCTAGCGGGCAGTCGGGAGTTAAAAAGTAACTACACCATTTACACGCCTAAAGCGTGTTGAAACAACACGCTTGTTTTCGGTGTAGTGATCGAAAAATAAAAATGTTGTTTTTTGTGTAATTAGTTATATCTGGCTGGGATACTGACTGCTACAAAATAAAAGAGCGTAACCCCATGTTAAAGCATATGGGTTACGCCCTTTATCAGACGGACATACTGTGAAACACCCTGCGTATCGAGCGAATACAGATCGAAACTCATTTCCCAACGTCTTACTGTCGTGTTGCCAAGAAAACTGAATATCACAAGACAAGGATATTAAAAAACTAAAACGGAAATACGAAGCATCCCAGTGAACACAAGTTACAAGGACATTACTGAGGTTTTGCATTTTCCTGCTCAGCAATATAACTATTAGATAACACCTTTTTTATGATACGGTTACATTGCTGATTAGGAAATTGTAACAAAACAGCAACGTAAATGTTACTTTGTCTTCACTAGGATATGAGAAAAACGGGATACGAGAAAACTGGGACGAAAGGTGTTATGTCGATCGTAATCGATGCTTGGGCCAACCAACCGACGAGTTGCACGCCTATATTGGCTATATTTTGATTTATTTGGTATAAAGAACCTGCACAGAAAAAAAAAACCGCCATCACCTCTGTGAGAGGACATCAGAGTCCATCCGTCGGAGTGTCACACTATTCACACCTAGTAGAACACAGTGTGACATTTGCAGTGTCCAATGAAGTTGATTTACAATTCAATAAGCAACAAACTTTTTTTTTTTTAAAGCGTCTACAAATTTGTTCTTGTTAATATCACGAACCATATTTATTGAATTAACTATAAAAAAAAAATGCTTAGAAGTTTGTGGACAAGAACCATTGGTAACCAATATTGTTGTTATTTAAATGCGGCTACGAGCGACCCGTCGGCACATTCGTAAGATGGAGAATAATGTGCGTACTCCTACATCTTGACATGATTTATCACCGATTTATGTAATCGATATAAGGTCTCTACATGACATCTTCAACAATAACATTGGAATACAGGAAAACATAGGCTTAACCTAAAAGATGCACGGCACGAAAAACACAAGAGCCCACAATAGGCTCTTAGTAACAAATGACAAAGGAACAAATAAATTTCTGAAGAGGGCTAGCAATTTGGCCGAAACTTCAAAATGAAGATGTAGGAGTACCCACATTATTCTGCACCTTACGAATTTCTGCTCAACGACCGCCGCAATCGCATCCCAAAGTTGGTACCAATTTCACTGTGTATCCGATTTGGTACTGCAAGTACTCTCGGGTTCAACTTAATACACGCCGCGACTATGGCGCGAGTAGTGGAAAAATATAATGAGCTATATATACGGCACTTGTTCGTCAACCCTGCACTATAACATCGATCGGATGGAATAAGGTCAAATTGTACTCCACCCGGAGTACGCCTGACTTCACACCAGGCTATTCGCGATGCTCGGAGAACGACACGCTAACAAGAGTCGGGAATCGGCACCTTTAAGGGCGAAGGAGGTTCACGAATGTAGTTAGCGTTCATTCGATAGCGTTAAGTCGCTCCAGTTTTATCATGCATCCGTGGAACCGCCTTTGAGACCACGCGGCCAGCAATAGCAACACCCTACTAATAGTTGCGAGCTTCGAGAATAAAAAATACCATGTATTGCGAAAGTGGAACGGTAACCGAGAAAGATAAGTGACTCGTATGAAAAGCTGCCTCCGGGGCTTTTATTTGTTGCTGCATCGCAGAGAAGAGCCTCGCACTCTAACCGGGGAATCCCCGGGGTTCGTCCTCGAAGTTGCTCCAGTCAGAAACGGTGGAAGCACCGATGCCAACGAGCATCCCCAGCCAGCCGGCATATCATGCTCATCTATTATCCTTACGCGAATGCTCTCGCATGCATGCAACTGCGGTAACACGCAAGTTCGTACGTTTCACGAGCTTGCACATATCGTTCATGCCCGAGCCTCGGGATGTTTAAAGAAGCGCGAAACTCGTCGTGCGTCGCGACGCGACGGCGCTCTCGCGAAGCTACGCAGAGAGAGTTCGCACCGAGTCGAGTTGTAAAGTTTCACCGTAAAATTTCTACGGTATATGCAATTAACGATGCACGGTTAGGGGGCTGCTGGAACCGTTTTTTTTTTCTTTTTTAACTTGCTTTACGTGTTGTACCGACGGACCTAGACAATTTTTCAGTTCCGACTTAGCATTGTTAATATGCTACACATATGCGTCAAATCATGCAGGATTATGATATTGACATAAACGCTTCACTGGAATGTGCACTGGAATTTTGATTGAAAACTTACCAGGAATTAAGAAAACCGAATATTAAAGTTTGCGAAAGTGCGTGAACGTAGTGTCACGATTGACGTACAGGTGGCTCTGCATCGTGCCCTATTGTGCACTACATTCGTGCGGTGTTCATCGGCTCTGATCATCCGTCGCAATTCGATAGACTAAATGATCGCAGTTTACGCTATGCGTCATTATCTTTTGAGTGAACAACTTTCCGACGGTTTTGGAATATTCGGAGAACTTCACAGAATCGGCATGCACGCCCTTTTGACGTATGCAAGATCTAGAATTTTTGATATCCAACAGAACGGATGCTGTAAACATTTCAGCAGCCATGTTGGTTTCCGCCACAGTTTATAATATTCGATTTTCTTTATTTTTCGGAAGATTTCGACCGAAATTCGAGTGCACGCCGAATCGTTTATGTTATTAATACAGTCCTGCAAGATTCGAAGCATACGCGTCGCATAGTAACAATCAATAGTGAAAACTAAGAAATCGCCTATTTTCGTCGGTAAAACAGGAAGGTCCAGCAGCCCCTTAAAGAAGAGTAAAAAGATGTTGCGTACGGACGCGGAAAAAGAAATAAACCCCTTGCGTGAAATAGGAGGGAAATAGGAAACCGAAATCGCTCGGGCGCGAGAATCAGCAAACGTCTTCGCGAATGTAATAATTTTCTTGAGAACTTCGGGCGTGCGAGCATCGAGCCGAGAGAATTTCACCGCCCATCCCCCCTCCCCACCCTCTCACCCCCCGAAGTATTCGTTGAAAGGAGATCGAGACCGGAGAAAAGTAAAGTATAAATTCGCTGGTAAATGCGGCATTACGAGTAGAGACGGATTGAGCGCGGCCGGAGAAGAGAAGATTCCTCACTGGAATTAGTAACTATTTGAAGGAAACGAGAAATTCCAGTGGACATTCGAAGAATCGGGAATTTCATTGCCATCGAAGAATTGCACACGGGGAGATGGAAGAAACGGCAACATTGCAGACATTAAACGAAGGCGAAAGAGTAACTTCAAAATGTCTCATCTAAAGTTTAATTCCCCCCTTAAAATTAATCCCCCCTTAAAAATATTTTAGGGGGGGGGAGGGGGGGGGGAGGGGGTGCGGAGGTTTAAAACGCGAAGATAAAAGCTTCGAATATAAAAACAATCTTCCACGAGTTCGTGAACTATATTGTGCCTTCGGTGCTTGCAATGCAGTCGATGGGCGAGGCTACACGACGGCAGCTTCGTTGAAGAGCTCGCTCGGAGGGAAGAACTAACTGAAAGGGGCTTCCTTCGCGTGAGAGGGCACCAAGGATTACACCCCTGAACTGGATTGCATCGCTGCGTCGCAGCGAAACATCCTACGTCGCCGGCATCGTCGTCAACGTCGGGAGAGAGATTATACGTATGGCTGCCAACAGCATACAGTGAACATCGCGCCGTCGTAAGCCATAATAGAATTTGTCATTCTCCGTTGATCGGCTGCATCGCTTTTGTGCGCTGTATATACAATTTCCACGAACACGCGCATGCACACTGCCAGTCATTGATGTCTTGTTTTCTTGATTTTTCTATCTTTCTGGATATGTTGTTCGGTCTTAACAACATGGACTATACACGGAGAAAAACATTGTTTGGTACAAGATTTTTGTTACCGTAACAAATGTAGTTTGTTAGTATCGGAATGGTAAAACCAGCTTGTAACCATAGCAAAATTTGTACTGCAACAAAACAATTTGTTATATGACTGAGTGGAGCGCGTATATGTGCCAACAACTACGAAGAGCTCGGAGTTTGTGATTATAGGGTTTGTGATTATAGCATTCATAGGTTCAAAGTAGAAATGGATAAAAATAATCCGATTCTTCTTGCGATATCGTGTTGAGAAGGGTCGGACACTTTGGTGCAGACCAAAGGTATCCGATCGTTCGCTGCAAGCCGGAAGTAGAGATATTATTCTCAGCCGGTGTTACCGGGTCATTTCGTTGAGGAAGTCCTCTAAGGGCTAAAGACACCCACACCAGATGCTGTAACTGTGATAGTGGTACGAACAGACACAGGTTTTGCCCATCAACCATTCGCGACCAGGTCTCCCGTTAAGGGAACCCGCTCGTTCGCTCTTCCCGTTCGTTGATTTTTTGTTACAACGATAATACAGCTCCCGGTCGTGTGCACAGTGCGGAAACTCGTTAGCTTCTGCACCCTGCTGCGGTGAACGTAAACGGATACCGATCGCACATACTGTCCGACGTCTTTCCCGGATCGAGGGACAAAAAGTCTCGCGAAAAAACCGGATCCGTGTCACTGGCGCAAATTAACACGAAGGAAATGCGAAATGCCGGAAAATAGTTCTCCGCCAACATACCACAAATTAGAAATAATGAACAATTAAATAGACAACTGAACGTTTACTCTTACGAATCAGTAAGAGTTACATTCACGCAAGCAATGAAGCGCCAAAACGACCTTGTAATATTCGTGGCTGAAGGACTGCGGTCGACGGCCAATTGGAAAAGTTTAGTAGGCATGTAACAGAAAAAAATCTGTTACATGTTATGTATTGTTAATAAAGTCACTACTACTGCTACTAGTTCTCCGCAAACTTACGATATTTCAGGATTAACGAAATACAGAAGTACAGCGACACTTATCATGCTTTTTTCTGAGAGTATTTGAAGGTGCATGAGAAGAAAAAATATTTGCACAGGGACAGCAAGATTTTCGTTAACGTAACTAATTTTTTTTACTTAATATATGATCAACTAACAATTTTTCTGCGGCAGAAAATATTTTGCTGTCGTAGCAACAAATTATTAACGATCTATACTTTGTAACAGAAACAAAACCATTTTTCGCACATGCAGTAAGGAATTAATAAAATATTTGTTTTGCAAATGGAATGATATTTATTGAGAAAACTCGCATGAACTAGCAGTGATTAACTCTACAACTCATGACTTAATTTTTTTTTACCTACAAACTGACCTACCTACCTACATGACTGGGGTCCGAATGCACCCCACGCTTTTCTTGATCATAAAACCGGTCCTATGCTGATAAGCAGCCTTTCTCATACATGGTTTTCTTTGTTTTTCAAATCTGATTTTATTTACATTTAGTTCATGAAAAACCCATTCGAGGACTGAAAACCGGAAAAAATCAGCAAAAAGCTCATTGTTTCGAGTTCACGTGAGGTGCGTTGGGACACTAGTCATGCGTTGTAGGGTTAAAAATGTCGGATTCGTATAGCACTTTGGAGTATGGTCTTTTTTTTTTGCACGCATGAACATTCACACTTGAATATTCGTTCCAACATGTATCCGTCGAGGAAAATGTGTTGAAAATTTGAACGCGTTGTTGAAATGTTGAAGAGCTTTAGTCCTCTCATAAAATATCCGTAAATTATGCGCGAAGAACATGGTGAAACATTTAAAAATAAAAATAATTTTTTTGACAACTTTTTACTCCTGCAATCCCGTTCATGACGAGAAACGACGTGGCATCGAATCAAACATTAAACATAACGTGGGTCAAATGAGCCGGGTGGAATTCGAGCGGAATTCGGCAATGGATTGAAAGCCACTGTATGTTCAACGATAAAATTAATAACAGTGGGAAAGGGGGGCGGTTTAATAATGATAGAGATCGTTTTCCATTCCCCATTTCTGTGCAAATCCGTTGAACAATTTAATTACCTTCCATACAGAATCAATATCTACCGAACTCGATATTGTTATTTGTCATGCTCGTCCAGAAACTGCGCGCTCACCGCTATTCGTGATTATTAATATCGTTAAATCAAGTAACCGAAGATTCATCAAGGGAAAAAATCATTTTTTATTTGTTAAAAAAAAAAAGTAACATTCAGATATTTATCGCCATCTCACCCGAATGTTTATACGGTGTGCTTTGGGCATGCACCACGGTTATGTATTCGCTTCCGGCTTGGCTTCGCAACTTGGCTGAACGCTTCCAGAATTGTGTTTGCATACTTAGTCGGCTCGTCCACGGTGAGAATTTGTTTGGGAAGACGACTAAGTCGACGAACCGGTGCAGCTTCTCTTCCAAATTTACATACAGTATATAGGTACTTATTCGCACAAATTGCAATTCCACCGTAAAGTCACGTGGGACGACGTTTCCGTTATCGTGCCGCAACTCCCTAGATATATTTAAACGGGGACTACGTTTTCCTAGCTACATTATTTTGCGGATTGGTGCTTATTTGACCCAAGGATCATACCCAGTGCGTATTGAATTTTGCACGAGCATATATGTGAACGCACTGTAAATTTGGTATTACGAACGATGGTGAATAAATAAGTCATGTATAATTCGGGAATATATGGTACTCGAGGGGCACCGGGATAGGCGGCGTTTCTCTTAAATCGATCGCGACAATGCATCGCCACTCTCGGGAATCTCGTTATTTATGTCGCACGAAGCGACGGAAAAATCCTGCTCGATGTCCTTCCAGCGGAGCAAAAGTTATCGACGAAACTTTGTTTTTTTTTTACTATACTCGACATTTTTTTTTAGACAATTTTCGATCAAGAAAATTGTCGCTCCCAGTTAAGCGTTTTTTGAATGTGAGGCTATGTCAATGCCCTGTTGTGAATCAAACCTTTTGGAAATGTATTGCGCATTATTAGGGATGGTTCCGAAGATGGTTCCGGCGGCACAGTTTCTACTCGTGGGCCATTTTTCTTACGGTACTAATGCGTTGAGATTTGCCTATTTTCGCATATATAGAAAAGGTTGCGAACTGCCTTTGCGGCTCAATCGAAACAATACGTGAATATTCAGATTGCCTACGGCATTCTCGTTACCAACGATACCTATCCAGCGATCGGAGTATCCCCATTTTTCAAACATGAAATGAATCACTTTTATTATACCAGTCACTGCACGCGCCAGTTTGGTCAACAGTGAGGATAAATGGGACTCTATTTGTACCGACGAAATGGCAATACATTCCGGGTATATGAAGAAAGATTGATTGCCACATTGTGCTGTCAAAAACAAGTTTTGCTTTAAATTGATCAAACAATCTACGGACGACTGGACTTTTATCGGATAAACGAAAAGTAACCCGAGCGGTATTACCGAGATAGATAATCCTAAAACACATTGACAAACGATATGCATGTGGAACACAGTGGAAAGCAGTTAGAGTACTGAAGTACATTTCCAATGACGCGACAATATGTGCCAAGTAACTTCTCCAGTGTTCTATCTACGCCCATTTATTCGTTGTTTCAAAGCAGTTGGTAAAAGTATGGTGCGGGATTTTAAAGTTCGCCCTTAACGACAAAAGATAGTATAAATATGCCTGTCAGTAGCGATCAAAAAAATATTGCACTCTATAAAGTTTAGGGCAGTTAGAAAAGGAAAAAATGTTCAACAACATTAAAGTCACTCCACACATACAAAACGGTCCAAGAGCGAAAACCGATACAACAAATCTGGCTTGTTCGATACAGCCGGAAGATGGAATTAATTAACAAGGCAACTTTATGTAAAGGCAACAAGAGTCTCCGAACGGCAGCCAGTGCATATTAGTCAGGGAGTAATTACAGGAGGTACAACGAAAAGAAATAAAAAAAAAAAAGAACCCTGACATCCGGGCGAACATAATGCTGTGGAAAAATTATGCGCATGATATTTAAGAAGTTCGGGCTATTAAGCTGGAGAGTCCGGTAGGGGCGCTGCGAGACTCGGAACGGTCGAAGGTGCGAGAAGGACGAGAACGAAAAGTGTGTCACTACCAGCGACACCCTCGAGCAGATTGTTTCACCAAGTTTTGTTCACGAAAGTTACCGTATCGTCACGGGTTATTATAACCATACTTCCCCGAGATTGACTAATTACTTATTGCTAATCGAATGGGGCGGAAGCGCAGCCTCCGCTTCTCATTAAAAACTTTCCTTTCCGTTGAACGGCTACAGCTATAGATATCGCTATAGGTATTCAACGAAAATTACGTCCATCAACCGCGAGTCTTTCGGGCATTTCCGCCTCGACAGCGACGCATTATTCCTACCGAAGATATTATCATTTTACGCTCAATTATATTCTCGATGCTGGCTGACTCGTACCACGTACGACTCTCGTTCCGAGTGTCCTACGAATAATATATGTCCCGAGGGTGGCCGATTAAACGAGAATAACTTCGTAATTAGAGCCTGCGTGCCAGTTGCAGCGCTAGCGTGGACGAAACTATCCCTCTCGATTCGACTTTACGTCCGAAGGCCGGGAAAAGTTTCAATTTCACCCTCGGATTCTGTGTGTCGATCCGTTTATTTATAAGCTCGCTCTTCCTCTATCTTTTCGCGACCTTTTCCTCTTTCGCTTCAGAGGCCATCGGACAAACAGAGTCCTCTGTGACATGCCGTGGCTTTCACAGAATCTGTAAAAACCCAATTCTATCTATCTATATATATATGTATATTTGTTTTTGTACTTTGTCCACTCAGCTTCCAACTTTTTTTACGCTTTGCCCTGCACCAACACGCCAATCTGCGAAGTTCCTTTTTATAAAGCTCAAGAGTTTCAGTGAGATTTTTTAATCAACACAACCCTTTTTCAACTCGTTTGCATTGAAATGCATTCTTTTTTGCGCATCAATTGTTGATACGAGAAATGGCCTGTGTGCAATGCGCGCGAACAATGGAAGAGGGGGTGTTCATTTATACAACAACAAAACAACGGCGACGTTCATTATATTCTGCGAAATTTATTTGCACGCAAATGCACGAGCGTCGGCATAGACTTTCTATTGCATGCTAAATATCAATACGCATTAGTGATAGGTCTTGGCAAGTACTACGGAGGTCGGTTAAATACAAGATTTAATCTAATTGGCGTAAAAATGGTGAATATGGTCCGGACCATGTCATTGATTTACATGCTAATCAGGGTGGGCTGAGTTCACCACTTTTACCATAATTCCAAGATTTTACTGGTCCTGTCAGTGTTGAGTAGCAATAATCTAACTTTTATAGTCTAAATATTTTTCTCACAAGTCTCGTCTCCGTTAAGATTAGAATTTAAATATTTTATCCCATACTTCGTTTCACACGTTCGAATCATGCATATTGAATTTTCGGCTGCTAATATTAAATTTCGATTAGACCGGACGCCAATATCAAATTTCTGCAATCCGTATCCGCTCGCGCCAGACGCAATCGTTCGCTTAATTTTGTTTCTCACTTTTTCGAGTCTTTTCCGTGCTCGCGCGTGTCGTGCAACCTCAGCATTTTTGATCTCTTCACGGCAATTGAGATCGGCCGAACTAATCAGTCTACCTTCATCATCGGAGTGGCTTAGAAGTCTTCACGTAAATTTCAAACCGAACAGTCGAACTGGTCTTCCACCAGTCTACGCTTATCATCGAGGAAAACATAAAATATCAAGTCTAAATTAAACTTCGGAACTGATCGGCAGTCAACCGACAGTATTCATTAAATCATATAGTAAATCCATTTGAACCATCAAACATTGTACTCGCGCATATTAATTGTGAATTGTCGAGACGAGCTCGATTAAACCTGCGAAAAGTAATTATTGTTTTTGGGAACGGTGACTCGTGTTACCGATTTTGTCAAGCCGCAATTTAATAAACGTGCAATTTTGAATTCACATTCGACGGAACAGAATAATTATTCCGTGCGGAGAGCGGAGCCGTCAAATCTCGTTGCGTCCACGTCTCCAGTTCCCTCGACCTCTGAGACTCTCGAGCGGGCTCTCACCTCTGAGCCGCGAGCGATAAAGTTTAAAAGCACATGTCTCGTATTTAAACAGACCGCTGAGACGTAACATATCCCAATCGGACATGAAAACAAAGGAAAACGGAGAGAACTATGAATCGCTGCAATATTTTATAAAAATATATTTTCCCTAAAAAAAACGATAATCTTCTTTCGGATCCCACCTTAAACTGTAGTTCCACGCTCGCGCCATCTTCAATAATTATAACACAATCTTCACACGGTTAAATCAGTACACGACCTTATAGTAAAAATCGCCATTGCAACCAACCAACAACAAGAAAAAGTTTATCGTAACATATCTATAATGGTTTATTTCGCTTAAATATATATATATGTATATACACATCGCAATATCGCCACTACTACAAAGATTATACTTGCCGGAGTAATTTCATTCATCAACGTCAGAGAACGACGAGACAAAACCTCATCGCGTGTCCGTTTGTTCGACGTGCATACACGGCGCGTGGCTCGTTCACATTTTCCGGCATTATTACGCCAATTAGGCATAATTCCCCATTACCGTTTCGCGCGGTACCCGTGAGATTAACGCTGCGAATCTCCGGATCCACGGGCGTACACCACTATCAAGTTGAATAATGACGCAGCGCTGTACCGAGCCCTCTGGCCGAGGTGTACCAAACTATGTACCTTGACAGCGCACAGCTTGCCGGCGCCACTCTGTTGCGGGCAATGAGCAACCATCGCTTATCCGAGAAATGTACAAGAGGCAAATCTCCGCGTATCCATTCTCGATGAATCCTGTGACGATGATTTATCCAGAAGCTTCCGGAGTCGACGTTTTCACCAGTAGTGTAGCGATACCGCATCCCAGGTGGAGTAGGTCTGGCTGGCTATTAACATCCCAGCACTGGCAAGCGACCGCGCCGAACCCGGCAGTCTGGCCAGTCTCGACCCAACGCTGGAATTTAACAGCTAGCCGAACGAAACCCTACCTGGGACGCTGCACCCTTTCAGTGTGCGGAATAAAAATACGGTTGAGAGGACAGATTAATCGATTCGCCGTTTCCTGTGATCGGCTCGAGAAATATAGGGTAATAGTGCACGGTGATATGAGTATGTAGTTTTGTAAAAGCGGAAATTAGAGGTGTAATAAATCACATAAAGTAGCTCCGAAGTAGTTCCGAAGGAATTTAAAATTGTTAAAAAAGTAAATATTATTAAACATATAGTAAAATCGATACCAATGTTTTCTGTCCATAAACGTCCACAATTATTTTCTCTTTAGTCTCAAAGATTTTTTTCTTTTTGTATTTTACAAAGATATTAATTTTACAAATATTTTTATGTAAAATTAACAAGAAAACAAACTTGGACGTTTTCTGACAAAAAGAAAGCGTGTTAAAAGTACAAATCATTTTTATGTCAGTTTGATATGACAGACTTATGATACGATATTTTGTCGTGCGGGATTTCACACTGAGCGGACGAGTAATTGGACCCTTTAAATGTTTTCGCATGGTGCTCGAAAAACAAAACTCTTTAATTGGCCATATCACCAGGATATACGGGGCCAAATGACCAAATTTATCGTCCAAATCCTGCTCGGCATGGAAATTGTGTCGTTCCGCATGAAATGTCACTGATGGTTCATAAGCTTGAACACCTGGAAACGGCTCGATGATCGAATCGCTTTGTAAGAAGATATAAGGATTGACTATATTAGTCGATCGGCCATATCCCGAACTACCTTAAATTACCCTCTAAAAAAATGGACTTTACTTTATTCATTCGAGATACAAGCTTGTCGAGAGGAAAAACAAAGCTTCCTCTATGAGGAAGCAAAAACTAATAGGATTTCTGAAAAATTCAGGGAGGCTTTTGTGCGCCCGCATCGCGAACCCTGAATCAATCCAAATTTCACGGCCCACCGAATGTACACTGGACGAAATGTGTTGTGCGGGTTTGCCGAAGTTTCGACGAGTACGTGTCCCCGTTCCGCGTGGGTGGTGAAAGGCACACGAACACGAAACGGAATGTCCCCGGGGAACGTAACTCGGTGTCTCGATATAACGAACACCCAACCGAGCCACAACAGAAAAACCGAATCTTTAACACGATTCATAGTCATAAAATCCTACCAATGTTCCGACGAAATTCCCAAGTTGTTTCAATTTCTTCGTTCTCCCTTTCTTTATTATTCTCCTGCCAGTAAAATTAAGTTTCTAATTTATCGACTGATGATAATGAAAAGGACGTCGGCCATATCGTGGGCGACGATATTTTTATTCCGCTTACACATTTCTCGCGTGTGACGCTTTACCATGACAATAATGCCCTTTTATTAATGTAACCTTTCGGACTTTTATTCTGAGTCGGGCCGACCGTGAAAACATAAAACTTATGCACTGCGTGCAGTTATCGCAGACCTGTCGCTCCTTTTCTCCCCACCTCGCCATTTATCACAAAAGGCCAAGGGCCCAGCTATAAATGCTGCACTATATCGCGCTTACAATTTTATGATATCTGAGGCTACGATAAAGTATGTGAAACTATAAAAATAAATCAACTCAACCCGTCACTAACCAACCCGTTCACTAACGATTCTTTGATGTTGAAAATGAACAATCAGAGTAATCTAATGTATAAAATGTAGATCCGGAATTTCAAGATCAAATCTATTTGACGCCCTTCTTTGTGTCCCTCAATTAAATTTCATAGATTTGAAAATGTTAAAGTTGATAAAAATTGTATGATGATGAATAGAAGATGTTTCGTTGGATTCGTAGACTATTCTAACGTCGAACTATTTCCGCGTGAGGAATCTTGAGTTCGATTAAACGATTTGAATAATAGTTGCCTGTTTTAACGGTTTAGAAAATTATGTTATTTATATTGTGATACAGAGCTTGGCAAATACACCAAGAACTTGAAGTAGGTATTGAAGTATCGAGTACTGGGTCGGGTAGCATTTTGCCAATAACCCGCCAGCAAATAGGCGGCATATTTCTGCACGGAATGGTGGCAAAATTACGTCATGTGCATCCAGATTTGCCTATGTTTATGCCAGAATTCAGTGCCCGAAACTTGTTAGAGCATATTGCCAGCAAGTTGTTAGCAAGGCTTGCTAATCTAATCAATGTTTCTTGTCCACAAACGTCCGCAATTCTTTTCATATTGAAGTTACAAAAAAATCTTGTCCATTTTACAAAAAAGTCTGTCCATTTTACAAAAACGTCTGTCCATCTTACAAAAACGTCTGTCTATTTTACATAAATGTCTGTTCATTTTACAAAAATGTCTGTCCATTTTACAAAAATGTCTATCAATTTTACGAATATTCTTTACGGAATTAACAACAAAATCATTGTGGACGTTTGTGGACAAAAAAGGTTTGTTAAGTGTACAAACATTTTTTACTGTGTACGAAGATTTATTTGCTTGAGATTTGGTTATTTTGGGTGAAATAAAAAAAAAAAAACAATCAATTTCTCAAAAAATTTAAATGTCGCCATCGATTCTCACAAAAATTCAATATCAAGCATAGTTAGTGCTAGCCCATTTGTGTATCATATTTTCGAAAGATATCGACGTTTAAATGAACCTGAGCCTTGACACAATTTTCAATCAAGTGTAAAATCCAAAAACGCGGATACATTTTTCTCCTGTGATTTATGAAATGCATGTATATTTATGGCAAGAAAACAGCAAAGCTTGTCGGCAAGCAATTGCACTTGTTGTCCGGTACTCAGAATTTGAGCTGTTAAGTTCTGCCTGTACTCAATACATCAGTACTCAAGAACTACCCAGTGCTCGGTACTTAAAGCACTTGCTACTTCAATATGTAATTCAAGTACTTATGGTACTTGCCCAGCTCTGTCATGATATATAAATTATAAATAATATTATTTATTTATAGAATTAATATTAGTCTCGTAATGAGTACGTCGGAGTTCCGGTGGCAACTTGTAAGTGCACTTGCCCGCTAGCCGGAGGTTCTTTTATTATTTACCAATCGGGGGCTCTATCACCTCTACCTTGACCGTTGCTTTAGCCGCCCCCTTCTACTCTCGTTATTGATTGATGTTTTTCTTTCCTGTCTGCATGTACTGTTTCTTTTTTTAACATAAATTGATTCAATAATTTGCATCTTTAATAACAATAACTCTGGAATTTGAATAAGTACTTATAGTTCTTATCGTTGGCGTACACAGTAAAAGAGGTACTAATTTTTCGTGTCCAGAAACGTCCTCAATTTTTATTGCTAATTTTTTAAATAAATTTGTGATTTTACAAATATTTTTCTGTAAAATTCACAAGAAAATAATTGTGGACGTTGGCGGACAAAAAAAAGTTTGTTAAAAGTAAAAATCTTTTATACTTCGTAGCATTTCGCGAAACTGTTTCATCACTGTTGTCCAAGTCGATATTCCGAGGAATCTACGAACCATAACTGCCGACAATTTTCTGTATAAAAAGTGCTAACCTAGTAATAACCCTTTTTATTTTTCATCATTAATCACTTTGACAGGGCCTGCACGTAAAGTAAAGGCGATCCCGTCCGGCCTCTGGTTTTACCTTACTAGCCAATAACGAGAAATATACCTGACCTGTTAAACTATTAAAGTAGCCATTTGGCAACACACCCGCGGCGGCAGTAATAAAGCCCGTGGTGATTTATTATTATAGGGTAAAGGTGGTCGACATGGGCCACCTCGATCGGCACGCAAATTAATGATTTATCGACTAGCCATATTCACCACCTTCAAGCTGTTACAAAAAATTGGAAACTTGATGTACCGGACTGGAAGTTTTTATGCAAAAACTGGTACATTAAATTCGCTGCACAATTGTGATGAAAAATTTATGTACCTTTATAGTAAAATTAAAGTAAATTATTAAGAGGAAAGAATTTTTAAGTTTTTAATATACTGTACGTTAATTTTTCATTACAATTGTGTCCGAAATTTAATATACCGATTTATGCATAAAAACTTCCGTTACTAGTATATTAAATTTCGTACGCATGTTTTTTTGCCTTCTGTAAGGTATATTTCATATGAGGTATATAAAACAAATAGTCGCCATAAAACGCCTGCAAGCACAGTACAGTGCACAGTAAAAAAAAGTTTGTACTTTTTACAACTTATTGCCCACAAACGTCCACAATTTTTCATTCTCCAATTTTCCGATCGCACCATCCTGTTCAACTTTCACAAACAAAAGTATAGACTAAAATTATTAATGACACGGGAAATAAAAGGAAAGATTTGTATATTCAAACTTAAACAAACTTGAGTTTGTCACTTATGTAACAAAATCATTTTTACGAAACTTGGTATTCCGATTGTACGAAATTATTTTTTATTGTCTGTTTTGATGAGTAATGAAATCGCTTCGAGAACAACTCATTTGGGAGTGATTGCTTTCTCTTTGTAATTTGACCCTGCTAATTTCACGACAACTTCGCGCCAATAACGGAGGTAATGGGAAAATCACGAGTTGCAAATACGCCATTAGCATATTTCTTTTTTGTGTAAACGCGGTATCCCATGCCAATCTTGAAGTACGCTCTTTCTTCCGCGATTTAAGAAAACTTTTTCACTTTTGCAAGGAAATCCCGTCGAAGGTATATCGATGGTTCTATATATACACGGATATACGTTGTTGCAGAGGCGGGAGTAGCAGGAAAAGAGTTGAAAACGATGTCTGAGCAAGACGGAAGGGGGAGCTAAGGGGAGAAACTACTTATTCCTCGACCAGTGCTCCCGCACTTCGCAGTCTATAGGGAGCGGTACAGCAACCCTCCCACACAGTCGAGATGGGACGACGAAGTATCCGAACTTCCGGATCGAAACGTTCTTCGGGAACTTTACCCCCGCATCTTCCATGTCCAGCGATAGCTGCTCCGGGGGGCGTCGTACCCGTCCTCTCACAGCGTATACAGGGGTGTACTATATATCGGTAAAATGCTTTTTCTCCGACGTCGTCTCCGCGAGTACGAATGGGGATCTGAAATATCGCTCGGGTCTCTCCCGTGTCCGGCATTCACGAACGTTCCTGGGAAAATTCTTGGCGCCGCGCATCGCCATGCAAAAAAAAAAAAATGATACAGATGAAGAAAAGTGTGCGATGGGAGTGAACAATGTTTCTGATAAAGTTTAAAGGATGCTAATGGAATTTAGGACATTGGTTCATCCATTTATCTTTTTCTAGCCCGGGCACGGAGACGTTTTTACGAAGGACCATTTTTCTTGATCGCTCATCCGTAATCAATTCTCAACAAAATTAATACCAAACATTCCTTAGGTCGATAACATTTTGCTCAAATTTTGAGGCAGGTTTGTTCAATTTTGTTCAAAGTGCAGAGTTTGCAGATGTTTTTTTTTTTATATTTCAAAATTTATAAAGTAACGACCTTATGATAGTTGCTCATTAAATAAAATTGTGCGAGATACGGTTAAAATCTCGCTTTGCAAAAGTAATCTGTTATCCGTAATCAATTATAAATTAAATATTTTGCGAAATTTGAGGCAGATTAGTTAAACATTTTTCTTCAAAACGCAGTGCTGCAAAATGCAGCTGTTTTCTTATTTTTATTTCAAAATTTTACAAAATGTTAACCCAATGCCGGGTTCTCATTAAATATAATTCTACAAGGTGAAGTTTGAATCTTGCGTTAATCGTGTGCAAAAGTTCCACCGATCCGGTCGAGTCTCTCGAGAATTATGGTGGTTCATATTAACCGTCACACCTACGCGTATCAGTTCTTAATTTAACGATTCAGACTGGCTCCTTTTTTATGACAAATGTGTACCTGCTTGCACAATAAGCAAAAAAAAATCGAAAAAAAAGAATTTAGCGTTTAGAATAACATAATGCCAGAATCTCAGAAAAGTTTTGATGAGGCGGAGTGAAAGGCTCTAGTAGACATTTGCCACTGTGCAGAAAACATCAAGTGGACGCGCCCAAGTACACTCTATTGAATAGCCGGACGCACAAAAGTTGCTCGTTCCCGCTGCAGTGAAAGCCGCGACAAGTTTTACCGGCACTATATAACGTCTCCACTCACGTCGTAAATAGAGACTGTATACGTGTTCGGGACGCGATATAGCATAGCGAAAATTCCTAATGGATCAAGAAGGCTTTATTGCAAAGCGGCTTTGTGTTGGCTCGGTATTAGATCAACTGGACGGACGGACCGACACTGTACACACGAGCGAGAGAAGCCTACCTGGCCAGCTCGTACTGACAAAGGGCAGCCTGCTAAATGTCCATGCATTACGAAGCGGCATAGGTATATGTACAGTTACAGTACATACGGACACTGTATTTGTGCTCCTGCACCGTAGCGGGCACAGCTGCAGTCTCGCATATAATTAATCCTGACACGTATACTCGCCTTGATTTAGGTGGTGATTTCTTGAAAATCACGACGGTGTAAGAGCAGTTGCAGCTATATAATTACTAATTAGTCATTGAGTCAGGATTTTATCAGCGCAAAGAGAGTTTTGTCAATTATCAATTGAGTATCACTGACAGCGGTGGAGCAGCTTCGTTCGCGGTCATTACTTGGATGGGTGACCGCTTAGCCGTGCGCCTGCTGGCGTATCGACCATTGAGCAAGAGGCGCTGTCTTCTGAGACTTTGGTGTTTCTGCAGTTTACTCAAGTGCAAAGATACCGGAGGAGCAGTAGAATATGGCCGTCTGTACACTGGGAGAAGGATCTTGTAAAAATGACTATATCGCTTGAGAGTCATTACCGTAGCACATAGTAGTAGGGCACTAGGGCACCACGTATGGTTGGAACTACCAGATTAATAAGAATTTTTCTTAGATATTATGGTGGAAATTCTTGAAAAATCTCAGACTTTCTGCCATAGGTGGCGCCTTAGTTCCCTACTACTATGTGCAATGGTAATTTTTCTTAGATGATGGGTAGTTTTTACTAGATCCTTCTCTCAGTGTACCGGCACGGGTTTTCCGTAGTTTCCCCGTGTCCTCGGCAAATGCGGTACAGTGTAAGCTAAGATAGGTAGCTTAGCTGAGTGGGGGTAGGGAGTGCTAGGGGGAATCGAAATGGGGTTCCGTAAAAACCCGGAAGGGTATACGGTGAAAATGGAACAAATTTTTTTTTAAATTGAGTATCAATGTTGACGAATACCGTGCTCATTCTCCGACAATAGTTCTTTTATCAATTTGTGATTTTTTTTCACATCCAACTAAAGGGAAATGGGCTTATTAATGGGGAATCAGGCCCTTATTAATCTAAGCCCATTAAAGGGACTTAGAACAATAAGGCCTTAAGCCTCCTGCCCCTTTCCCCCACCCTCCCTTCTGCCCCTCCAATCCCTTCCGCCCTTCCGCCCCGCCCGCCTCGCCGCTCCCACCCCTCTCTGCCCCCCGATTCTTGCCACGGCCACTGCGACGTAGGCGAGACATATATTATAGAGAGACTGATTACGAAATGTGACTGTCAATAATTTCGTCTGAAAAAAGATGTAAGTATCTGCACCATAATATTGCAACATAGTATCAATAATGTAGGCTGCATCTTTCATGTTGAAAAAAAATAAGGAAAAGCATAAATCGATAAACCACTTCCCGTCCGAGATTTTGCAGCGCATCTGTATGACACGGTGCTGGGGTGAAATGCTTGCCGCGTTGGGGACTCCGGTATTCGATTGAAATTGGAATTGTTGTAGAAGGACATTGTATAGAAATGAGATAGTATCCGAGTATCGAAGTTCTCGCAGCTGCGGAGAATTCCCGAAACGACGGCGGTACGATATACTCGGAGTGCAGGACCAGTAACGTAGTTGGCTGTATAGTATTCGTCGCGTCGACGGTCCGGAAGTGATGCGCTGTACCAGCCACTATCGCGTATCCAGCAACACCAGTAGCAGAAGCGTGATATTGCCGCATCGTAGAGCACGATGGAATCTTGTAAGCGGTATAGACCCTCTCAATTTACAATCCCCGGAACCTGGAGATCCCCGGTGCCATTTCCAAACTCTGTACACACTATCGCGTATCATGGAACACTCCAATCACGAGCTTATATCGTCTGACCGAAATCTCCCAAAACGGTGCGCCAATGGATTTGTTAGCGTCCGGATAAAAATTGAAAACATACGGGGTACTTCGAAGTCAGAAAATAAAACAAAAATTAAAAAATTAAAGGAATTATGTGCCGAGTACAAAAAAGGATGCACGGCGAGAAGAATATGGGGATAATCTCTCAACTAACGGTTTTCTAGCGACTTACGCTATACGGAGCTATGTTTTTGGTCTGCGTGTGGTGTTATGGGCTGGACGGAAAATCATAACGATAACATTTTCTCCGTGTGGCAAGTCTGTCCTCGCGTGCACGCTCGTTCAGCTTGCTCGGTCGGTAATAAAATATGTAATTAATTTTTTTGTCAGTGCAAATCATTTATGATTGCAAACGAATTCTTACGCGAAGCGGATATCGAATGAGTTTCGCGCAAGCATTTGCCTTTGGTCGTAGATGGTCAGTAGCACAAAAAGAAAAAAAAATGATTGCAGTTTTTATTACCGTCCTCGGAGTTTCACTTGCTCTCAAAGATGTTTCGACATCCTTGAGAGCATGTGAGAAAATGCGGAATTTTCGACTAAACAGTTAAAATACTCAATTAATTTTGAAAACACAGAATTCGACTGAAGATGAAGAGCACATATTATGCCTCAATATTCGACGGAACATTGACCTAAAATCGGCAGACCAATGTTTCATCAGTCTGTGCATCAACAGACTCTTGGCCAACGGTTGGCGAATCGACATTCGGCTGGACATTGGCTTAAAATCGTCAGACAATGATTGGTGAGTTCATGCTTGGCCGGACATTGACCTCAGGCGACAGACCAACAATTGGTCAGTCAACACTCGGCCGAGCATTGGCCGCAAATTGCCCAACCAACCAGTGGCGACCCAATACATGAACAAACATTGCCCTAAAATCAGCAGACCAATGGTTCGTAAGTTCTTGCTTCAACTGTCGAACGGTTGGCGAATCGATATTTGACCGAACATTGGCCTAATATCGAGAGACGAATGGATGGTGACAAGCCAATGATTGGCAAACCAATACTTGGCCGAACATTAGCCGAAGGTTGGGGTATTAATATCGTTACGCCAACACTGGCCCGCTGATCGGCCATTTTCGTTCAATAGGCAAAACCTCCATAGGCTACCGGCTATATGGGGAAAACTGTTCCAGAGCCAGACCCTTTTATATTCTGAATTTTTAAAAATGGAAGTGTTTTGATGTTAAATCCAGAGTGTGTATAGAGCTGAATTCTATAATATTTCCCCTCCAGTTTTCGAGATATACGAAAAAAGGTATTAGTTCTACCACATCGACATGTTTTCCCGTAAATTAATAACCCCTACTAATTTCTGCTACAGTAATCTTCTTCCAGGTAGTAAAAGCGGATTATTTTTATACTTGGTATCGAAGATTACTGCAGCCTTTTTCCGCAAAAAATTACAAAAAAAAAAAAAAAAACAAAAAAAAATATCCCTATATACCAAAGCAAAAAACCCTGCGTTACGACGTTCGTCGATTCTCCTTTAGACCCGATCACTTCCGCGAAAGTTCGCGAAAAAGAGTAGACAAGGAAAAGCTTACAGCCACCGTAGCAACAGTGAACTCGGAAGTTAGCCAATAATTTCCGGCGTTGCAGGGAAGCTTTCTGCGTGCTGTGGGGAGCTAAAAAACGATAAATCAGAAGAATGAGAGAGAAAACAAGCAAACAGACGAAGAGCATCGCAGCCTCGTGTAGAAAAGACACGGGGTGGAGGTTGCTGGCGCTACGGGAGCAGGGCGAAAAGGCGAAAAAGGCGCTTCCACCTCGCGAAGTGACGCGGAGAGAGCGTACGATGAAAAACTCGTTGGCGTCGGTAACAGCGGAGCGGCGACGGCGCCCGACGGTCTGGCCAATATTTTACTATCCGGCGGGCGTATCGCTCGTTCCCTACGCTCGTGAGTTCGCCGGTTACGATGGCCCCTTTAGCCGGTCGAAACCGGGAACGAAACGGCGGAAGAATACGAGCGCGGGAAGGAGAACCGAACAAAAGGGAGCAGCGCACAGGAGCGCGCAGGAGCGCGCAGGATCGTGCAGGAGCGCGCAGGAGCGGGCAGGAGCGCGAAGCGACATAAACGAAACGAAACGAAACGAAATAGAGAACGAAGACAGAGGAGATGAAAAGGGGTGGCTCACCCCGGTGGCGACGACGCTGCGCGGCCACTGCCACGAGACGAGACGTCGTTCCTGCGTGCCCCCTCACAGTCGATGAAAATGTTCTCGAATCTCACGTCGCCTGCTTTTCTCTCATCTACAGATATACCGATGGAACTGTGTACTCAACGTAGAATCCCCGGTGATAACGTCGCGAGCACTCGTCCCTTGGTCCGCCCGACCAACCTTGTCTTTTAGTATCAAAAGTTTTACACGATTCCCGCTTTTTACTATATGGTACTAGAACTCTATGGTGCTTTATCATTTTATCCGAGAGAGATATTATAAAACATATTATCTGATCTCGATAATTTTTATACGGTTAGAGGTTCCAATCGTAACGTTTAAAATTGCAAATGTTTAATTACGTTAAAGATACGTTAAAAAAAATGTCTGAACTCGATAATATTTATAGTGTTGGAGCGATCCAGAAATTAATAGAAATACTTTTATACCGTATGCGAATGTGAAAATACATTTATTTTTATTTTTTTAGAAAATACATTGCTATATAGATAACGACTGGAACTCTGTAGGGGAGAGTGGGGCAAAATGGGACAGTGGGGCAAAACGGGAGAGTGAGGGCAAAACTCAATTTTCTAATAATTTTTGGATGCCCCATTTTGTCCCAACGATACATCCGGATTTTCAATCCCGTTTTGCCCCGCTCTCCCCTACTCAACGTCGCATCCCCGGTGAAAACGTCACGAGCACTCATCTCTTCGTGCGCGATCAACCTTGCCTTTTGACATCAAAAGTTTTAGGCGATTCACCTTCCTTCCTGTGCGATGCACTATATTTTCGTTATATCGTACTTTGTCCAAGGGACTCTTTTTATTCTATACCTCACGATAATACGGGCTGGCCCCCAGGCCGTATTAAAATTTCAATTTTAATTTCCGTAAAAAATTTTCAATTTAAGAACTACCATACTGTACGTAGCTTACCACATTTACTACAAGACATTTCCGACACGTAAAAAACCGATGTCCCTAAGTCTAATAACCTTTAACGGAAAAAAAATTATCCAATGTCGCAGGAAATGCTTCCTTGTATACAAAAAAAAATTGAAACGTTAGGTGACTTTTTTTCTATCGATGTTATCAGTAAAAGCCGTGTTTATACACGGTGAAAATGTATGGATAAACATTTCAATAGATCCCGTCGTCAGTCCGTTAGCCAGTCTATTGTTTGGGCTTTCAAGTATATAGATGCTTTATTTCTACAGAACCGTAAATATACGTAGGATGGTATAAGAGCCGTTCTTGCGTCACATACACTCACAACTATAAAAATTGCACGTGACTGCTGCCGAGTCCTTGAATCAACCCACGAGAGACTGAGTTAGATACGCGTTCTGTAATAATAGAACGTCGCGTGACGGATATCGAGACGATCGAACAAACTAGTTTAGCATCGACCAGCGCATTCATGAATGTACAGAAACTCGAGTGTAATCGCCAGTTGTAAAAAAGAATGTGAGTTTGTGACCGGAAGTGACGTCATACGGGAAAACGTCACTTCCGGTTTCCAAACCTTGAATTTTGACATCATACGGGAAAAAGTTCACTTCCGGTTTCAAAATTTTGCTTTTCAAACGAGTTGCAATTAGGCCATCGATATTATTATTTATTATATTATATTTGTGTTCGTACAATATGATTTTCGCCAGTTTTTGTATTGTATTATGTATTGTGAAAATAAGCTACTGCGGATCTCCGCTTATGCACATGTACAGCAATAGAGACTTTGCATACGAGCATAAAGCGCAGAGTTAGGGATCGGTTGTGCAGAAAGGCGTGAGTCCGTCGCGTCGAACACGCAATAATATCGGCATGCAATGTTAAACACGTGATTGTAGCGGGTGAATATGCTAATTGTATTATTATTAGAACCGGATTACGATGTGTTGCACCTTTCACATTGGCGATGATTCAATCAATTCAGATTGGAGCATGCCACTGTGCATACCTACGAAGCGTTCTATCGAGTGAGCCGATATCTCGTCCAGCCAATTTACTGCACATTTCCTACATTTCAAAGGACATTCTCTGAAAAATTTAAAGACAAAAAACCAGAATCCAGATTATTGTAGAAATGATTGTGTTACATTGTGCGTTACTATAGGTTTGTGTATAGTACAATTTTCGACGTAAACGTATGAACTTTAATTGGCACTAATTCTTTCAATTTATTAAAAATTCCGAGCGTGAGAAAAAAAAAATGATTCTCCAAATTTTGTTTTGCATGTAGAGACACTTTTGTTATTTTTCTTTCAGTAACACCACTCATTTTTCCGGAAAAATAAAAAAATCCCGGACTTTTCCCAAATTTTCCTGATCTTTTTTTTTGTTCCCCGACATTTACACAATTTCCAGGCTTTCCCCGACTGTTGGCCAAAGTCAAGATCCATATTTCGTCCCGGTTAAACTATGCACTTACGCGCTGAGAAAAGAGTTTATTTTATATTAGCAAATCTTTAATTGGACACGGTAGAATAGATATTTACTTATCATTACGAATTTTCATTTCAGCAAAATAAATTTACTTTTTATGACCAGATGGTTCAACAACTTATTTTTTTGAGATAATTAAATTTAATTTGGGACAACGAAAATGTGATAACATTAACCGAATACTTACTTCGCCTTTTCCAACGAAAGATTTCTCAACATTAAATAAACACATTTCGCAGTGCAGCCGCGGGAATAAGTAATTAACATTCCTAAAAAAAAAATAACAAAAAGAAAATCCTAAAAGAAAATACTTTCTGGCACTCGGCGAAAGTGGTCCGCTTGTACACTGTAAAAAAAAAACGGTGTTAAATTCAACACCGCTTTAACAGCGCCATGTGGTCCATATAGGTCCATTAATTAGGTATTAAAAGCAGTGTTAAAATATGGTGTAAAACATGCGGTGTAAAATCAGGAGTACTTTCACAACGTACATTCTAACACTGTACCGGTGTACAGTAGCACCGAACCTTACTCCCAATTGAGTAAAAAGGGTTTAAGCGCTTGAAGCAGATGTAAAAGTTTTAATATAATGAATCGTAACTAATAATTGCCCAACAACGTAATTACATTGTACATCGTGATAATTATAAATAAAAAAAGAATATTAATTTTTTTAAAGGCTAAGATCGCGAATATCTATGATGGCGAATGGCTTGAGGTGGGATTTGAACTACCTACCTAATGCTTATTCGTACCTACCTACGCCTACTACCTAACAGGCTACCGGCTGCGCTATTGCTCACTTGTGAATTTCACTTATTCAAATTCTGTTTAAGTTACTTCGGTTATTAATGGTCATAAATTACTGTCATTCAGATGATTACACCGCATGATTATGTAGTTGTATATATTCTTTTATTGTACTATTACAAATAAACATCATCATTTTTTTTTGTCTTCAAATCAACAATTGGTAATCAATTAAATGATAATTATCACCTTTTTAAAGTATATGTTTTTCCTTAAGCACGGATGTACTTTAAATTTAATATTTGGAAGATTTTGAGTTCACCGTTCAAAAAATCCAAAATTCAAAATGGAAGACGCTGCTCGATTGAAAATATATTAAGGGGTTGACGACACCGTTCCGTGCGCATTTTGACACCGTTAAATGTATATTTGAAACTTAAAGTCGTGGTTAAATGCACCACTTCTTAGAAATGTTATCAGTTGGCACAGAATTGTGTTGATGTCTCAGAAAATAACACCATTAAGTGATATCGTGATTCATCACACAATTTGGTGTTAGGATTTATTAGAGTACACCGCGTTACCGGTTTACCACATGTCCGGTGTACTTTCCACTGCGAAATAGTGTTAATTTTAACACCGGTTTTTTTACCACTCACACCATCGCAGTTTACACCGCAGATTTCTTACAGTGTAGGGTGTACGCGGCCAACGGATAGACCCACGACAGTGGTCGCGACCGACGGAACAGTGGTGAAAAGTTATCCCCCTGAAATCACTCCAGCTTCAACTTCGCCACAGCAATTTGAGGCTCGTCCGGCGATGTCCGAAGGATCATGGAAAAAATCGGTGCTTGCGGACTCTTTCCGTCACCGTACTCAGCTGTCGCGTCCCCTCCCATCTACACAAAACACATATCGCCGTGACACGTTGTACAAAGCCCGCGAGATCCTTTTCGGTAAATGTTGGATAAGAGAGTTTTCGGTCTGCGAGGAAGGGCGGCGAAGCGGAGTGAATCGAGGCGGATCTCCAATCGTAATAATGTCAATTTATCCGACGGGCTCGAGGGGTCATTCAATTTTCACGGATATCGTTTCAAATATTGAAGCGGTATCGTCGGCGGGCAAGTGTATATAGAAACGGAGGTTTCGGAGCTCCGTAACTGTTCGCGGAAGTCTCGAAAGCCCGAAGGGTTTCGACTGCCGAGGAGGGGGTTGCTCCGGCTGACTGTTACATCCCAGCACTGGCACAAGACAGCGCCAGTGCTGGCCCGTAACGGCCAGCCAGACCTACTCTACCTCTGTACCTTTGACCGTCTTCTCTCTTGTATCACAATTCACACACACACACACACACACACGCACACACACATTGACACGCTATCTACGGTATTGTGGCACGTATTATGTATATTCGAGTATGCATATGTATGTACATACGGGATGGACTTGTTTCGCGTATACGGTACATACTGTACAATCACGAAGTATATAGGGGTGGAGGGGGGTGAGAGAACAGAGAATGTCATCCGGAAAGTACATTTAAACGCGCCTATATGTAGGGTGTAGTACGAGCATGTGTACAGCTATATGTACACAGTAGGGAAGCAAAATGGGCGTAGAGCTGAGCAAACTCCCTCGTTGCCCGGTGGCCCGACGACGCGGGGGCGAGAGAACCGTGCCAAAAGGTACCCCCCCCCCCCCCCCCCCCCAAATGTCCGCAGTACGAAATTCCATTTGCAATTCCACCCCGGCCGACCGGAACGATCGTACCCCCGGAGGAACGTCAATGTCAACCGGGGAAGGCACAAGCTAACACTGTCGCAACGGACAGGTAATACGAGGATTCAATTCTCCGGCCCGTTAAATCAGCTGTCCGTCGTACCGACCGACCATTCGCTTTTGTTTTTATTTTATTTTTTTTTATTTTTATTATCATGTTAGCGAACGGCCGAGTGCTCGTATACTTTACTGTGCCGCTCGTATAAGCGGAAAGTGAAACCGGACGGGCGGAAGAATTACTTTATTTAATTAAGGAAAATGATTGTGTCCTTTTTTTAGGATCCGCCGGTAGCGGAGTGGTTATATAACACATCATGGTGTGCACACTTTTTTGTCAGATGATATAACCATCCAAGATATTGTATTTTATTTAGTAAAATTTATTAAAAATGTGATTTATATGTTTTTTCTTTATTGCAATTATATTGATAAAATAATTTCTTTTTTATTATATTCGGAGATATTAACGAAAATATGTGATTGAAATAAATATATACGTAAAAGAGTTTTTCCCGTAAATTAAATATACGTGAGAAGAGCTAAGTTTGATAGGTACCAAAAACCGTTACATTTTATTTATTGTCGATAAATTCACTATTAGTACTACTAAATAAATGAAAAATTAGCAAAATTGCAGGTTTTTATTTTTATAAACCCTAAAAGACGGTGTTTCACACGGAATTTTCCTCGCTCAGTGCTCACACGTTTGTTCCTTTAAGGTAGTCTGAGCGGTACAGTCCCGCCAAACGTGAGTTTCAGAGAAAATTTCGAACACTTCTCGATGGGATAGAAATCTGAAAAAAATCAAATGTATGGGAGGTGATGATGCAAAGATTGTTTTGTGAAATAATAATTCCAATTTGTTACGAAGAAATTGAAGATAAAAATCATTATTCAATCAATTACCCGGCAACTCAACTATTTTCCTTCATAAAAATTATTCGTTTATTCTTCTGAATACGTATGAATTCTTTCAGAATTTTTTGTGCTCCTTGTAAATAGTGTTTTTCACAGCCTAAACGTAGCAAATTTCCCTCGGTGGCCCAAAATGACCAGCTTCGCGAAACTCTCACAGAGTAAAATTCGTAAATATGGCTTGTCCTGATTATCACGCAAAACAATTATATATGTGACCCGGTCCATATTCACAAATTTTACTCCACATGCTAATACCACTTTCCAGAAGAAAAAGTCACCAAGTCTTATCCTTAAGTAATTGAACTTGTTCCGTAACTCCCCTCGGGTTACAATTACGAAAGGAAAACTCGGTTTCTTATCGAGTGGCTCATAGACATAGTTTCACAAAGAAAAAAAAAATCGAAGTTGGCTTTTCCACACACAAAGTATTCTTCGACGTCGTCTCACGTCGAACCAGAGCTTCTATTAACTTTGCCCGAACGGAATGGCTGGTCGGCGAGACTCAGGTAGACACTTGAAGAGCCTCTCAAGATCCAGCTATTCTTTTATCCGGTCTGGTGCTCGAGGAAGGGTGACGGGTTCGGTACTCTTTCTCCTGCGAAACAGAGCTCGAGGAGTCTTTCTCTCACAGCATAATACGACCGGAATCGAGACACTGATGCAGAGTGCAGTTGTCCTATGCTGCGCATAGCTACTTCTGTATGCCGCATACCTATATATATATATATACATATATATGTATATGCAATTCCCCGGCGACCTCGAGAATTTTTAACGAGTGGGCGTTGTTCTCGCGGTGGGTTTCGACTCGCCAAAGTCCCGAGACGAGACGAGGGTACCGGCGACAAAGATTGCACGTCTGTAGGTTTGAATGTGTAACTCGAGTTGAGCACCCGACGCGACATCGACTGCAAATTCATACGATACCGTATCCACTGTAGAACAAACCCTTTGTTGTATCAGAGAAGTTACTTATGCATTCCCGGAACACATTGTTGTGGCGTTTTTTTTTTTTTTTTTGCTTTCCTTTCTTTCATGAATTATCATTGATTTACTTGGTGCACGATGAAATTCGTTTCCCACTTCGTTAAGAAATATACACGGAAAAAAAAGATTTGTTGGGTCAGCAAGAACTTTGTTAACGTAACCGATTTCTTTAGTTAATATAAGGACAACAAACTATTATGCTGTGTCAGCAAATTGTTCAATTGGCAGCTCATTGTTTACATTAGCAGCAAATGTTTCACATTAGCAACATAGTTTTCACATTGGCAGACATTTTTTTACATTAGCAGAACATTTTCAACATTAGCAGCAAATTTTTCACATTAGCAGCATATTTTTCGCATTAACAGCATATTTTTCACATTAGCAGCATATTTCTCACATTAGCAACATATTTTTCACATTAGCAGTACATTGTTTAGCCGTGGCACACTGTAAACAATCGTATGAAACTTAATTATTGGTACTAGAAGTTTTGCACAAGGTGGTGCATTAAATTTCATGCATCATTGTGATGAAAAAGCAATGTAAGTAATGTGAAGTGTATTAAGAACTGTAGAAATACTTTACTTTAAATACTTTAATATCACCGTAAAAGTGCACTAACTTTTCATCACGATTGTACATTAAATTTAATGTATCATTTTTGGCATAAAAACTTCCCGTCCGGTACATTAAATTTTCCATTTTTTTTTTAGAGTCCAGCAAATTTTTTTGCTGCTATAACAATAAATTTGTAACGATCCGAATTTTGTAAGAGTAAGAAGACGCGATTTTTTCTTTTGGTGTACGAATGACCGTATTTCGGACGAGTATCCGATAACTCGATGTCGTTTTCAAGTGTACCGAGAATCGTATAAATAACTTTGGGAAAGAAAGCCTGCCGAATTACCGAGCTCGAAAACGTGTTCTCCATGGTGCACCGAGCATGGGGACACGTTGTTGCTATACTGTTGGTACGTGTATAGGCAACTAGTAGACAATCCCGTGAGAACGGAACAGACGCTGAATAGCTCGAATGCTGACTCAAGATACGAAGCGGTTATTCGATGCTTGCTGGTGCCGGAGCTGATGTAACGCTTACGTTACAGCACCGGTATGTATACTCGTATACCGTATAGGTATGCTGGACGCTGTGTTATATGATGGTATAGAGTTTCCCCGAGTCTAGAGTTCTCGAGCGAGAGGGCACCGATAACTTGTACTCTCGTACTTGAAGGTACTTGGAGGTGTCCTCATCGTTACCTCGTCTTATCTCGTCACTTTTTACGTCCTTTCCGTTTGTTTCATGCCGGCGTTATTCTACGTGCGTTCATTCAAACTTTTAAGCACATTGAGAAAAAATTACATATTCACAGTGACCACAGTTACTTGCTACTGTAAAATATAATCCCCCTAGGGAACGTCTGTATTTTATAGTTAGGACGATAATCACAAATTATAATAGCAAAATATAAATATATTTTAACCAATTGAATATCGTTCAAATGAAACTATATGTATTGTAACGGGACACCCTACGCCCGTAGGTAGGTCTTTCCGCTCTCCGCTCTCCGCGAGATGGCGAGTCGGTGGAGCTCTCGCGCAAGCGAAGTGTTCCCCGAGACGCTATAAAGCCTCTATCTATCCTATCCTCCAGGTCCTTTCCCATAATCACGAATCGACCACAACCTCGTCGAGGTAACTTCAAGTGGAGCCTCTTTGTATTTTATGAACTGTGAAAAAAAATCAACTTCATAAAATCTCAATCTTACGACAAATATCCTTGAATATATTTATGCCAAGATTTTGATTGAATGCTTGGAATTTGCTAACAAAAATGTAGAGATCAGAGAGATTAAGAAAAACATTCGCTTTCGTAATATCGACCATCGTGCATTATTAATACATTTTCATAATTAATTATTATTTATTATTAATTCATTTTTTCGAAAATCACAACGTAGAAGATTTACTCGTTAGCTCAACCCCCTCTATGTGAAAGACAATATTGATTACTGAATAAAATAATTTTTCTTCTCTTAAATGATTGGAAATTCTTGGCAACCCGACAGCCTTTTATTTACTTGACGACTATACCGTGTTCGATAGTCACCCTCGACCATGTAATATCGCACCGTTATTATGAGCAAGAAAATCAAAGATTATTGTATCCGTTATGGGTCGACCGAGCACGCAGCGAGAGAAGCAGTGATCGCACTGTGCGCGACGGTCAATCGGCTGGCATTAAACGTACTAACGAGAGCGATATTTAATGTACCAAGGAAAATCACCCGCGAGCCGTTGCTTCACCTATCGCGTTAATGACAACGATTAATCTGTCGTTCAAATGCATTTTACAACCCCGTGGGAGCGTTTCCGAATTACAATAGGAGTAGCAAACCTCGATCTTCGAAGCTCGAGAGAATTTTCTATCAAAGTATGTGGGGTAAATGAGTGAATAAACAAATTAGCCGTTTGCTGTAGTCACTAGAGACGTGCGGAAATAAATGTATTGTCTGTATCGCCGTATACTGAATGCAACCAAAATATATTGAAGGTGAAAGAGTAAAAAAAACAGAATGCTGTATTTCGCCAATAACAGAGTGATATTTTTGGAGTCGCATAATACTGGAAAGCCTAAATACAAAGCTATATAGTATTACAGTAGAACCTCGATCATGCGAACCCTCAACTATCCGAACGGTGACTCTGTTTATCCGAAAGCTCGGTTATCAGAACGTTCGCGCGAAATCTAGTAAAAATGACTATATCGCTTGAGAGATATTACCATAGCACATAGTAGTAGGGCGCTAGGGCGCCACCTATGGTAGGAAGTACCGGAATTATAAGAATTTTTCTTAAATATTATGGTACAAATTCTTGGATAATCTGATACTTTTTGCCATAGGTGGCGCCCTGGCGCCCTACTACTATGTGCTATGAAAAATTTTCTTAGATCAACGGTA
The DNA here is from genome assembly GCA_958510785.1 of Exephanes ischioxanthus. Classification (NCBI taxonomy): domain Eukaryota; kingdom Metazoa; phylum Arthropoda; class Insecta; order Hymenoptera; family Ichneumonidae; genus Exephanes; species Exephanes ischioxanthus. Next base: position 17,798,566 of record OY294024.1, on the reverse strand, counting down.
ATTTTTACTAGATCCTTCTCTTAGTGTACATTGTTGCCCGTGTTGAAGAACACCACTGGTTTTCTTCCCTTTTTCCCTCGGTAAATAAACGATAGGTTTTTAAAGAAGTATGATCACAATTAAATCAATACAGATATTAATTACTCATCTTGAAAAAGCAAATAGGCGAGACAAGTATAAAAATTTTCAAGTAAATTTATTCAGTGGCGTTCCGAGTACTCACCGTCATGAAGTCCACCTGTTCATTCATTGGAAAGTAGTTGGAAAATCACCAGTAAATAGGGTGAATCAGCCATTAAATGAACACACGATTCTTATAGTACATTACGATACTAGAGCGAAAAAACTTTTTTCGACGAGCATGAATTTGCAGCACGAACCGAAGGCGAGTGTTTTTTTTTTTTTTTTTCACAAAAACAAAATTTTATTTCACAAGGTGTGAAAATGGGGTTTTACACACGCGAAGCGTGCGCACAACCGCCATTTTCCCACCGACTGATAAAAACTATTTTTATGATTCTGTTCATTCACCGGCTTGTTCATCCTAAACACAATTAATTTGCTGAAATTTAAGATTGAATCTATCTTCGCATGTACGAAGCAATTCATATCTTCGAAACTCAATTAACACCCTTATCCAGAGTACAAATCACGAACCCGGCAAACTGTACCGCTTAGTAACATGCACGTCATAAACAAGAAAACATTTTTCCTTGAGCCGTACTTTACATATAACTATGGTACTGATCTCAAAAACACCTGTAAATTGTTCGCCATATTTTTATCGGAAAATCATTTATCTTCGATCGACGACTTTTTTTTATTTAAGAAATAAGAATTTTTGTTCATTCACCGGTCGGTCAAACTCATCAAACTGTCGAGATCACAAAAAATTTTACAATATCCATTTCACGCTCACAATCCGCTAGAAACTCTTCTTCATGGCTATGACTTCCTCTGAACAAAAATACGACTGCCGCAACGTAAATTCGATAATCAAGTTAAATTATAAAATACGGAGGCGACGATGTACGGAGGGGTTTTTATTGCGTCTTTCCACGCAGATTGGTTGTATGTAATATGAATTAACGTAATCCGAAGTAGAATGAAGCCTTTGAAAATCAGCGCGATATAAATCTTTAATAATTTACTTTTAGCTTTCTACAAAATAGCCCGATACCTTACAGTTCGCGTGTATATACGATTAAATAGTGTTGAAAAAAGGTGTGCAATTTTTTTACCACTCGTACAGATTGAAGCTATATTTTGTAAGCACAGTTGATTTTTTTCTCTCGAACATAAAACAGACAGGTGAAATGAAAAAGAGTCTGCGAACTTGCACACTGCAAACGAGAAAAAAAAATCTATGCTTTTATAATATAGCTTTAATCTTTACAACTATAAAAAAATGCAATCGCGAACCTCTTTTCAACACTATTTAGTCATATAAACACGAACTGAAAGGCAACAGATAATTTTATAGAAAACTAAAAGTAAATTCGTCTAAGATACATGTCGCACTAATTTTCAAAGGTTTCATGCTATTTCGGATTACATTAATTTATATCAAATTCAAAAAATCTGCCTAGAAAGATGTAATAAAAAACCCCCCACAAAAATACAATATAAAAATTGTGAATCAATTCTTTTGTCGTACGAACACAAATTCGCATAATCCGATCTTCAAAACGTAGCGAATAAGAGATATTAGCCACTGACGAGATCTCGAATCGTTTAAAGGGAAGATAAATCGGTTAATTTCACGATGCCATTGATACGCCCCGGAAAGGAATATAAAACGGACATGTGGAATGAAAGAGAGTCTGCGAAGGGTCGCGCACTGCAAACGGGAGAAAAAAAAAAAAAAAAACAGAGGGTAAAAGCCGCGAGGGAGGAGGACTCTGAGGGAAATCGATAGGAAACCAACGGGCAGACTCCCTCGTGCTTTTCATCTTTCTCACTCTTTTCCTCTGTGTGCCGGCTCTGCGCACCCCTCCCTGCCTTTCAACGGCAAAAACAATCTAACCCCCCGACCCGGGACCAGGCGTATACGACTTGCCCCGCGACCTCGAAACTGACGCCGTCGCGCCACTACTCGCTTCCAGAATCGCAGTTTCTTTTTTTTTTTTTTCTGGCCACACGAAAGCAACGTTCGCGAGGTCTTGGTCGTTCCTCTTCGCATATTCACCACGAAGGGCTACGGGCCAGGTAGTACCTCCGGTTTTATAACTTTCCGACGGCCGGTAAACGTGAATCTTCTAACACATTTAATATAACTCGTGGTATACACGAAGTATATTTTTTCCCGATCCCTACACACGTTTGCGGATACAACGGGTAATTCTTATGTATACACAATCGCGTGACTCGGCGAACATCCGAGATAGCCATGAAGCGGAAATAAACGCGAGGAAATTTCGGTGAATTATTACTCGGTGAAGAAACCTCGCCGTGGGGCCGTCCGCGACACGATAATACGAGAATTCGTTCTCCGATCGATATGCTTGGCTTCTTTTCTGCGGAGGCTTATTAGTAGGGCATTGCAAGCAAGATGACCTACTGCCGGTGTTAGGGTGGGGGATACCGGGGCAAAGTGAATTGATTGTTCAGAAAAGGAAAAATTTTAATCGTTATAGTTTTTTCGAGCATCCGAGAAAAATTGCGTGTTAAGGTAGTCCTCGCGAATAGTGTTGACAGCGCATAAGTTTCAGAGAAATGAGAGGGAATTGCAAATATTTCTGATGGTATAAAAATCTGAAGAAAAAAAATCATGCATATTAAACGTGCTGAAAAGATTAATTGTGCGGAATAATAATTCCAAAATGATATTAAGAATTTGATGAAACATAAAATTGTTCAACAAATCTCCCGGAAACCTAACTTTTTTTTTTTAATGAAAATGATTCGTTCACTTTTCTGAATACGTATGTATGTTTTCAGATTTTCAAATGCACTGTGAATTTTTTTTTGTATGGGAATAATGTGTAGAAAGTCACAAAATCATTTTCATGCAAAAAATTAGGTTTCCGGGAGATTTGTTGAACAATTTTATTTTTCGTTAATTTGTTAAAAACATTTTGGATTCAACATTTTGCAAAATTAATCGTTTCAGCGTCTTTAATATGCTTGATTTTTTTCAGATTTTTATACCATCGAGAAGGGTTTGCAATTCCTTGTCATCTCTCTGAAACTTATGCGAAGTGAACACTATTCGCAAGAACTACCTTAACCGAGTTGTAGGCTTGGATAATATGGAAAACTCTGATAAAGCGGATTAAGCTGTAATGCTCACGCGCGGGCTAGCCCGTAAAGGCTACTTTGTTGCATACGCGCTTTAACTTGTACAAGTTTGCTGCGTCTTTATATTGTGTTTTATATTGCGAGCTGCAAATACAACAGTTCGGATTTTAGAGTCAATGGTTTAGGTTTATATGAAGTTAATGTTAATAAACTAAATTTCAATTATATTTTTGAAAATAACTAAATTAACTAATAAAGTTAATGTTTATATGAAGACGTGTGTTATTTTTAAAAATATATAATAGTAGTACAAGTTTGATTGAGTGTACGATTCGTGTTATCCGCGATTTCACTTACCCGACGAACGCTCTCCCCACATTACGTCGTATAAACGGGGTTTCAATGCATAAGAGATCTCAAAGATTTAATGTATGCACGGCCCTAATAGTAAGTTTCCAAACCCTGTACATATTGTTAATAGAACTGTATTACTACAACTGACCTCAATCTCATAATCACCACGAGAATTGACATTTTTTAATTCGACCTCATTTTCGAAATCGGGTCGAATTAAAAGATGTCACAACGGGACACAATGAGGTGCATCCTGACATCTCATGGTCCGTGTACGTATTTTGTCCAGGGGCCCAATTTTTTTTCCCCCCTTTCGACTATTTCAATGAGAAACAAAAAATTGTCCTCATTTTTTCCCGTCCACCCTATTTTGACGTCTACCCTTATAACTGATCGAATCTGGAACGACTCTAGGGGTTTATGAATGAGGAGTCGTCTGCAGTTTACCGAATTCTGTGTGAATAATTCTCGACATTTTTTCGTGCAAATGTGGGATAATATTAAATGACCGAGGGATATTAAAAATATCCTTTCCGCGTTAATTACGCCGCACTTTTAATATTAACGAAAGCTCGTTCGGTGAATACCTCCAGTGACTCTACGGGTACGAGCACCGACCAACTTTAATAAATTGTCACAACCGCCGTTCTGTCCGAAACCTTGTGACCTTATGACCTCGATCTCTTCGCGACACGTAATTCATCTAAATCGAATTTTTAATGGATAAAAAATCCCAATCGAATGCTATTCATGACATTTAGCACGAAACCAGATCGATGAAATCAAAGTAAAAAACCCATAATAAATGAATGTTTTACTAGAGAATATAGACACGCTCTATAAATTTAGGTACGCATACAGTGGACGATCAGATAAGTTAATGGTTCGGCAGCCAGCACCACCAGACAAGCTTATGTCAAGTGACACGGCCGCGAGTGCGAGAATGATAGCTCCAATTTTCCGATTCACTTTTTCCAATTCTCCTTTTTTTTTTTGTTTCAAAAAAACAAATTCGAGCCGGACGCGTGAATACCGTACGCATCCGACTAAAATTTGCTTTTTTATTCTAAAAATTAGCACCATTAAAAAAAGTTCAACACAATTTTCGATACCGACTGCGCTCTTTCATTTCTATCTGCCACAACCCGCCCAAATCCTGGCCTTTTTATCCTTCCAATGACAAAATTTCCCCTTCCGGATGGCGTTGCGACTCGCGGGTATTCAAAGCTGCCAAAACGGAGAGACTCTATCGGTGCCTTTTTCGTAACAAGCTTACCGTCGCGTCATCTCTCTGTCATTTTATTGAAGCGCCGATTCTGACCGTCACGCAGGAAAAGGGAAGGTGTGTTCCGTTGCCCCATTAAACAGGTAGAAGGTATACAAGAAAGGGGACGACTCTTAACTTATCTGGTTGTATTTTATTAAGCACCTGCTCTGGTAGGGTTTGGTCCGGCTTGCTCCCAGCACTGGTGCAATACTGGCCAGAATCCCGGGCTTGGCGCAGTCTCGTGCCAATGCTGGGATGTAACCCTCAGCCGGACCCGCCCTATCGGAATAGTTCTGTTAAGGGTGAAGTGAAATACGTTATCTGTCGCTCTCTCTCTCGCTCCACCGTGAGACCAATGGCGCTATCTCTCTCACACTAATGGCTCCGTCACGTGACTTTCACTTCACCTTAACTATTCCGATGTTAACTTATCCGGTTGTCCCTTGTATCCGACAAAAGCACGTGTTTTCGAGCAAATAAACATACTGTAACGCATATAGAGATGAGAATTAACTAGGCACATTATATTACATAGGTGTCTAGAATAGCTCGGACAAATTATCGATTGACGACATGACTACAGCCTTTATCGGACTTTTCAAGAGAGCAAACGTTTGACAGTTCGTACTTGAGATAAATAGTGTCATTGTAATTAATAGTAGGGGTAGTAGTAATAGTGGATTCATTAACAATATTGTGGAGCAATTATTCGATAAATAATTATTCACGCATAATTAGATGAAATTAGAAAAAGTTTATTGGTCTCCAGCCATTTACAAAATGCGACCCTTCGCGACGACAATCGAGTCTTCACTGCTCCCGTTGTATTTCAGTCCGTAACACCGATTCTTCGTTGTCTCGTGATTCCACTCGTCCTCATCTCACTGCCATCCTTCCGCCGCTCACACACGCATACTCACTATTAAATTAAGTAAATAGTTACTTAAATGGAATCAATATTTATTTAAATGAAATAAATATTTTGCTTAAACCAAATAAACGGTGGCCGTCAAATAAATTATTTTCTGGGTGTATATTGCCAATTGGCCATCGACCTAAGTCCTTCAGCCAACGGTAATTAATAATAATAATAATAATATCCACCCCAAACCCAAGTACGCATGTTGTTGATTTCGCTCGGTCGTAGCAATACGTTCGTACTCTATATCGACCAAAAAGAATATCACATAGCCCTCCTTCAAATATTAATCTTATCACAGTATTGCCTGTCATTAGTTCGTTCAAGTCTAAACCGACGTTTATTTTCCATCCTTATCAGTTCTTTTATTTTCTAACTACACGCGTCAAACAAAACTCACACCGGAAAAACGTTGTTTGACGAATGTGGAAACTACAGAGGGGAAAAAAGAAAAACACAAAAAAAATAGTAATCCATTTGAGTGATAGGATAAACAAAAGCTCGGAACACACAGTCTTTTCAGCGAAACGCTACAATACAACCCAGTGATATCGATAGTTTGAGTTTCCTTTCCTTTTGCACCCGTCCCCTCTGTCTCTCCGGCACCCCCTTTCTCTCCCTTCGCCGCTCGTTCTCGTCACGATATTGCATCGCGCGGAGGGAGCCGAAGTATCGGAAAAAATGTTTGAAATGAAAAGAATAAAATAAATAAAGAGAAAAAGAAAAAATGGAAGAGCGACAGAAAGAAAAGAGACGAGGCAGAGATGAGGACGTGTTGTATGGATCGACGAGTGACTAGGACGAAGCTCGACAATGGTACTGAAACCGGGCGCATTGCCGCGTCTACCTAGGTACCCGTTTCAGCGAGCATATTGAACGGTACACACAGCTCTATGGTGGCAGAAGCGAAAAAGACAAAAGTGGAATCCAGGAAATAAGTGAGAATCAATCGGACGACTAATGTCTCTAAATACATTGAAACGGATGAGGATCAGAGAACGATTAACGTCGATGGATGAAGAAACTTGGAAAATATATCGCGGAAAAATTTAATTGATTGCCGTTAGGAAGAAAACTTCATTTGTCGTTATTCGGAAAAAAACTCTGTTGATTGCCATTTGGAAAAAAAAAAACTTCTTTCATTACGACTAGTATAAAACTTCATTCATTACGACCAGGAAAAAACTTAATTCATCACGGTTAGGGAGAACTTCATTAATTGCTGTTAGGAAGAAAAATACTTCGTTGATTGTTATCAGGAAAAAACTTCATTAATTGCTATCAGGTAGGCGTTACTCGATGGCCATTGCCGAATGGGGCGATGCATGCCGATTTGGGTCAAGGGTTGTTTTCCATTGCAACCGCCATTGCAGAAGCGATATTTCCTCCAAACGGAGTATACAACGGTAAACATAATCTTAGAAAAATCGCAACAAAAAAAAAAACTTAACTTGTTGTTATTCAGAAAAAATCACTTCATAGATTACCACTAGGGCAAAAAACTTCAATGATTGCTATTAGAAAAACAAAGCTTCCTCTATGAGGAAGCCAAACGAAGCTTCATTAATTGTTTTTCGGAAAATTCTTCATACATTGTTATTCGGAAAAAACTCCTGTGATTGTTATTCAGGAAAAAAAAAAAAAAAAAAAAAAAAAAAAAAAAACCTCATTCGTTGTTATTCGGAAAAAGTTCCATTAATTGCTACCAGGAAAAAAAAACTCTATTGATTGCTGTCAGGTACTCGCTACTCAACGGGCATTCCTAAAGAGGGCAATACATGCCGATTTGGCTGGAGGGTTGTTTTCCATTGCAACCGCCATTGCAAACACGATATTTCCGCGAAACGAAGAATGCAACCGTGAAAATACTCTTCACAAAATTGCGAAAAAGAATTCCGTAGAACTTCCAACTAGGTCAAGTCAAAATGCCATTGGAAACGCTTCGTATTTAAAGTTATCTCGAAGCCAATGAAAAGAAGCCTTTTACAGCCAGTTTTATATTGATTTCATTGAGTTTGGAGACTTACGCTCGACTAACTCTTTCGCCACCACTAAAAAGAAGCGAATAATCTGTTCCTCATTTATAGGAAATCACGCGTGTTTGCACGACCGCGCGTTTTGACTGCTACGTTTGAGCCGTAGGTGGAAAAACACGTCGGAAATGAACGCTCAAAGTGCAAATATGCTAAAGGCGATCGGAGCAAAATTCAAACCCGGAGCCCGGAAAAAAAAAAACCTACTATTTTTACCAATTTTTGCTGGACGTAAAAAATAGCAGAGCTCCGTTCTGGCGGTTCTCTCCTGTCTACACGACAATTGTTTTTTGTAAAACATATACGTGTGTACATAACGGCGGAGGTCGATCGAATAATAAAACCGGCTGTTCTATAATTGCAATCGCATAGCATCCACCGGAGGTGTCAACAACAGAGGTAAATGGAAATCTACGAGGTCGGGATCAGAGAGACGTGGGCGCCTCGATCGCGAATAGTTTCTCAAAGTCCGTATATAGTAACGGGACAATGTAAGGTACTGATCCCGAGATAATCGTACAAATGAGTGCCTAAAAGCAACGTTTTCCGACAGATAAATCGTCCCCGAAGAGATCCGTACAATCGTATGAAAAATCAATTTCACACGTCACAAATAATACTCAAACTGAATTAATCTAAAATTGCTTGAATCCTTTTTTAATTATAAGACAAAACCTTTTTCTTTAACTTTGTGTAAATTATTTAAATATCTTGTAACTTAATTTTACAAAACCTTACAAAAAGTGTTATCCAATTATACAATTGTAATTTTTTTGGCAAAAATAAGACATCTTCGTAAAATGTTGACTTCTTGATCGATTCTCCCCAAATTTAATACCGAAAATTGTTAAGCCTATCGTATCTTTTAAAAGTCTCGACAAAAGATTACCAAATTCATTTGACTATCTTGAGGGAAGCGATACAGTCTGCCAAAAAAATGTATAACTTCCTAATCTTTCTTCAACAGTTACGGCAAGAGTGGCGTAGCAAAAGTTGTTAAGGCAGAAATGCATATTCTTATATAAATCATATTAAAAGTGTATTAGCCCGTCGAAGTACGTCGGCTATGGACGCTGTCGAAATAAAAGTAGGTTAACGAAGCGCGGGTAGGGAAAGGTTAGAATAGGAACGGGGTTAGGTTAGGAGTGGGAGGTTAGCATGGTAAAAACCCTCACGGCTATACCTGGAGTGAACACTTATAAAAATATAAAATATAAAAAATATAAGTACATATTGACCCGTACATAAACAAATAAATCAATAAATTTCCAGTGTAAAAACTCGAAATGCTCTCATGTCGTGTAGACAAAGTTAACGTACTTTGAAAATCACAGTAACTCCTTGGTAAAAAAAATAGGTTTTGGCACTTTGTCATAACGGAGACGGGTATTACTGTGCGTCCATCTTCCCGCAGCCAGATATCTACCGCGAGAAAAAAGATTATATAACTGGATGTTACTCACGGCTGTTTAAAATTTAATTGAAAAGCGGTGGCATTTACGTTCCAAATTTGTGTTTCAGGTTCAGAAGGATGAGGCAATCTTTGTTTTCCGCGCACGTATAAAATCATTCACTGCTCTCTCATCGTCCGGCTATCCCCTATGCGTGGAACAGGTTTTTTCGGGCGTTACTCAGCCGAAGAATGCGGCCCGCGCACGCTTCGACTTTTATTTTATTTATGAGTGTGCGTCGAATTTTTATTTGTATTTTTCATCTCCAAACTTTTAGTCTTTGTGCAGTCGCTGCGCCAGAGATTCCACCGAAGGAATCTAATTATTTTAATGAGTAGTGATATTAATAAAACAATAAATTTAAAAAAATGCACCGACTTTGACAACCTTTCACAATATTTTAAATATAGAATTCTGCCTCAAAGACGTAACAAGGATCTACGTGTAAAAAAAATAATTATGCATTGCATGTCATTCGCGATTTTTGCATGTGACTATTTCTATGTACTTTAAAAACTATTTTGCATGTACTTAAAAAAAAATGTTTTGTTCACCAACGTCCACATTCGTTCTTGTTAATTTCACAAAAAATTATATATATATATTTGTAAAATGAACAAACCTTTTTTTTTTAATGAACAAACATTTTTTTAAATTTCCTATCCGTAAAATTTACTATTACATAAAACTACCAAGAAAAGAATTGAATTTTGTGGACGTCCGTGGACAAGAAACGTTAGTACCCATTATTTTTTATCTGTTTTCACTGTATAGGTCCGATAACCCTTATTACCGCGAGACTGATCGTCATAAGCTGAGTTCTATCGCATTTTCCGTACACTGATCGTCATTACCCCAAACATTCAGACAACGGCGATAACTGCAATATATTTCGATCAATAACACAGCCCGACTGAGAAAAAGTATTGTTATTTCTACTCTACGGAATATTTCCCCAAGAGAACGTTTATACATATAGTTTCTGTTGATAGATATTTAAATGGACAAACTATAATTATATTTGCTATTATCATTTGTGATCATTGTCCTAACTTTAAAATATAGACGTTCCGTCAATGAATTATATTTTATAGTAGCAAGTGACTATAACTATGTAATTTTTTTTTCTCAGTGCATTATGAGTTTATTTCAATATCGACAGGATTTTTTGAATCAGAATTCTTGTCCGAGAAATCAAATATCGCCCCTAGGTGCCCCTATCTTTTGCGTAATACAGCTCCGGCGCGGTCATTCGTAGTCGGTAATTCAGTAAAAGAATATTTTTTGACTCTCCGCTAGAGCCGAAAGTATTTCATTAAATACTGCGGGGCACGGATGCAAGAGTGCTTGCGTCGCTTCACTGAATTCATCGTTACGACACAAAGCGCCGCCAAATGCACCATATCGAATCATAAAATCCTCTCACAGACCATTAAAGACCAAGCTCGGTTTAATTGGCAAACGATAAAGAACATTTTTAAAGCAGGGATTACGGCCTAATGCCCGTTAAACAAAACAGTTCCATATATATTTATAGTACAATGAATATGGTCGACTGGAGATAAAACGCAAATTTTATCTTTTCATGCGTCCATTCCACGGATCTATTTTTCTACGTTAAAAACCGCCTTTGTGCAAAATTTTGTGCTAAACAATGCGCACCAAATTGAAATTGCAAGTGTAATAAAAGTTCCCTAAATCGATTATTAAGTAAATAATAATCGATTTAGGAAAATTGCTGAAGCCAAATACTCGAAACAAAGCAAAAATGCTGATAATCTTTGTTTGAGTAGTGGTAAATGTATTTACTGACAATATTTTACATAATGGGGACGTTAATGGATTTCAAAGAGTACTTACAGTATATATTTCTATTGGCAACGGGCTATCGACCTAAGTCCTTCAGCCCCTGATGTGTCTTTTTCCTACTAGCTAGTGCATTCGTATTTAATTGAGAACAATTGCCTTAAGTTATGTTTAACTTAGGTTATATCTTCATTTGCCATTCTCTCGAGGTGTTGATATGTTGTGAGTGCTGGGTATTTGCTGGTTTTATATTTTGCGTCGGTTGTATACAGAGCGATTGGACGTTCGGAATTTGAGCAGAGGCGAACCTTCTGGTAAGTATTTGTATTCTTGTAATTATGAGTGTAATTTTCGTTTTTTTCGTAGAGTATATATATTTTATCGTAGAGTGTGTTAGAGCCGTTACGTAGAGGCCTGTTCGGTTGTCTTATTCTTCGTGTCAAGCTCCAGATAGCGCAGGTCTTAGCTGTTTTTATTTTTTGTAATTGCTATTTTCTTGCAGTTTGGGCGTATATAATCTCCGTATGTTATTATTGGTCTGCATATGCTTTTGTACATTGTAACTCGATGTCTTATATGGATCTCTCGCTCTCTGAATTATATCTTCCTGAAGTGTAACGCTCTTGCTGACACTTTCTGTTTATAGTATTGTAGGTGGTAAGTGAAGTTAATTTTATGGTCTATGAAAATGCCTAAATATTTTGCGCGTTGCTTAGGTGGTATTGCTACGTTGAATAATTGGATTTTTGGTGATTGCGGATTTATTTTGTAATTGAAGATTACATGTTGAGATTTAAGTGGTTTTTGTTTGCGCTGCGATTTGTTGAACCATGCCCACTGTCTTGTCGACAGTAGTTTGGAGTGTTTCTATCGTTTTGTGTACATTTTTTTGGTGTGCGCTTATGGCTGTGTTGTTGGTAAATTGTACAATGTATTGGCTGAAGTCTATTGAATCTGTGTTATTTAGGTTATAATTGGACATATCATTGCAGTAGATGTTGTGGAGCAGAAGGGACACACGGAACGCCTCGATTATATATAATAGCTGATTTTTTGTTTTGCAGTTTGGCAGTTTCTATGTTAGAGGTAAGGATTGTGAGGGCATTTAGCGTTCATTTTCTATTTCTGAAACCTAATTGGTAGGTCTTTATTCGATTAACAGGATTATTTAAGTTAATTTTTCCTTGGTACAGACAATTTTAAGCCATTTAGCTTGAAGATAATAAATAAATAAATAATTGGTTTCGATAATAAGCTGCCAATACGAAGTTTATTTCACTGAATATTGATGCAGGTCCCCTGTATCGTTAATTACTTGATAGCCGATTTAATGTAGATAATTGTCATGATGATAAAAGGATTACAAGCGTAATTAGAGCTGAGAGGTCGTGAATGATTTGCGATGAGTCGAAATCAATTTTTCTTCTGAAGCAGGTAAGTTTTCTACCAAAGTCACGACTGGAAAACTGAGAGAAGGTTTTCATCTCGGGTCTCTCAAGAATGTTCTTGAAACGAGGTAAAGAGATCTTCAGGGGCTTCTTCATCCCGCGGGAAATATTAGCATCTTGCAGGAAGAGTCAGAAGGAACGACCCCGGGAGGGGGGAGAAGCGAGTCACAGGGGAGAGGCAAAAACCGAGGCATAACCTGGGTAAAGTTATAATAGACGCCTGCCGTATCACTTATTTAGTATCAAACGAAGGAGTTGCCGCTTGAATTTTTGCGGCCACTTTAACTTAATACGGATAATCTTAATATTCTTTTGCCGAGGAGAAAAAAAATAGAGGCGAACATGATGAAGAATATTTCAATGATTCTATTTGTAACGTGAAACAAGATTTATTACTGGAAATCTAGTAAATAATTCTAAGAGACCAATAATAACCAACCAGAAGAACTATAACATTAAATCTGTAATTAATTTTTATCCGAATATTCGAAAGTCCATAATTTCCATTATTGCATATTCAACTTACGAATCGACGACGTATACACAGAAAAGGTGAAGTTTCGAGATAAAATGAAAAATCAATCTCACCAATGACAAGTTTAAATAAATAAAATTGAAAAAAAATTGACGATTAATGGATTATTGAGAAAAGGGCGGGTGTAGAGGTACAAATGGACCTTAAAACCCAGAATGAGGCTGGTTAAAATTTTTTAACTCTCCCCTCGAAGTTGGCGTTCACTGTAAGTACCACGTCGGATAGCCGGAGAGTGCCTAAGTAATTCCACTGTATAAATCCTTTCGGGAATATAATTCGGCACTTAGGAAAAAGTATGCCATCGATTATAGCGACTCCGGTGAGAGCTTATGCTGGCATGTAGTCAAGTGCGGTCGAACCACTCTCGAAGCATTACATACATCCGTTAAGCTTTCAGTGATGAATAAATAATTCAAAATCTAACTACCGGCACGGAACGACCGGTCCATTGTCCATAAATCCGCGGCCATATATTATTTCGCATGCGATCCATGTTTCTCTCGAGGATTCACGTACTTGTTTCTGTGCACGCTCGTATTCGGAACAATTAATAAAAAAAATACACACACACACATTCAACGTGAATACAACCTCGTTAACATAAATAACAAGACCCATGAACTAAACCCTCTCATACGTATAACGGGCAAATCCCTTTACGTGCGTTTTCGTGTGCTATCCGTTGGAAAAGGTTAATTTCGCTCTAAGCATATATATGCACATTTATCGTCATGTGCGGGACACTTGTTTACCGGCAATGTCAAAAAGTGTTAACACAATTTTTTTTTTTTTTTTTTACTTGTGCATGTCAAGAATATTGAAGAATTATTTGAGATTTGCCATTGCTGAACACGGAAATAAATACCAGAAGGCACTCGCATGCTAATTTTAATTTCAAAATCGATCCCACAAGAAAATACGTACGGGGATAAAATTTCGATTTTTTAATACTCTTTAAATTTTATTTTTTTTCTTCGATTTGAAACCACTGGATTTTCTTGCTGATTCTGAGTATCAAGAATATTGAAGAATTATTGCCGATTTTTAAGAACCATTACTTAACACGGAAGTAAATACCGGAAGTCATTTGTACGCCAATTTTAATTGGAAAAAATCCATCCTACTGCACCGAAAAAAAGGTTTGGTAATATCAAACTAAGCTGCAGTTGCGGCTGGCGAAAGAAATATTTGGTCGATTGAAAGAAATATTTTGTTGATTGAACGAATATTTAGTTGTTTGACCGAATATTTAGTTGCTTCAACAAATAGTTATTTGGATTTAACAAACATTTTGTTCAATCGACCAAATATTTCTTTCGCCACCCGCAACCGCAGCTTAGTTTGATATTACCAAACCTTTTTTCGGTGTGGGAAAAACACGTACGGAGATAAAATTTAGATTTTTGAATGCCCTATGCAATCATTTTTTTTTTTTTTTTTCGTCTACTGAAAACCCTCCGATTTTCCTCCATTTATCTCGAAACATCTCTTGATTAATGTTAAAAAAAATTGCCGAAAAACTGGCACGAGATCCAACTGCCCGCTCGACTTCACTTCCTCAATGTTTACTCCACAACATCGTTACAAATGCGAAACGCTCACCAAACATTCCTCCACTATTTAAAACGATCATAATTGTTTGTCATCAAAAACAAGACTCACAACTTTAAACGACTTATAAAAAATTATGCTCAGGGGGTTAAAGAAAACCGTTAAAAAATGTAGTTCTAATCAAAAATTCTTCACAGACACATGACCGGAGAAGAAAGAAAACGAACCTTGCGCCAGTCTCAAAAACGGATGCCGCAACGGACGGTTTTGGCGCTTCGGTAAATAAAGTAAACCTACATATAAAAAAAATTCCAATAAAAAGTTTACCTCCTCGGCGAATAAAAAAAAACGTTAAAAAAATGTATCAACGATCTTAAATTCTTCACAGACACATTACCGTTGAATAAAAAACGCACCTTGCGTCTGACTCTCAAAAACAGATGCCGCAACGGAGGGGTTTAGCGGAGGGGGTATTCGGTATAAAAAATAAACCTACATACATCCATATAAAAAAAAAGAAAAAAAAAACAATCGGAATACAAGCTTACCTCCTCGGCGAATTCAAAGTCACCGTCAAACTTCCTCTTGCACTCCGCCACGGTGACAACGACGATAAAAACCGTGACGGGAAGCACCCACGAGAACCTCATAGCGAAGTTTAGTCCTCCTCGTCGTCACAAAAAAAAAAACAATTCACGAGGTAAGGATTCTACTACACGAGTCCTTGTCGGCCTTGTCGGTAGCCGGCGGCGGGAGGGAAGGGGGGAGGGGGGTGTCGAAGGTTTATATATATATATTCCGTCACTTGCACCGTGTGTAACGTAATCGCGTTTATCGCCGGGAAATCAATCCACCGGGGAAAAAAGGGGAGGGAGGGTCTTCGCGAGGGGGGGGGAGGGGAAAGAGTAGCCCACAAGATCGCGTGCAGTGCGCAAAATAGAAAGTATATAACGTCGTACTACTAGCTTACGAAAACAGCACAGTTGACGGTTGGAAGGGCGTCGATCTTACCGACGGACACACGGAAGGGGGTATCGAGAGAAAACAAAAAACCACGCCGACCGGAAAATTAATCCCGCACACGTTTTTGTCCTCGTCGCGTCGTATTTAGGGTTTCGAAAGAAAAAAACTGTAACTGTCAGTGGGCCGCGTAGCGCGACGTGCACGCACGATGTTATGCACGTTAAGCGTTGAAAAGCCGGGACCGATATTGTCCTGCTTCAGGAGTCGAACGAATAGTGACTGCGCGAGGAAGGGTAAGCCGATGCGAGCGACGCACCGCCGCCAGTACGCTGACGCCTATTGGTCGGATTTCTCGCTAGCTTGGACCAGCGGCGAAGCGGGGGTGGATCGGTGGGGGGGCCACCGGCAGGGGGGGGGGGAGGCAGCGGGTATACATAGTATACATTAGAGAGGTCCTCTCTCCGTTCTCTCCCTCCAAACCGCGCCATTTCACCGGCGGAGTTGCCGCGCGAGCGCGTGGTCACACCGCGGGCAATGCGCCAGTCGATATCACCTCCGCGCACCCCGGATCGGCAGAGACACAGCGACTCCTTTCTCTCCTCTCTTCGCTGACTCTGACAGTCGCGTCACCTGCCGCTCCCACATTGTCTTCTTCGATATCGTTTGTCCATCACACAGATTGCTACCAGTCTGGATGGGTTTTGGCGCTTCGAGTCATCGTCGATCGCTGTTGCGGCGTCGAACGCGACCCGCGGAGGGGGATGAAAAGTTTGGACGGCACGGCCATGGAGTTGGAAATTGGGAGGTATTTTTCGGGACTATAATGGAACGGGGGGAATTACTGTCGGAGAGGGCTTTGAACACTGTAATCGAAAGGGTACTTTTTCGTTATATAGAGTAAATTTACTTGTTACATCGAAGATGTATCCGTAATTGGTCAATGGATTGCCTTAATTTTTTAGAGGTTCTACATCTGAACTTAGTTTTTCAATTATGTAATGGAAATGAGGATAACCATCGAAGGGAGTGCGCTGAGTAAAATTAGACGGTGCGCGGTTGGATATTGTACGGGATGTTAAATTGGAAGATGTTTTTAAGACGAATATATTTAATCGGGGTCGGACAGAAATTTTAAGGGATGTACAAAAAAAATGGGGTGAATTATGAATGAGTGCGAAAATAATTAAAACACTCGATTTCCACTATTTCTGTGATCCGAATAATCGTTATTGATAAAATATCTATATCACGTGGAAATCAATGTCGGCAAGTATTTATTATTTTTGAGCTTTCACAGTCTGTTTCTATTCCCGTTACAGCTCCATCTTCCCCAAAATTAATTTGCATCCGAAATATCGAGCATTACTCGATAATTGTTATTAAATAGGGAAAATCTGTGTAGAATCAAAAAATGAGTTCCTCAGATATTTAGTAAGCTCGAATAACGAATGACTCATTGGGTTCAATGAACAATTAAATTAAACGAAATTGGAAGATCGAAATATTTTTATATGATATTCTTACTCGACAAAAGGGCCATTTTTTTTTAAAGAATATAGGCATTTCGAAGCGACTTTAATAGTCGCTTCGTATTTATTGTCTAAAGCTCTGACAATATTCTCTGATCGTGTATTGATATAAAGATAGAGTATAATTTCGAACTATTCTATCAAAAAGTGTGCGCATGCGCAGACCGGTCACCGAGTTTGTTTCTGCTCTCCTTGAAGCTTCACTTTTCCCAAAAAATAATTTGCATGCGAATTATCGAGATTTGCTATTGTTAAAGGGTAGGAATCGATATTGAATCGAAAGTTGCACGAACGAAAAGTGAGTCCCTCCCATATTTGATAAGTTAGAATAATAAATGGCTCATCGCTTTTAAAAAATAATTACGATAAACTAAATCATAAATTCAAAATATTTACATATGATACGGAGTCGTGTAGAGTCCAATAATTTTTAACTCAGCCGGAGGCAAAAACTTTTATTCAGTAGTCACGTCGGAATATGTCTGGCATGCGAGCCGTACGCCCGGAGCTATACGGCAAGTAGAAATATCGGTCTGTGCTCAAACGCACCTATATACCGGCGGCGCACCGTGAATAAATTGTAGAGTACCCAGTTAATGCACGTTCGAGGAAATATCTCGGGAGACGTAAGTTACCGGAGGGCGTGGATGGATCAGACGACGGTAATTAATTAAGACACGTAATAATGAGTTTTTGCTTGCTTCATTTACCATACTTTATCACCCCGGGATTCATCGACTTACAGATATATCACAACCGTTACACTATTATGCAGTTATCAAGTGAATTATTACGAATAGTCACCATGAAGGAAGATACTTTACTGCTACCGTAGCGAAATATTAACATTACGAAGTCGACCTCTTTTTTTTTTTTTTTTTTTAAGATATCTCGTTTAGCGAAATTTACCTGATTCGACTATAAGGTGACGAAGCAACGTGCCTTTTGCATGCTATTCAGGCAGAAAACAATGTAGACGACTCGTGCGTGCACTGGAGGGTCGGCATGTTCCACCGCAGGCTCTATCCGCCTCTTCACTTCAAATGTACGTAGTGCCACTTATCCACTGAAATCACAGGGAGATAAAGATGCAATAACGGGGATAAGGTGGTTCTGTTTTTTTTTTTTTTGTTGCTGTTACAACTTAGGACACAAAATTGCGGTCCGCACGGATACGTAGTGCCACTTGTCAACTGTAAACGTATATAGATCAAAGTTAGACGATTCTTTTGAGTATCGGCTGAAACGACCAGTTTCTGATAACCTCGGTATATCGGGTTACTCAAACCAAGAAGGCGTATTTTATGCGCTTGTACACAGAAGATACATCCATCTGAATTTAGTCACGCGATATATTATTTTATTCCGATAAATAATATTTCTACGAATTATGAAAATTCATACATGCTTTATTCATTTTGTTAACCGGTTCGCTGTTTTAATTCAGTAAATAATATTACTGTGGATTATGAAAATTAATGTTGGCAAGACAAGTAACCTTTCACATGCTCTATTAATTTTATTAAACCGTTCACTGTTTTTTTACGACTCTTCATTCTGTATATACGCTTGTCAAGTTCTTTTTGTTGATTTCTCAAAATAAATTATATTGATAAAAATTCACATTTCTGAAGACAAAAAGTGATTTATTTGACATATTCACAACAAAAAGTGATTTAAATTTTTTAGTATTTTTATACATTTGTAGTGGTCCTTCCCCTTTTACATAACCCACCTCCCCCCTCCGAATTGCGTCCGCAGCCGACTTACCCCCTTACTTTCGCATTCGCACAAAGTCACAGAGAACCTGCGGAAAAGCTGGCCATACACAGACGGCGTTTTCTCCCGAGATTGGTGTTCCTACAGGGTAATCACTAATCTCCGAGAAAATTGCCATCCGCTTCACGATTCGTTGCACTGGCCAGCGCGCGGCTAGGCGGTCACCCAACCAAGTACTGACTGCGAGCGGTACTGCTTGGCTTCGGGAACCGCCAGAGCCGCACACCAACCGCTCACCTATCGCGATCGGTGAACTTTTTACTAATACCTTCCTCAAACCAGTTGGAGAGATAAAAAAAACCAATTATTTTTGACGTGCGGAAATTAATGTTGTAACGAAGCGGTTAAAAGAAACAAACAATTCTCTAATAATTTGTCTCTTACAGAAAACATAATTTTACGTTAACCTTGAATTGCAACATGTTAATAGATTTTTTGAATATAATTAGAACCGTTATTCTTAAGGTGCGGTGACGTACCCATGGAGTTGCTCCGATGGCAACAAATCACGATACAAATTTTCTTCGAGACAATCAACTTCGCGATTGCGTGCTAACTAGCTTTCGCTGCAGCACTGATGAACGGAATGCATGCGAATTTGCATTTGTTCGTAAAATCAATTCTCAGAGGTCAGAAACTGATCGATTTGCCGACCAACGAATTTCCTTGCGAAGCAAAACTTCCATTATGAATGTCCGTAAGCGCGTAAGTAGCAAAGAATAACGATCCAACTTACCAATCGGATCGACCGGTTGAGGTTCGCTAGGCTCCGGAGACTTTTTCAAAGCCTCCTCAGCAGCTTCAGCGTCGATTTTGAATGGACTATCTTCAACCGTCACATTATCACTGTAACATAGACACAGATACGTTCATAAAAAATTTCACAACAACTTTTAAAAAGTCGGTAAAATCAACTGAGCCCCGATTGTACTGAGTCATTTATTGAACATTCGATTACGCACCATGAAATTCCTACTACCGGTGTTTCGCGTTTTATAAGATTTCGCCAGTGCTCGTGAACTTCGTTGATAACGTGCAACGCGAAATCCTTGGGTTTGGGCTCGCCGTTGAATGCGAACTGGTTCTCAGGCTTGCCGTCAGGGATCTTGTAGATTTTGAACCACTCGATCGTTGCCTTCATCAAGCCCGGGTAGATCTTTTCAACGTCCGCGATATCTGCAAATACACGTATCGTTTATGTACAAAACAATTCCTACCTAGTATTTAAAAAGTTATTCTATTTCATATCAGCCAATCGCGGAGATCATGTCGTCGCTTCTTCGGAGTGATTTATAGCTATGCAAGGTATCGATAAGATTATTTCATGTGATCGTAAACTATGTAAAATTCAAAGATAAGGAAGACTAATAAAATCTTGGCAATTTGTAAAAGGTTTCTACCTCCCCCCAGAAAAATAAATATTATTATTATCGCTATATTAATGTACAGTAACGACCATCGCGAAGCCTAACAGTAGTATCAATCTAGGTAACTATGATTCACTCGTGGCCTTGATGCAATAAATTACGTAACAAGTGTCGCAGCGTTATCGAAGAACTCGAGGCGTGTTCGAGCCTCGATTCCCTCAAAATTACGGGCGGTCGACAATGGAGCACTATGCACTATGCACTATCATACTACACACGAGCCTCCAATTAATCACACTCACCATTCATTTGATCCGCCAGTGGGTCATTAACATCAATAACGATAATTTTCCAGTCAGTTTCGCCTGTAATGCAATTGATAGTTCCGCTCAGCGTGTTGCAATAACGAGATTAGGGTAACGCGACGTGTTACGCGTAATTCGCGATAAGCCTCGCGTCACGTACGAAGATAGACACGCGCAACGTATGTTGAATTGTCGACGTCACGTTACGCGGTCGCGTACTCACCCTCGTCGATAAGAGCGACCGTTCCAAGGACCTTGACCTTCAATACCTCGCCGCGTTTAGCAACCTTAATTAAAAAATTGAGTGGTTACTCGTAGCAGGTAGCTTTTTATTGACTGCACATCGAGCCACTTACCCTGTATCCGATTTCTAGGACGTCGATTGGATCGTTGTCTCCCTTAAAACCCGTTGCCTCGTCCAATACTTCGGGATTTTCCCAAGTCTAAAACAGAAAAATAATTTTAGCATTTCATTTATATGTAATATCGCGATTTAATTTGGTAGGAGCAAATTGTAACGCTTCAAGAAGGGCATTTGTTTATATTTAGTGGGGATATTCGGGGGGAGATGGGAAGGAGGGCGACGAGAGTCTGCCGTCCAGCATTCCTACGCCGCAGATGTCGGCGTTCTACCAGGCAAATTTTACTTTCACTGCAATATTCACGGAAACGGTCGGACAAATGTATAAAAAAAGGGATCTGCCCTTGTTCCAGGTATATCACCTTTATTAATGCTGACATTTCTGTATATTGACTTGCCCCTCCCCGCTCCGCCTCCAACTCCCTTTAATATATGTTACTGGCGTTGATGAAATAAAATTTCCAAATTAAACAACGAGACGCATACGAGCGATAAAAAATGTTGTGGGCTAGTTATGAAATAGTCGCGGAGAAAACAGGTAAATCGCGATTTGTTACCGTCTGAGTCTGCATCGCGTGCTTTTACAGCGTTTCAACTCGTAAATGAAAAAGAAAAAAAAAACCACGCTTTCACGCACCTAATGCTGATCGCTTATCTACTATATTGCTGTATAGAAAAAACGACTCCTCTTCATAATTGCGATGCAATGATAAAAAAAAAGAAAGTATTTCGGCGAATCTACCGTAGATCGGTGAGAGATCGCGTTATCGGGCGCGATAATCATTGGTGTGTGAGTGGCAATAACGGAGCGTGAGATCATATTGCCGCGAATAGAAAGGTCACATCGTTTCCGCCGACGTGTACGCAATCACATGCAAAACGAGGCTGGAACAAAGCAGCACTGCCATTGGATGACATTGTACCAGAAGGAGGGGGGAGGTGGGTTGGAGCAAAACAAACAGAAAAAAAGTACAATCTCTTTTCTTTGTTCTCACCTGGGGCAAAGCTCCGTAATTCCAAATGTATCCGTGATGAGGGAAGCAGTTTGCTACGAAACGAATCTTTCCCTTCTTAACATCCTGCTTTATGGGATTGAGGCTTTCCTTGAGATTAATTTCCATCTTGGCGTTGGTCCATCTCGGCACCTCCACGACCATGTGAAATACTTTCTTGGTATCGTCCGCATACAGCGGTATGTCGTGCATCGGCGACACTAGTCCGCTATCATTTTCTGAAACAAATCATTGGCATCGTAAAACACTTGCGCGAGATCAATAAGCGAAGATATAAAAAAAAATTTGAATACAATGTTTTGATCCAAATGCATTGAATTGCACAAATCCTGCATATTTTGCACAGGATACAAGGACAACATACTGCAAATAATAATTAAAAAAACACTTGCAGCGATGAGATTGATAATTCAAAACTTTTTGATGAATTTGACTGAGCTCGGTAGAACATTTGCTCTTAAAAACAAAAAAATGTTACTTGATGACTTTTTAAAAATTTTGCCACGAATGCATTGAATCTAACGAACCCTACAACAAACTGCACAGAATAGAAGATAACATATAACGAATAAAAAAACAAACTTGTAGCAGCGAAATAAAAATTTCAAAACCTCTTGATGGATCTTACTGACCTCTGCGGAATGTTTGCTCTTAAAAAGAAAACAAAATTACTCGATGACCTTTGAAAAGTTTAGCGTTGCTGTGACTATTGCAAGAATTCAGAGATCGAGCTACAGCATCGTAGACTGTATAATACATTCTCTAAACCGATTACCGTTACGCTCGTTCGGGCATAGAAAAAAAAAACTTAATACCGACAAAAATGGGAAAGTCCAGCTGTTAGAAAAAAAAAAAAAACTTGCCGTTAGTAGTGCCATAAGGAGAATAGAAAGGATCGAAGTGGACGATCTGTATAGTCGGGAGTGCGTCTAACGATGAAAATTGAAGTGTCGATAGTCGAAGGGTCAACGTGATAACGCTCAATAGAGCAATTTTAATTTAAGATATTTCGATCGACCGGTCATCGCGTCACGCTGGAACACGACCTTTAGAGTGCGAGCGACGCCAGAGTCTAATGCGATTGGCCGAATAAACACACGAGGTTATGAATACTTACTGAAATATAATCTGTAGTCGGTTGAATTTGGTGCACCGCGCTCGACCGTGCTGTACGACATTTTTCGGCTGTGTGATTCGCAAGTGGAGAACCGTGCGAGGTTAAACCGACGTTGAGCGGTAACTAAACCCAACGGAATCGAAGACCCGTTCAAACTGAACCGACGGAACACGTGCAACGTAGCCGCGGCCATCCTGACATCTGTCACCGGCAGCGAGAACGAACCGCGAATACATTGCTCGACGACGTGTCGCAACGGACTGCCGATAAGAAGTGCGCGCAAAAGTAACAAACCATTTTCGTCGGACAGGGGGATTACAATTTTCACGGCAGTTGCAGGAACGCTCTCCGAATAACACTTTTGTTGGCAGTTATTCGACGACTGTGCGTCAACCTACCTGCATTCGATATTAAAATTACCTGATGAATTTGTTGTTAAAAGCTATATAATTTTACTCGTAATTTTATTCATTGTGTCTATCGCGCGTACGATTTCATTGTTATTTATTTTCCTTCGATAAAAGGAAGGCGATAAGGAAATTTGATACTAAATCTTCAGTCTACTTTTAAGGGGCTGCTGGACCTTCCTGTTTTACCGACGAAAATAGGCGATTTTTTAGTTTTCACTATTCATCGTTACTATGCGACGCGTATGCTTCAAATCTTGCACGACTATATATTAATAACATAAACGATTCGGCGTGCACTCGAATTTCGGTCGAAATCTTCCGAAAAATAAAGAAAATCTATAAACTGTCGTGGAAACCATAACATGGCCGCTGAAATGTTTACAGCATCTGTTCTGTTGGATATAAAAAATTCTAGGTCTTGCATACGTCAAAAGAGCATGCCGGCCGATTCTGTGAAGTTCTCCGAATATTCCAAAACCGTCGGAAAGTTGCTCACTCAAAAGATAATCACGCATAGTATTAACTGCGATCATTTAGTCTATCGACTTGCGACGGGTGATCAGAGCCGATGAACACGGAACGAATTTTTTTTTTTTTTTTTTAAGTTCCCCTTATGGTTTACGGAACGAATGTCGTGGGCACGATGCAAAGCCACCTGTACGTCAATCGTGACAATACGTTCACGCACTTTTGCAAACTATAATATTTAGTTTTCTTAATTCCTGGTAAGTTTTCAATAAAAATCCGACTGCACACCGAAGCGTTTATGTCAATACCATAATCCTGCATGATTTGACGCATATGTGTAGCATATTGACAACGCCCTTAAGGGGCTGCCGGAGCTGTTTTTTTCCTGTTTTAACTTGCTTTACCTGTTTTACCGACGGACCTAGAAAATTTTTTCATCTCCGAGTACAAGTTTAATGAATATATTTTTCAAAATAACCTTAACTGAGTGAATAAAATCGTGGTCTACCCAGGTCGCATGTTCGAATCCACATTATTACCGAACAAATTATTTATTGCGAGGTTCCGAAGGTATAAAGGTAAAACAAACGATAATAAACCGATTTCGAGTGATAAAAAATGCATTACGCGATCACGCAGATCGATATTCTGTATTCATTGTTTATTAACATTTTTGGTAAGCTCTGCTGTTTGTTCAATCAAGTCGATTATTTGCGACAAGGTAGTAAATTATTCAAGCAAGCAAGTAAATGGCAAGTCCAACAATGTCACTAGCAGTTGGCCGAACTAACAAATTAATTGGTCTAACGAATAGCAAACCAACCAATTTAAAAGAGTTGACCCGACGAATGTATGGTTTGGCGCTCAAACCATTAACGCAATTGGTTAAGTAAACTTAACCAATAAAACTTAAGTAAATTTATTGTGAATCCAACTAATTCGTTTTTTTTTTTTCGTGTACGATCCTTAGACGCGGACACTCAGTCCAACCGCGGAATAATGAAGTCGAGGAACGAGGTAACGTTGGTGTAAATGCCGGGGTAGCCCGGCTCGGCGCATTTAAAGCCGTACGATACAACGCCGATCGCGTAGAAATTTTTACCTATTGGGTACATCAGCGGCCCCCCGCTGTCACCCTGTAAAAAAAATAATAATTAGAACAATGAAAAATCATGTAAGTGATGCATGCAAATTGATACTATTCGAAGAACTACGCGAGATTGTAATGACCAAGTGGAAATGAATAGCATCCGCTCTTATGTTTCACGTGGGGAGTCGTTGATATTTTTCGACCGAGATTCTCTCACCTTGCAGGCGTCTTTGCCAGTGTAGAAACCAGCGCACATGACACGGTCATCGATCGTAGCGTCTTTGAAGTTTATGTAGGCCTCTTTGCACTGATCCAGGGAGACTATCGGTACTTGAATTTGCAGCAGCCGAGAGGAGACGGGACCCCCTGGGGATAAACGGATTGAACGATCGATAAGTGTGTTTCGCAAAATAAAAGCGGGAAACGTTTTTTGTCACAATAGACTTATCGGACACAGATTACTTACGGAAATATATGCTACCCCATCCGACGACGAATGGAAAAGTGCCCTCTAAATTTTTTCCTATTATATTGTCGGTGACTGGAAGGCAAAGTGGTCTTATTAACGCTGAAACAGATAACGTTTTCATGTCACAATACCGGGTATTAAAAAAAATAATTTTGGAATTAGTAACTACATATTTTTTTTATGATTTTAAAAGGATGAGAAACAATCTCGCGCTCGGTCGATAACAAATCCGATTACTTATTTTCTCTGGCACTCTTATCATTTTGGACAAACGCAAATTGGACTTTCGAGAGCATTCGATGAACTCGTAAAAATCCAATTTGCCTTTATCGCGAAATGTTAACGAGCTCGAAGAAAACGGGTTAAGCGATTTTTCTACAGACCACTGTCTTTGCCGATGCCCTTCAGGACGAACGAACAATTCACCGCGAGGGATCCCGAGAGTACCAAGAAAGATTTCCATTCAAAGCGGTATCGTAATAGCAACGAGAGAACTGCCCGAGAATGTTATTGCATGGTCTACGAAAGAATGTCTTTGCGCATTGTTGCAGCTGCACTTTGGATTTCGCACTTTCCAATCTGCGTGTGGGGTAAATGTTGTGAACTTGGTCCTTATCATATATTTAAAAGTCAAATATATATATATTATTGATTCACGTGCTGATAGGGGTGGGTCATATTCACCACTTCGACCCTATATCGAAATATTAAGATTTAAATTTTCGAATTCAACCAGCTGTCCAAAATCCGAACAGCGAATCACAACGAATACTTACGTGTAAACTGAATCTCGTTTTGGAGCCTCAAAACACCGATGTCATTGGTGTGATGAGTGGGATTGTAGTGTGGATGAATCTTCCGCCTCTCAATCAAAGCGTCGATGGGCGTCGCGCCATCGTAATCGTCCTCCAGGTCAAGATCGCCGAGGCGAACGATGAAGAGATCATCGTGTTTGTAGATGCAGTGCGCCGCTGTGAGAACGTGCCGGGCTGAGATCAAGCTTCCGCCGCATAGCCATCGAACTTTGTTCGGCGTCTTCGCTAGTGGTCGGTAACCAAGGGCCGTGATCCAAGGCCACTGACCTGTTCAATTTTTAAGATAAACAAATTGTAATTGAGTACGTTTCCGTCATTAATGTTCGCCCGATGACAAACGCTAAAAATAGCTCCAAACTTGGGAAAAAAACGACTTTAAACTTTTTTTGTGCGTTATCAATTGGTTGATCGTCTTGGTTAATAGTAGAAACTCAAATTAGTGTCATATCTAACTGGAGCAAAACATGGTTTATGCATTTTTTTTTTTTTGCACGAAAACATTTTAATGCAGACTTTGGGAGATTTACTCACAGACATTAGATT
This sequence comes from Exephanes ischioxanthus, assembly GCA_958510785.1. Classification (NCBI taxonomy): domain Eukaryota; kingdom Metazoa; phylum Arthropoda; class Insecta; order Hymenoptera; family Ichneumonidae; genus Exephanes; species Exephanes ischioxanthus. Next base: position 17,771,733 of record OY294024.1, on the reverse strand, counting down.
CAAAATTCTGAATAAAAATATTGTATCAACAATTTAAAAAATCTAAACTTGCCCAATCTTTGGAGGAGGGGGGATCACCACCACTCCCGATTTGGATAACAAACTCAGACTTACCTAACTTGGCAGGTACCCCACCGACGATTCTCGTGTACTTGGCGTCTGTCGTTCCACAAACTGGAGGTAAAAGAGGTCCATACGACGGAGACGCTGTTGGCCGAGTCAATGAATTGGTGTTATTGTTGTCGTTATTATTATTGTTGTTATTGTTGTAGTTCTTGTCTATCGTGTTAGGGCAGCAGACGTAAATTTTCTTGCCGACGTAGGTACACACGGATTGCGATAAAAAATCACGGACTGTGATTCCGTGCGGCGGAAGAATCTTCACGAGGGATTCGCAGATTGAAAGGTTCTGACAAATGCCGCGTTGGCCATGCCGAGTAAAGCACGGTGAGCCGGCGCCTGGATAAGACATGCTCGTTTATTTAATTCTATAACACGTGAAAAATAAAGGGTACTCGGTACGGTGCGTGAAAATCGGATAAAGTAATCTCCTGTACACGATTATTCATCATACATTTTTTTTATGTAGAGGAAAGTGAAGTTGAAATGCCATTTTGGCTGACGCTTATCGCGAAAAAAATAAAGTTATATTGCCATTTTTGTATGACGCTTGTCGCGAGAAGAAAACAAATTGTTTATGGTGGCAACAAACACAGGAGACATGAAAGAAAATCACTTCTTCAGCGTGACAGTAGACTCACCGATAATTATTTTTTTTTTTCTTTTAGCACTTGCACTACTGTATGGGAAGGGGATATGTGTAAAAACCCGCCAGGGTATACATGGAAATAAATCTACTACTACTATTATACAATGTTCATGTACTAACGCTGCGCGGCCGCTGGATGATGACGGACCAAGACCGCCATCAGTACCACCACAGTTATCGACAACATAATACGGATATGCTGAAAAAAAAAAAAACAATATGCAAAATATTGAAAGATTCTTTAAATTTACAGCAGGAAATAATTCTTAAAAGTGTGACGCGAACTCAACAAATAATTCCGACATACAAGCTCACGTATTTTCTTTCCCGTTGGATATCACGATTTTAAATGTAAAATGCCTAGTTTGCAAAATAAGTACACTAACCTACATAAGAAAACGCGAAGAAATTGCGAAGCAACCGGAAAACAACCAAAGAGATCAGTGGCGGAGAATTCCAGACCTCGAACTCTTTGGCAACTTATTTCCAACCATAAAATGAAATGGTTGTTTTTCAGATCTCTGGTTGGTTCCTCAGTGACGGAAAGCGACCGACACTTGCACCCGAAATCCTTCATTTCCAAGCGAAAAAGAATTTTCAACTGAAAACCAACTGCAGAGCAACCGAAATCGTTCGATTGCCCGGATCCACTAGCAATGCGATTGGCGAAACATACACACGAAGTTATGAATACTTACTGGAATATAATCAGTAGTCCGTTGTATTCGGTGCACCGCGCTCAACCGTGCGAGTTATCCCGACCACTAGCGGCAATTAAATCCAACGTAATCGAAGATCCGTTCAAACTGAACCGGCGGAACACGTGCAGCGTGTATTTATATACTACACACCGCTATGTATATATATAGCATAATTTTCGTCAGGCAGGAGGCTTACAATTTTCCCTGCAGCTGCGGAAACGCTCTCCGGATTAAATTTTGTTGGCAATGATATGACGACATTGCGTCAATCTGTCTGCAGTCGATATTCATATTACCGTATGAATTTGTATACCTGTTTGTTCCAAACTGATGTGGATGGAAGCAAGTGACAAATTCCAGAAATTGTAACCAGTAGCAATTAATTAATTAATCGATGCTTGAATTCTTTACTGCACGAACGGTATAAACTCTTGGAAGAAGCCGGAGAGTTTATAATCAGAATTAACGGTAATCTATACAGAGCTAGAAGTATTGGCGATAACGGAGAATAATAAATGATGATTTTGGAGACCAGATGAAGAGAGCCAGCCTATTGTTGATACCGGAGATTCACGAATAATAATTTTCGAGACGAAATAATACATTTCGGGGAGAAAATATTAAAAATAATAATAATAGCAATAATAGCTCGATAATCGGACATTGAAGCATAAACCAAATCCAAAGACTCGTTGCGTTCTAACGTTGCGTCATGTTGCGTTCTAACGTAAACGAGAGATCTCGCTCTGCGTCGTCTTACAGGTTTTGACTAAACAATAGATATATACGCCGACCTGAGAAAAGAGTGACACAGACTTCACGGTTCACCATACTAAAAAACTGATTTGATCGGGAAAGCATGCATGGATAAGAACTATATAATAGTAACATAAATCCTTACGTGTGTACACTAGGGTGTTTAAAAAAAAAGGCAAATTAAAATTTTCTTCCCACCTTTTCAAAGTACAGATTTCGATCTCAAATTAAACCTCTCGAAAGGCGGTACCTAGCAAAAATCCTAAGAGGTGCCGCATTCGACGTTTTACCCAAAAAATGCGGCACCTCTCAAACTTAATTGTCAGCGACCGCCTTTCGCAGGATTTTTTTATCGATCAAAATATATAGTTCTACGGGGGGGTCGGAGGAGCTTAACTTTTTGTCATTTTTGTATTGACCACAAAAGACTTTGATATTTAAATTCGTATATAGCAAACTCTAAAAATGTCCAGTAAGGTGGATTTAATGAAAAAAAAAAAAATGTTCCACCCTCCAAAAGGATTCCAAAAAGATTTTGAATTGAAATTGAACCTTGCGAACGGCAGGCCTAAGCAAACAATTTTACGAGATGCCGCATTTGTCGTTTATGCGCAAAAAGAAAGAAGTTGTCGAATTTTTTTGGTACAAACGTTGAATGAGGCACTTCTTAGAATTTTTTGCTGGAGACCGCCTTTTGTCAGGATCAATTTTTTTATTTTAAAGGTCCTTTTTGTGAAACACCCTAGTGTACAACCATAAATCCCACACGAGCTCCAAGACTAACAAACAGCACCACCTTGCGATCGGTACGCGTTCAAACGACTCACGGTTTTTCGTCTTGCTCGAGAGTTTCGTTGCGGTCGAAAATCAAATTTCCATACCGACTGGCAGCTCACGCTAAATCGTCTGGGAAAAATCGCGCAACCGTTGGAGCTCGACAGCCCAATCGTTGAGCGTGCGGCACTATACTAGGTATAGTAGAATTCGCACATTGCTACAAAGTATCGATTCCTATATATTGCCCGCGCAACTCTATGATTTTACAAATTTTGTAGTCTACCCCATAGCCGTATCGTTATTAAATCGCATATAGCAAGAAATTATGAAGCGTGCACAATCTATCGCTGAACTCTTGGTAGTTTATACCAAACTAACTTGGTGCATTTTATACGAGTCCGGAGAATAATTTGAAACATTTGTGGGCGCAAAGTATGGGAATAATTACGATATGTCGTAAACGGTACAGCGGCATATGCATAGCGAAATTCGAGATACGTCTGCTTAAAAACGTAATTTTTCCTCTTCGTTCTCGAATTACGATACGAATCTGGAGATTATTGCCATATTTTTCTCTCCATGTAGGAAATGCGATTGGTATTCCTCACTTACACAGAGAAAGTCGTCATAAAGATAAAGGAGGTTTTGACTTACCCACTGTCCAGCTCGGGAGACTCTTATCACGCGTCAAGACTATCCGACCGACTGATTTTGAGAATATGCTCTCCGAGCGGCACAGGTACCGAGCGCTCCCCACCTTCTCGTGACTCCCGAAAACACGCATTACATTGAACGCATCGGAATCTATTATCTCACTTTCTTTGCTGCCGGTGCGATCCTTGCTGGCAGCTCTTCTGTTACGTCAGGCTCTCCCCCGCGGCCACGGAACAAAAGCCCAATTTGGAGGTGAGACAGCGTTGTCACGTGCTTTTCCTGATTATGCCGTGAGACGCGCGAAAGTTTTCCACTCTTAGCGAATGGAAACACTGAAATTTTATAAGAAATGGAATTTTTCAAAATTTTACCCGGAATAACCATGACTGAAGCAAATTAATCTTCGTAGTGATATGCAAAGCACCAGCAAGCCTTACTGACAACTTGCTGACAATGTGCTCCGAAGAATTTTCGGCATTGAATGCTGGCAAAAACATAAGCAAACGCGGACGCACATGCCGCAATTTTGCCGTCATCCCGTGCGGACATATGCCGCCTATTTGCTGACGGTTTGTTGGCAAATGCTATCTGGGCCGTCTCTCTGTACCCCGAACGTTGCAACGAAATATAATAAACATCTAAACATAATTAAAACAATAATGAGAATTCTAGGTAGCCTGGATGAAATCCAGGCTACCTTTATCTCGTCATTCCGGGCATTACTTACTCGATAATAATAGTATATTATGCCACAAGGGAGGAGAGTGCGTTTTTTCACCGAGTGTGAAGTTGGATGGAAAATGCCCTTCCTTCCCTGTGGCATACGATTTTTTTTCCGATTTCGTTAAAATAACCACACTTCTTGCATCGCAAAATCGTCATCTTCGCCAATGACCATTACCCCCCCGGGAGAAATAGAGCTTCCAGCCGGAGTAACGAGCCGTATTACTCCCTAGGGAGTAATGAAATTGGGAGTAATGAAAAAACCCCCGTTTTCACACCTTGTAAAATAAAATTTTATCGGATAGTCGTGCGAAAAATGTTTTCTGAACTCGTGTGATTGCAACACTCATCTTCGGCTCGGGCTGCAAAGTCACATTCGTCAAAAAAAAGGTTTTTCGCACCCGTATCGAAGTGTACTATTTTTTAATTATACATAATTATGAACAATCTGAAAAAATTTAAAAAAATATTTGAGTGCTTTTGAAAGATAGTTCAATCATGTAAAAAATCGTGGGCCAAATCCAAGATGTGAACGGTCGGAACAGGCTCAGGTGAATTTGGTATGGAATTCTTCATTGCAAAAACAATATTTTTTATTCAATTTCATGTATCCGTCGTTTCTGTGGTTTACCTATCACAGCGCAATACTTTTGTGCAGATCATAGCAGTTTTCAAAATCATGTTTGTCCATGAACCCTTCCGTTAAAAGTACTTATTACTATTCATAAATCGAACAATTGTTATTTTTTTATAGCTATGTCCTACAAAGCAGGATTACAGTCATTATAAAAAATGTATTGCCGATCTTGTAACCGACAGCGGTGGATGCGCGGTTGGCGCACGTCTCTGGTGGTCTCCCAAGTGAAGCAAATCGGTTCGTGGTCAGTACTTGAATGGGTGACCGCTTAACCGTGCGTTTACGAATTGCGAATTGCGAATAACGAATGATTAGCGGGCGCATCGACCGTTGAACGGGAGGCGCTTGCGTGTGAAACTTTGGTGTTTCTGCACTTTACTCAAGAGCAAAAATACCGGAGGATCAGAATAATATGGCCGTCTGTACCGGCACGGGTTTTCCGTAGTTTTACCTTGTCCCCGGCAAATGCGGTACAGTGTAGCTAAGTCGGCTACGGATGCACTGAAAGTTAGGTAGCTTAGCTAAGTGCGGGTAGGGAGTGCTAGAGAGAAATTGGGATGGGGTTCGGTAAAAACCTACAAGGGGATACGATGGAAAAAAGGGAACATATATTGCCGATCTTGTCGAACATATTTGTACCTCTTGCGAATCGTTCAAGAACTCCCGGTATTCTGACCGTCCTGGTGATGCTCACTTCACCTTTCTTGTTAACTATTCAGAGCTCTTAATCTCCGGCATCTTCCACGGAATAATTTACAGCGAATAATGAAAATGTCGTCTCGGACGATTTGTACATCTGCTCTTTCAAGTCAAGTCAAGTTTCGATAAAGCAAGACCTTCCGATAAAGCATGTTTGTACTCGTAATAAGGCAAATATAGTTTTTAGATGACGAAAGACTTCTGAAGTGTAACAGGCATACATATCAATAAATAGTATACTTAGCAATATAGAATTGAGCTGATTACGAATGATCTGACTGAACGTCGGTAGATATGAGATTGAGCAGAGTTGAGATAAGCGAGAGCTTACACGAATCAAGTAAAGTCGATCGCAAACGGAATACGCTTTGAGTCCAAGGAACGGTAAAGCTACATTCGAGGGGCGTTAATAAGGCGGCCTATTCGAGTTTATAAGACTTGACTGAAACTCGTTACAGTATAAAAAAAAATAAGATCATCGTTAGTTTGAAGAAACGAGAGTTGAAAGGAGGGCGCTAAGTATCATAATACCGAGATTTACTCCACCTCGATAGAATTAGCTGGTAGGGTTACGTGTAATAACTTTTGTGTATCGACCATTTTTAACATGAAGCAGACTCTCACAAACTGTTCAACGTGAGTTACGACAGCCTGTTCGACCATGTCCGTACACTCTAAAACGATCTCTGGAACGTTTGCCCAAAATACATTACCGAATTATTGCGTATGATGCGGCGTAACATTCGGGAGCTACATCATTTCGCGAAAACTGAAATCGGGCGAATCGTCGTAAAGCCGACAGTCATGGGTCTGGACGCAATTCATCCGAATAGTCAAACATCGATTGGTGCATCAAACCAACTCTGATTCCAACCTTGAAGAGGTTGATTTTGCGGCAATATTATGAAACCATGTAATACCAACCGTTATATGTGTTGGATACAAAGTTGGTTTACGGTTGAATTTTTCTAAAACAACCCGATTTCCAACCGTAAGGCGAGAGCTATTGGTGCTTTCGACGTAAAGTTGGAAATTGGGTTGTTTTGGGAAAGTCCAACAGTAAAACAACTGTCACTCCAACACATAATGGTCGGTATTACGGTTGGTTTTGAGGTATCAACCAAAAAGCTACCCCCAGAAGGTTGGAATCAGAGTCGGTTTGGCACACCAATTGACTGGTTGAGTTGCAGTAGTTTATTAGAAAACAACCCAAGTCCAAGCCAGAGTTTTACGGTTGGTTGGTCCGCGAGGGATACATCAACTGCTCACGTACACTCGACGTAAATATATGTCTAAATGTTCTATCTCATCGGCTACCGCGCATGCGCATTGCTCAAGCATGCGACAACGATGACTGGGCTATCGGGGAAAGACGTCGTAGCGGGGAAGGTCCCATACGTCAAAACAACAGAATATGTGCAACGTTAATATTTTAAGGAATTTAAAAGTACATTACGTTACATCATTATTATTATCAAAAGTTGTTCTCAAAGAATTCGCATACACGATCGAGATACATTGTGCAGAGTAATATGCAGTATCGTTCTTGCTGAAAGTGTTTTTTGTAACTTAGCCGCAAGGCAGTACCGTGTCTCTTGATGACTGCATTGAATTGATCATGGCCAAATAAGACATCGACGCTCGTAGTACCTTAAATAAATGCAATCACTCGCTCAGATAAATCGGGACTATTAATTAGAAAATAAAAGTCAATAAGCAGGCACACATTTAGTGGGGCTACAGAGGCTATGTTCGCGGGTTCCGTGAGTTCAGGGGGCCCACGAGTATATCGAACTCTGTGTTTTGGAAATGAAAACAGTCACATGATCCATGCATCGTAACCCTAAACTGATTTCGTGTCCCCCTAGAAATCACTCGGACACCAATTTCTACCAATTTATACCAAATCAGTTACGCATATTCAACTCGAGATATGTCTGAGCGGGGATGAGTGCAATATGTCTGAAGTCCATGATAATGAGAACGCGCATAAGCATGGGACGTTAGAAAATAAAGCAGACCGGAACATAGTCTGTTAAGCAATAATGCCTGGCAGTCAAGTAAAATGGTCGCGTCTGCCTTAACTTCGTCGGTGCCAATAAACATCATATAACTCACGGTGCTAAAGTTTTCTACTGACATGACGTATAACTTTCCAGCTATTATATTGCACGGCTCGATACTCGCTCTTATCAAGAAAAGAATCAACTTTCTTGATCTCAGAGACATCGTGTACCATGTACAGCTGTATCTGCATGATGTAACAAGTTACGTATTTCTCGTTGTGTTATGTTTTTTTGCAAAATATATTTGAGATACTGTACGTACGCGGAGTGTGGAATTAATGAACTGGAATCCATTATCCAGTGTCCGGGTAAGGTGTTGCAAAAAAGATGAAATACTTGAGCGATGCTTAAAAATACGTATCTTATAGTGTCCATCGCTACACCATCATCGCGCGTCACAATCACCTGCAATCACAAAAATGATTAAAAGTATACGAAAGAACAGTGACGTTAAGCGGGTCGATAACCTACCATACAACCAGTGAGGCTCAGGGCCAACATGTTCATTCCTACTACGGCAAAGAGCTTCCACTCACACGTGGACTGTATGCTCTTTATGTACCTTTGTCAAGGAAAAATGTACATAATTGTTTTAACGGTCCAATATATGCACAGTGGAATCTCCCACATGTCACATTGCACTTAGCTTACGAAGGCAAGGAGTGGGCCTAATCTTAGTTTCCTAATTTGACTGGGCAAAAGGAAGTAGGACTGCTTCGCAAACGCGATTGGCCCTTCACGGACGTCCCTTCTCTTCGCATTAACCCTTTATGAATCTTACCGCCTGAAATTGTACCGAAGTGGGACTAACGGACGCGGAGTTGGGGCCACGCGTTGCTACGGTAGCACCTAAGAGTGGGGATGAAGGTGTGACTTATAAAGGGTTAAGTAATATGTGAGAGATTCCACTGCATACTCCGAGGTCTGTACATTGAATAAAGGTATAAAAATTTAACAAACACATAGGTCCACGAAATTTGTTTGCTAATTTTACCTTTTTTGTCATTGAACTGCAAAAGCGTACAATTTCTTAGTTAAAAAAAGAAAGAAGTTGCAAAATAAAGAAGGAAAAATTAAGACTTTCGTGGGTAAGAAATGCTTGTTAAATGTATCTTTTTAAATCTTTTTCACCAAGTGGAACCACAGCATTGATTCCACTACTTACTCTGTGATGACTTTATGTTTCTTGATACAAGATATAATTTCATGATAATGCATATCTTCGTGGATATTAGGCTTGAGAATTACAGCTGTGGATTCATGATTGTGTAATACATTATGCAGATTATATCTGTAGAAAAAGGCGACTACAATTGTATAATCAGTTGATACATTGTAATATCTCTATTGCATATCGTCGAATCGACTGTGCACTATACTAGTCTATTGGTCAGGGTCTTAAAGAAATACATCAAATGGAGGTATCTGTATCTCGCCATGACTAATTCAGCAGGCATTCCATTTAGCAGATATTTAAGATATCCATTTTTTTATATTCGTGTACACGGTGGATTATAACTTCACTTTCACAACTACGCCATTCCCAAAACGAACATACAATAGGATATTTCATATATTAACTTTTCAGTTCGCGAAGCATCTGGTGGAGACAATGTGAATATTCAAATTGGAACGGGAGGATTTCACGAAGGTGATTGATCCTTCATATGTGTTACTTGTTCCCATATGAAGTAACACCGGAGTGATCCCAGTGTATAAAGCTTTGAGATGTAGTAGTATCATTTGTTAATATCATAATAAATATTGATAGTATCACCTCAATATTTCAAACATTGCGCATACATGTTGTGCAAGAACAATGTAGAGCGTATCCATCGCCGCGGTGATTAGAAGTTGATACAGAATGCCCAAGCTGATGAAAATAAGAATGGGGTAGAAATAGACGTCCGGATCGATCATAAAGTCTGTCGGAATAGGATCGAATCTTCTTCGTGAATAGTTCAATGGTGCTAAAGCATCCATGATTCTCGGTGAAAATGCTATTACTATCCAACAGGATACGATCACGTAGATTAATACTGTAACGAGATGGATAATTTAAAATATTGCAATAGATCACTTACTCAAACATAACAAATGAATATATTTTTTTAACTAACTGAAATAAAATAAAGTCCAGCGCCTTCCTTTCTCGCCGCATTTTTCAAGAATATTTATTTGCGACAAGCATCGCGTGTCTTCCCAGTATTTTTGCATTTGATCGAAAAGTTTTCTCATCTTCAAGAAATAAGATTACATTCTTATGATTTCTATTCAGATTGAACAGCACAATTTTCGTTTTCCTCACCTCTTGTGTATGAGCTATGCCATTAGTTAGCTTGAGGATGCCAACAAAGTTAATTCCAATATGTAAAATACACTGGACAAAGAAATTGAATTGGCCCCATACCCCCAACATTGCCCGCACCTAAATGCAATCGATATGGCAAAATACAAAAAGTAATAAAAGTGACGGAGCGGAAGAGAGAGATGCTCATTCCGTATGCTGGGACCAAGGTCCAATAAGTTTATCTTGCATACAAAATGCAACCAAAGTTGAAGATCTTATTCGGAAAAGCCACAAAAAAGTTACAAAATATATCAACGGAACACACGGAATAGTATTAGTAAAATATTATACTTTGACTTTTTACCGATCGGACGTTTATCACATTCCAACAGTTAAAAGAGCGTTTGTCGTTCCCGCTCTTTGGGCCCGTTTCCGGTCGGTTTTGACTGCGCCGACCGGCAAAGGGTCAATTAATCGTTACGGTAGAAATCGTGGTGAAGCCTACCTGAGCAACCATAACGATAAAACTAGTAAATAGTAGACCAACAGCCCTGACGCATTTTTGTTTAAAAGGTTGACCGGGCCACAGGCCGGTTGCACAGAGTAGTTGTTTATTGAACCCGTAATATCGTTCATTAAAGATGTCTCTAGGTTTTGAAGTAGTAGCGTCTGAACACATCGTCGTTTGTATTTCGTTTTTCATGACACCACGTGATATTTTTAGATTATGCGACACTGCAAGCTCGTATATAACAGACATACTACTATCTAGTCTGATCGAACGACGAATGTGGAAATCGTGCAAGCGAAAAACAATTTTCACATTCGCTGAAACGAATTCACTATGCACTTCACGGTGACGGAAATTTACAAATTACGGGGTTGAAGCGGTATGTACTTTGACCACATAATTCAGTGTAGGGTGAGAGTATACGTCGAGGATATTATCGTATTCGACGATTTGCATACTTGATGATGGATAGCGGCAGCTGGTGTTGAGCTAATGCTAGGTCATTGAACAATACACGTCTGTCGGCAATATGCCGCTAATAAACAGCGGTAAGAAGAGATAAGCTGTAACTTTATGAGATATAGTCTTATGCACAAATCGAACCCCGTTCGATAAGAGGTGTGTTGTTACGTTATTACGTTTGTCTTGGAAATTAAACTTCTATCCCGCATAGCAAACGAAACCGAACGGCGGCACTAGTATTGGGGGTAGCTAATGCAATGGCATAGTAGGCGTTACGACGTTCCCACCCATCGCTTCCTGTAGAGCTCGCCAGCATACGAGCGTGTATTGCAGGCCCTAAGTGCCCGCAGGCTAGGTAATACTTCCGTATGTGGAAACCCCTTCGGATTTATTATAGTCGGCAAGCTTTTCCGTGCAGGCTTCCAACCGTTCTAGGATTTGAAACTCGTCGAGATAATACTTCGGAAGAATGTTATATAAATATCCACAGTCTATTTTGAATTGGATCTTAGTACCATAGTTAACAGACTTGATCAACTTGAGCCATTCGTGGCTACACACCGCCGCAACACCTGTGCTGCCAAAGAAATACGAGTCTGTGGTGTCTTCGAGTATGTCAACAGCGTTAATACTCTGACTTTCGCTTCTACAGACTTGAGCAAAAATGATTCATTCTGTGGCACACTCCACACTGATTATTATACGCAGGACAGTTTCTGTAGTGTGCATATCTACATTTCGAACACTTGTTTTTGTCACCGCTTCCCGATTGCCTCGGTTTGCTTGGCCTTTCGGGTGCTGATGGGAACGACGGTCGTTGTTATCGCGCGATTTCGACGTGCCTATGGTTTCCTTATTCTGAAATGTACCCGTCTTCTTCCCAAATAGTACCGAGTTGACTGTTTCAGGTTCGATTTTTAGAGTTTTCAGTTGTTGTTCCGCCAATTCCGCTGTTGTACACAATTTCATGCAACGGTCAAGCTTCAAATCTTATTCGCGTAAGTGTCGGTTTTTTACTCCATTATTCCAGATTCCACTTGTAATTCGATCCTTGATAAGACTATCTTTTAGATTACCGAAGTCACAATTCACACCAAGCCATTTCAACTCGGTTAGGAAGAGATCATAACTCTCGAATTTTTCCCTGATTACGATGGAAAAATACATGTCTATTTGTGCTTTCGTTTTTTCGGTACATAATACATTTGAAATGAATTTGCCACGTTGGCATACTTTTTCCTTTGGGCTTCCGTCAAATTAAAATTCTCATATTTCTCGTACGCTTCCTCGCCGATTGCATGTAGAAGTATTGCATTTTTCGTCTCTTCGAATTTGCTGGAACATTCCGTTGCCATGAGGTATATTTCAATTTTTCATTTCCCTTTTTCCAATACTCAGAAATATTTCCTTCGAAACCGAGAGATTCTGCCCATATACCACGAAATTGTTTGAAAACATTTCAGAAATATTTTAAATATTTCAAAATCTTACAACATATTTCTGAAATATATGGAATTTCGTATATTAAAGTATTGTATCAAAATATTCCAACGAAACATTTCTAAAATGTTTCAGAAATATACTTAACCTTTCATACATCTAAAATATTTCTGAAACGGTGAAAAAATAATTTGAAAGCGAATATGAAAGCAGATGTGTACTGAACTACGGTTCAGAAGGAACGAAAAATAAAAAATGGCATGGTTCATAACGCTACATGTTATTGGCACACTTGAAGGGGCTCACAGGAAACGCCCAGATGAAGTGCTGGAGGCAGTACATATGTTTAAAATAATGAACAATGTCTACAGCACTAAAATATTGATAATTTATTGAATATTTCAGAAAGATATCTAATAAATATTTTACCAATATTTAAAAATATTTGTTAAATGTTTTTAAAACATTTCAGCGAAAATGTTTCAAAAACATATCAATGTAAAATTTATGATCGGACAAAAAAATATTTCAGAAATATTTTGTAATATTGGTAAAATATTTTCAATATTTCAAAAAAATATTTTCGAAACATTTCGGAAATATTTGCGTGCTGTGTTGGTGGTGGTTTAAGTGAGGATAAACCTGCACTCGCCGTCTCTTCCTCTTCACTGTCACTCATTCGATGTACACTAGGACCCCGATTTTTTGCGCCCTCGGTTTCCTCAACAGTCCCCACCACGAAGCGAATATCGATCGGCGCAGCAAGCTATTGGCCATGCTCGACAGTTAATATGGGCGGGGCATGCGCAACCCCGATTTTGTTAAGTGCGAACGTAATGGAGGTCCTAGTGTACTGTATTTCACCGAGCCTTTGTTCTCCGTTTCCACTACACGAGCTCATTCTCTCAGAGCACCGTCGCCCCGCATTCGACACGTGGGTGGCTGTATCTAGTTCAGCTTTAACTCGATCCACTGTCACTTTTCTACCGGTTTTTTTAAATAGTTTTTTCATTTTTCCGTGCCCACAACTGCGCCGTGTAATGTTTGTGTCTTGATGGTAAATAATGGAGAAACTCAGATAAGATTAATGTACTTTATTGGACAGAGAGCTCCAACCCACGTTGCTCCGTGGCCATCTTGGCTATCACTGCCATATCGCCATCTACATCCGCTAAGGGCGGATACTCGGAACCCATTTTATCACAACTACCCTCCGGTAATCCGTCTTATTCGATTATTTCTTTAACAATTTAATAATTCATTAATCAAGTCATTTGTATACGGGACACAAGTAATCATTATTCTGATCCACCAATAAAATCGCAAATTTAAAATACCTAAGAATGTGAATTTAAATTCTTACTCAGGAAAGAATCCGAATGTATATCATATTTCGTCGTCGAAAATGTCTATAGTAATTTCGAAAATTCTTTGTCAAAATGCATGCATACTTAAGCTATCCAGGCCCTCGTTAATTTTACAGGGCTCCATTGGCAGAGGCGACAACTGTAATCACCGTCGCTGCCGCATTGTTATTTTTATTGTCTTTCAAGTTACGATGATATTATCGAAAAGTTTCGGATGCTGGAGGAAAAAAAGCGATACCAGAGAATTCGTCGTATTAAAAAGTAAAACAGCATCATTAATCAAAATGCATTGTTCCGTCGTCGTAAAGCTATGTACAAAACAAGCGTATACACTGTTCATCACTGTTATCGCTAACGGATAGTCATTTTACAGGAGCACCCGAGAATTCAAGGAAATTGATTCACTCGATTGCAAAAAAATCTCCAGGACAGGCGCGGTCTCTCCGAATCATTAGAGAGGTAACTTTGCATATCATTACTGATAATGATTATTGCACATCGAGTGGAATCACTGCTGTACTGTTTTGTAGTACAATAACGATACACGAATGCTCGAATGCTTCCTGTAAGTATCCTAGTCGTGGACTCCGCAGAATTAATATTATCGGTACATATACGGTCGTTGGACGAAGAGACTCAGTCCAACCGCGGAATAATGAAGTCAAGGAACGAGGTTGTGTTGGTGTAAACGCCGGGATAACCCGGCTCTGCGCATCTGAATCCGTACGACACGACGCCGATCGCGTAGAAATGTTTGCCTATCGGGTACATCAGCGGCCCACCGCTGTCACCCTGAAAAGAATGAAACAAATTAGAGAAAAATCATTTAAAATTACGTTCGATCGTGATGCGCGCAAATTGATACTTTTCGAAGAACTACGCGACACTGTAATGACAGAGTGGAAGCAAGTGGCATCCGTTCGCATGTTGCATGTGGAGGAGCTGATTATATTTTTCTACCGAGATTCTCTCACCTGGCAAGCGTCTTTACCGCCTCTTGCGTAACCGGCGCACAAGACGCGACCGTCGATAGTAGCGGATTTGAAGTTTTTGAAGGCCTGCCTGCACTGCTCCTGGGAGACTATCGGTACTTGAATTTGCTGCAGCTGAGTCTTGCTGGGACCGTCTGGAGGTAAACGGATTGAACGATTGAAGTGTCTTTCACAAAATAATTAAGGGAAACGTTGTTTTGTCACAGTAGACTTATGGGACTCAGGTTACTTACTGAAATATACGGTACCCCATCCAACGAGGAATGGAAAACTGCCATCCAAATTTTTATGTCTTATACTGTCAGTGACCGGAAGGCAAAGCGGCCTTATCAATGCTGAAACAGATAACGCTTTGTCAGCAATACTGTGCATTCTTAAAAATTATTGAGTATATTTGTGACTACGTATTTGTTTAATGATTTTAAGACTATGGCACTCTTACCATTTTGGACAATAGAGAATTGGGCTTTCGAGGGTATTTGATATACTCGTGAAAACCTAATTTGCCGTTATCGCAAAATATCAAGAGACTCGAAGAAAATAGGGTCAGTAGTTTTTTTATCGGTCGAGTTATGTTTACATGCCTTTGAGGATGAACGAAAAATTCACCGTGCGAGATCCCGAGCGTGCCGGAAAAAGTTCCCATTCAAAGCGGTATCTTAATAGACAACAAGAGAACTGCTCAAACATGTTATGACATCTTGAAAAATAAATTTTTGTACATTTTTGCAGCTACAATTAAAATTTTGCACTTTCCCATCTGTGACCAGGGTAAATGTGGTAAATATAACTCGGTCCACACATTAAAAAATGTATATATATATTATCATTGGTTCACGTGCTAATAGAGGAGCGCCATATTCGCAACTTTTACCTAATATCGAAATATCAAGATTTGAATTTTCGAATTCATCAGACTGTCCAACATTCCACCGGTCACTCACGATGAATACTCACGTCCAAACTGAATGTCGAATTGGAGCTTCAAAATAGCGATGTCGTTGGTGTAATCGCTGGGGCTATATTGAGGATGTATGTTCCGTCTCTCGATGGGAGCGTCGATAGGCGTGGCGCCATCGTAATCGTCCTCCAGGTCAAGATCGCCGATACGAACAATGAAGAGATCGTCACGTCTGTAGACGCAATGCGCCGCTGTGAGGACGTGCCGGGCTGAGATCAAGCTTCCCCCACATAGCCATCGAGGTTTGTTCGGATTCTGCCGTCCTCGGTAACCAAGGGCTGTGATCCAAGGCCACTGACCTGTTCAATTTTCAAGGTTTTTCAATTTTCAAGCTTCTCAATTTTTCGAGAAAAATACTGTTTTATCAAACTTGGAACAAAATACTTCGAACTTTTTTTTTGCTTCATCAATTCGTTCATCTTTTCATCGGCCAAGATGATAAACTATTTGATATCATCAAATAGAAACGGAAAGTAGCTTCACATCGAACTGGAGTGAAAGATGCTTTTAACTTTTCTTTCTTCGTTCATCGTCTTGGCTGATCATGAAATGGAAAGTGGTGTCAAACTTGGATACAAAAAGTTTTTAAACTTTTTTTTTACAAGAAAACATTTCAATTACGGCTTTGGGGAAATTATCCCATGTAGTATATGATGCCAAATTTGGAATAAAAAAATTGCACTGACAATTAAAAGAATCTAAACTTGTCCAACCATTGGCAGGGGGAGGGACGTCACAACTGACGACTTAGATTAAAAAAAAAAACACTCACCCAATTTGGCAGGTACTCCACCGACAATTCTCGTGTACTTGGCATCCGTCGTTCCACAAACTGGCGGTAAAAGAGGTCCATATGACGAAGTCGCTGTTGGCGGTGTCACTGGTTTGATCTGATTGTTGTTGTTGTTGTTGTTGTTGTTGTTGTTGTTGTTGTTGTTGTTGTTGTTGTTGTTGTTGTTGTTGTTGTTATTGATGTTGTTGTTATTTTTATAGTTGTTATCGTCGTTGCTTATTGTGTTAGGGCAGCAAACGTACGGATCCCTGCCATCGTAGAAGCACTGCGATTGCCGCAGATATTCGCCGACTTCGTTACCGTACCGGCGAAGAAGCTGCACGAGGGGCTGGCAGGTTATCAGTTTTTGACAAACGCCGTACTCGCCACGCGGACTCACACACGGTGAGCCGTCGCCTGATATAAGACAAGCTCGTTTAGTTAATTCTATAAAACGTGAAAAATTGAGGGTTCTCGGTGATACATGAAACCGGATAAATTAATTGTCTATGCACAATTGTTTGTAACAAATTGTAAACAAATATAATTGAAGTTGAAATACAATTTTTGTCGTTAAGACGCTTGTCGTCGGAATAGAAAAAAATTGTAGCAACAAGCGCAAGGGAAAATGACAGAAAATGGTTTTTCACTTTTACTCAGTGATAATTATCTTGTATACATTTTTTTTAAAAGAACTTTGTACATTTCATTCCCGAAACAAAATACTACTTTATGGTCTCAAGTAGTCGTACCTCCGTAAGACCCAGACTACCTTCAAGTTAACTTCCCAGGTTACTTTGATATTACCCCGATTGTAAAATCACCATATAGCATGAAATGATTAAGATATGTCGCGCTATGTGAGTTATAATAGATTTTTAAGGAAATAGTTAACTGTATTATCAGCCCGGACCCTACTTTTGACGACCCGGATGTTTGGGTCGGAGGATCGGAGGTCTCTACATTGAACAGCCATGAAACTTAAGTTCAGCAGCGGACTGAATGAATTCAAAATTTCTACCGATCCTGGATCACCTGAACTTTGATTTTGCGAACTTATACACCCAGAAAAATAATTTATTTGGCGGTCACCGTTTATTTGGTCTTAAGTAAAATATTTATTTCATTTAAGTAACTATTTACTTAATTTTAAATGAATACATTATTTTTCCCAGGACTTCTGTCGTATCCCGTAAGACTGTTTAAATACTTCTCGCGTCCTCTAGGACCGTTTCAATTCGAAGTATTATTCGGTATGACTCAGTTCAATACAACATCTTGGTGTACTTAGATTTAAGACTCTGTTAATACTTAAAAATGTGTAAATTTGTTAATACTTAAAAAATACCAATGTAATAGTTCTGTTTCCGGGAGAAGTCCAATACAATTTTAATTTTTTATTTATCCTTTCAATCCGCGATTTTAATCAATGCATCAGATGGTTTGTGAGTTAAGCCTTTGATGGACATTAAATTCTCATCAGTAAACTGACTGTACAGATGTGAAGGACTGAAAAAGTGTGCACACGCTTGAACTGCCGCCTAGTCGAAACGTCCCGCATAATCGAGGTTTTACTGTACTCATATTACTCTACAATCTATATATTCCCGTTACGATGTAACACTCGTCACCGTTTATTATTTCGACCTGCGCGTGATTACTTATGTAATTCGCAATTGTGCAATTCCCGTCATTAAGTACCATAACGATGGTCATCAAGTATCCCGTACACGCGCGCGTTGTACCGAACCACTTCGCACCGAACTCCTCGTTATAATGATCGTTTGTCATGCTCATCCATTATTTTCTTTTTCGTTTCTTTTTTTTAGTGTGCAAACAGATGTTCATCGTGCAAAAAATTATTAACACCTCCGTCGTAGAGGAAGCAAATATTTACGAATAAGTACGCATAGCTGCGACCGAACGGTGGAAGGAAATCGGAAATTCTCGGATGAGACACCGCGATCCTTGGAATAACGTGATGGTAATTGTTTAAATAATGACACTCTTAATTAACACACCAGTGTTAACACACAAGTATAGTTCACCCGTCAGTCAAAGTATGAATAGTAACACTCGGTGTCGTAAATTATTTTACACTGGAATTGATGAACAATGGCGGCTGAGCGAAAGATTAATGGAGGAAATCGCTCGGGGAACTAATTACAAATCTAATGTGCAACTTGCCGCGCTCATAGTGGAAATAATATTTTTTTAATCGTACGATGACCATTTTGGAAAAAAGTATTTTACAAAAAATAAAAACTTGACAAACCGTCCAAATATCGCTCGGCCTACCGACTACAAAACTACTGTGGAGCTTGCCGCGCGAGCGGCGAAGAAAATATTTTTTAATCTTAGAAGGTCAATTTAAAAAAAAAACACGCAAAATGGACAGTAGCAATGTGAGAATCTTTCGTGTCTATACATATATTCCGTCGTTCCAACCGTCGTACGTCATCGATTAGAAATTCACGGAAATCGTCGTGATTACTCGCGAGACGAGAAGAGCTGTAAACATCGTGTATTCGTTATTTTTTTATGCGAGGGCTCCTCCTCGATACGGCCTTGTCGGACGATCGACCGCGACGGCGTCGAAGTCTTTGGATGGATGGCGCGATCGTCGCCGGCTCCTTACTCGATCGAGTCGCTACTCGGGCCTTGGCCCTGTTCAGACGAGTGATTTTTTTTTATTCTTAACCGCTCGGTAGACGACGATTAAAGGAATATACAGACTTGGTTAAGTCGTCATTCTCCGAAAAATTCAATGCGAACTACTCTGGCTTCATAAGCTGGATATCGACCTTCGAATTCGCGAAACTCGCTTGAAACGCACAATTATTCATGTCTGCAGTCATGGAATCGAAGGAAGCTAATTGTAATAGTAATAATATTATATAATGTTCGTATACTAACTCTGAGCGGACGCTTGATGATGGAGAACCAAGATGGCCGCTAGTACCATCACAATTTTCGACGACATAATTACGGGTTTGCTGAAAAAAAAAAAAATTAAACCAAAACATTAATTAAAGGTAAAAATATATTTTTTTAGAGGCAGGTTTCGCAGGTGATTTATATCGATAAATCCTATGATATTCGTTCGTGCGTAGGTCGTCGACACCGTATGAGTGTTTTGACATCGCCTTCGACTCGCGCAAACTGAAGCTTACGGAAAGATTCGCTCCGTTTGTACTTCCGGGGCTTGGTCAGTCGGCAATAAAAAATGTATTGCCGATATTAATTTTCTTAATGCTGCAGACAATCTATAATTGGAAGCGAAATTTACATGAAGCAAATGTGAATATAGTCTCATGTAAATTTGCTTTTGGACGCCATAAAAAAAATTCATTGCAGTTTTTATTGTCGACCGCGAAATTTCGGGAAATCTACAGACGCAGAGAGAAACTATTTGTTGTTTGCTGTTTGTGGTGTCAAAACAGCATTCCTTACAGATTCTGTTACCAACCGCGGTATTTCTCATAAAGTGAAGCACGCACTTTGTTATGTTAATTTTACCAAGAAAAATGTTAATGACACAACAAACGGAAAAACGAGTTTCTATATATGACAAAAAACTTTTTGTCAGCACTCTTTTATACAATTTTTGCTTCCTCATGGAGGAAGCTATGTTTTCGTAAAAAAAAAAAATTGAGATTTTAATGTCAGAATTCCTTTATTTGCGAAGCTTCCTCTATGAGGAAGCTAACAGTACAGAAAATGCTTCCTCATGGAAGAAGCTTCGCAAATAAAGGAACATTACGAGAAGGTCATATGAAAATTGCAATTTGCAGCTTTTATGAGAAAGCCACATGAAAATTTCAATTTGCAACTTATATGAGGAAGCCGTATGAAAATTTCAATTTTCCACTTTTTTTTGTCGTTGCATATACGATAGGCATTTTTTTACCAAAAATTATCAACAGATCATCCGTTCAACGAGTCAGTAAAAAAAGATTTATTTAATACATATTTCGTGTTCGCTAAGATCCATAGTTTTTATTTTTCTTTTCTTTCGGTGAAGTGAAGTTTTTTTTAGTGACTGTGTAATAACCTTAAAGTGTTACGTCTTTGATGCCGCTAGCAAACATTTATTACGGAATTATTATCCGTATTATCATTATGGTCGAGAGCAGACAGCGCCGAACGTTACCAGCAAGAAGTCTACCGTACGTGAGATGTTAATAGTGAGAAAAAACCTCGATAAAAACTTCTTTTATCGTCCGGAGGATAATTTTTTTTGTTTATGATTTATCGGATATTCTCACGCTCGTGTTCGCTCAAGCGCCACGAAGGCATACGAACAGGGGGGTTATTCTCGAGTCACTCGTTTGCAAAACGTATACGTTCCCTCGCAGGTCAAACGACCCTTGAAACCGACCGCGAAACGACTTAAAAAACGATCGGTCATTTTGTGCCGTTTTGGCGACCACCGTGCGACCAAAAACAACGACCAGTTTTTAGGTTTAGGCTTGGTCGTATTTACTTTAACGATCCAAAAAACGACCAGCGTGTTGAACAGAGGTTACCTCGGTCGTTTTTGGGTCGATGAAGCCAGACAACCAAATCTACACCGACAAAATGGTCGTTTTATTGGTTGTTTTATGGTCGTCAAAACGGTACAAAACGACTGGTCGTTTTTTTGGTCGTACACAGTAAAAAACATGTGTACTTTTTACAACAACTTATTGTCCACAAACGATCACAATTTGTTATTTGTTAATTGTCTAGTTTTACAAACAAAAGTACAAATTAAAATTGTCTTGATTCGTATATTCTCATATGTGACGAACGAGTTTGTCACTTTAAAAAAAATATATATATTTTTACGAAATTTCGGATTCAGATCTTACGAAATCATTTTTTACTATGTATGATGGTCGCTTGACTTGCTAGGGTTCTGTCGCTGTATTTATTCATATGTTTATACGCACACAGCGATAGAACGTATACGTTTTGTAAACGAGGGTTATTAATTCACAGCATGCATATCAGTATATCTATGTTCTTCTATTATTCTTTATTATTATTTAACGTCCCATCACCTGCTATGGTTATTAGCGACGGGACCTACTATTTTTCCTTTAGTGGGAACCGTACCACTTTGGGGGTTACTCAATATGAGAGAACGTTAACTGTACTTTTGGATGTCAGTAACAGTCGGTCTTCTAGGTTTGCTTCACGGCGCCGGAGCTACGTCACGTCGATTACTGGCTGCAAACATTGGACGTCTACTGAGATATATATCGGCAATCGCATGATAGATGCCCGGAGCTACGTCGCGTCACAATATTTTGCTGCCAGCAAGATTATGGCACTGGGATTCGAACCCGAGACCTCCCGATACCTTGTTCTATGTTCCTCTCTTCCGCCCGGTTTTAGGCTTGCAACAAGTACGTGTCAGTATATGTTATGACGTTTTTAGCTCGGAGATAATAACTCGATGAATTTAATATGTAAGCATGTACATAATTGTCCGAGAATCGTTATCTATTAGTCATCGTGACGGATCAGTTCCCCAGTTATTATTTCCGTTGCGGCGTAGCCATCACTACATCCAACAACGACCTTGAAACGTAAACAGCCTTTAGTCGCAACATTACGTGGAGCAAAATTTCGTCACATGTAACGACAAAGTAGGATCGATTTGATCAGCAAAATTCAACTATTTCTGTGATACCGTTAAAAATTAATTGTTACCGTCACTAATTTACCTATTTGATATAGGGATAACATATTTTTATGCTGCTACAGCAAATCTTTTGCTGCAGCAAAAATTCGCTTTACTGCAGCAGCAATTTTTTTTTCTTCAGCCACATTTTTTTTGTGTTGCCACGGCAACAATTTTTTTTTCTTCAGCCACATTTTTTTTGTTTCTGCTTCAGCAACAATTTTCTTTTTGTTGCCGGAACAATGAATGATGGGCGATCCACATTTCGTTCAAGTATCAAAGTCATGTTGCCTAGTCCCGTCCTCCAACGAGGACTTCTCACGGACGTGGGCGAAGTTTGGAAATATCCCGGATGAGGCAATCGGGGATTTAACGACCTGGTCTTTCGCAAGGTCTCTCCTTTCGTGCGTGTCTAATTAGTCTCGCATTGGAGGCCTCGAGGTCTCCCTCTCTCTCTCTCTCTCTTTGGCGTATGTTTTAAGATGAGCTGCGTGCACTGTGGCATGTTCGGCGCGTTTTTCTTTTCTTTGCTTGTATTTTTTTTTGCATTCTTCTATTCTGTTTTTATTTTATTTTCATTTGTATTCGGGTTTACTTTATGCTTTTTTATTTAGTTATGTAATCATTTTTGTGTATTTTCCGCCTGTTCTTTCTGTTGCTGCATTGATGGCAAGTCGAACCGTGGCACATAGGTAAACTATCTTTTATCTGTTTTACCATTTAGCAAGTTAGTCATCTTTGCTTGAAATCGGATTTGGCTTGAAACGCTAGCGACCGCGGGTATCAAAGTTAGAATTGTTGTTGTACGCCAGGGATCGCTAGTAAGTAAGTTGATATTATTATAATAATATCTACTTACTTACCAGCGATCACAAAGCGAAGACAAAAATGTTTCCGATAAAAAATATTTTTGTCTTCCGAGTACTAACTGTTAAATGCGTTCGGTTTTTATAATTTTTATCCAGAATACGATTGGGATTTAATCATTGCCTACGATTCGCAATGAGTTTTATTCTAATGTGTGCACAATCTGTTTTTTTTTTTTTTTATCAGTTGGTACTGAAATGATCTTGTTCATTCGAATGCCTGTCGGCTACCCGCACATAGATCGCTCACAGAGGAAATAATAGAAAACACGCAAACTCACTATTCACTACTACGTGATACAGTAAAAATCTGCAAAAAATCAACCGTCTTAAAGATATCAAGAACATTGATTTTGCATAATAATAATAATGCCGAAACGTATAAACGTAAACGTAAACGTATAGCGTTTAAATTCATGCGGGCTTTTTCTATATAAACGATGCATCGATTCGACATCGATGTTTTAGAAAAAAATCGATTCTGAAACATCGATTTGTTTTGTAATCGATTATTTCAGCATCGATGCTTTTTCTTAACATCGCCCATCCCTATTCGCGAGACGTCGCGGTGTGCACCCACAGGTGGGTCGCAGAGAAAATAGTACAAAACACTTAAATCTCCGAATTGTTAAGTCCAAGCCCTTCGCGGCTGGCGCGTCTGCGCGTTACCCTAGCAGTCTGACCAACCATAGAAATGACCGCGATTCGACCGAAAACCGACCAAAGACCGACGGTTGGCTAACCACCGAGAACCGACCGAAAGTTTCCATAGCTTTTTGTAACCAGAGTGACCTTGACCGCAAGCTCCCAGGCTGTCGGTCGGTTTCCACATTATTGACCACAAACCGACCAACCGACCATAAAATGACCAATGTAATCGTGCACGATCGTTTTATGGCCGGTTTGCAGTCGGTCACGCGTAAACCGGCTGAGAGCTCCGACAGCTTACGGTCAAGGTTACTGAGGTCACAAAAAGCCATGGAAAATTTCAGTCGGTTTTCGGTCGGTTAGATCCAAATGACAGTCGGATTTCTGACGGTCGGTTTTCGGTTAATAAAAGTGTTAGGGTATTGCGAAGCTGTTCCGGCTTCGGGGATTCCCCCGAAGCCGGCTTTCCCCGCGCGCGCCGGACCGTTCGGTTCACGGTCAAGTTCAAGGTCGAAGAGGTCGTCGGTCTCTGATAAAATTTTCTAACACGTGTTTTCTCTATCCGGCTATTTCTTGTACAATCTTCCATTCATGCTTTCGCCGTCGTTTTTAATAAAAATCTGCCGTGATGTGTTTTGATAGAAAATATATTTTAAAAAATTAGAAATTAAAAGTTGTTGATCTTTCATGAAGATCGCGATGTTCGATGTTCTGTCGAGCCATTGAAAAACATGCATATACCGTGAGCCGACATGCACATACTGTGCGCCGAGGCGAGATAAATGGAAGGAAAAAAAAAAGTTCGCGGCAAATATTGTCGGATTTAGAGGCAGATGAGTAACTATTACATCAATGTGTAATCACCTGCGTCTCGTACGATGCGATCTGAGCATATAATTCGACAGTCCTCGAGAAGTTTAAAAAAAAATGGCTCCCGATAACGAAATTTGAGAAAACCAATAAATCATAAATTTGAGTGATATATATAGATATTGAAGGATGCATTGCGATGTGGAAAAAAATTGGAGTTGATGGGATGAGAAGAAAAAAAAAGAATCGTTTATCGATAGTCTTGCGGAGTCGAACCGAGGGAGAATTAAAGGCGGTCACGCGAGAATCGTTATCAATTCCGACCGCGAACGATCAAGTTGCGTGTGATTCCTGTCCGCGAAAAAGACACGTGCCGAGAACGACGGCGAGATTCGAATCGTCGAGAGTGCGTTCTAGGCACGCCTGCAATTACGTTATTTTTTTTTTTTGTTATTCGCGTTTTAAATACGTCACACTGGGTTTTCCCGGTCCTATGAGTTGTTTCCCAAAAAAAAAACAAAGTGTTAATTTTAAGGGTCCTCTCCATACAGAATCTTTGAAGTACCCGGCGTCGAGACGTCGCTTCTTCTCTTGATAAAGTGCCGTATCAATGAAAAAAAAAACAAACAAACAAAATCCTCGAGAATAACTGGTTATACGCGATCCAAGATTCTCTCATTTTACCACACTTTACTTCTAGAATTTTTTTTTTTTTACCGTTCCAAACCTCTTTTTTTAACAGCAAATCTCAGAGAAAATTTTTTACGAACAGTTCTTTCTTTTTTCGTTGTGGCAAAAAAAAAAATATTTTTTAACAGAAAATTTGAGAGGAAAGATTAGGGAATTTAATTTTTTTTTAATAATTTTTTTTTACCTTCGTCACGGAGAACCGGTCGTTGTATATGTAAAATACTTTTATATCGGAACGATCGAAATGACCGCGTTTCGCGATGAGATGAACGCGACGGCGCGACTGCAGAGAAACTGAACTACGTTCGCGCAGACATTCACTTTATAACCTGGCCGGTGATCGCACCCGGTGTCCGTCCTCCGGGTTAACTATGGATTCGTATATTATGGGACACCCGAGAGCATATGGCATTTGCGTCAAGGTATCTTTTGCGAAATCCGATACGGTCCTGGGTTTTAACCGGTCGTTCGGCTTTCCGAATGGATCCACGACTGAACTTCCGTACGAAATAATTAAGCGGCCGAAAGCGTCAGCGATCTCCGGCGTTTCGGAGAATCGTCGATTTCTATCTCCGCGCAGTCGCGATGCTTTTGTTTATTTCCTGGAAGTCGGGGAACTACAAATAGAATTATCGACCATTGGCTGTCACATGACAATTGAATGATTATTGAACAATCATAACGATGATTGTTCAATCGTTATTTAAATAAACAGTTAATCAAATTTGATTTGTCGCGATCGTTTCACACTATAATTTGCTCGTTTAAGGCAGATGGCATTTTATGCAACGCGTTGCTGATAACTCCAATTTCAGCGTCGATCCGCTCGCATTACACAGTAAAAAATATTTCTAAATTTACCAAACTTTTTTTGTCAAAAAACGCCCACAATTATCTTGTTGTTAATTTTACAAAAATTATTCGTAAAATTAACAGACATTTTCGTACGATAGAGAAGATTTTATTGTAAAATTATCCTAAAAAGAATTGTGGACGTTTGTGGACAAGAAACGTTGATACCTATTTTACTGTATACTGACTATACCCGAGCAGTTTCACCCACCCCAGCAGAATCGGACTGAGCGCGTCAGAGTAACAGAAACTGCCGGTAACGGAAACTGTACAGAATGCCGTTTTGAGATTGCAGTCCGCGAACGAAAAAGAAAATTGTCTTTCCCATGGGGAATCGTCAGACGCAAGGAAAGACAATTTTCATTTTGCTCGGCGATCTGCGGTCTTAAGGTAGTCCTTGCGAATGATGTTGATTTCGCATAAGTTTCTAAACTACGCTAAAAAGGCCCTATTTCTTGTCTGCAACGGGGGTGGAAAGTGTCCGTTTCTTGACCAGTGGAAAAAGTAATCTAGCGGAAGGAAAAATGATTTAGCGGAAGCAAAAGTGATTCAGCGGAAGGAAAAGTGATTTACCGGGAGACAAAGTGCACTTTTCCTCCCGCTCGTCAAGACTCGGCCAATTTCCATCCCCCTTCCAGGCATAGAAATATGGTCACTTTTTAGCACAGTCGGGAAAAAAATAGCCTGTACCACTCGGGAGGAAGTGCCTTTTCGCCTCGTGTGAATTTCTCAAACTTCAAACTTCACACTCGGTGAAAAGACCCACTTTCCTCCCTTGTAGCATAATATACTATTTCGCACTCGTATCGAAATGTACTATTTGTGTGATGTTTCGAGCTTAGTTACACAAAGTTCCAAAATTATCGTTTAGGGTTCATCGGTTAATTATTAATTAACCCCTTTCACAAATTTCGTACCGAGGCGCACTGGAGCATACTTGACACTCACCCAAAATAAAATAACACGGTACAGTGAGATAAATCTGAGATAATTTCCGAATAACTTTGTCTCCCAAAGTTTCTAATAAAATAAAAAATAAATTAATGTACATTATTTTCAATGCCTTCATTTCAAACCTTTCATTTGCAACCCTTACTTTACTGCGAGAAACGCTTTTTTTACGTGATTCAAGAGCATCGCATGCTTTCATTTGTCACAGTACTACGGATGCTTGGAATGCATTTCTTTTCTCAGTCATCGAGGCAACAGCACCCGAAGAAACAGCACCGTCACGACACGATAATTACAAAGAAAAAAAAATCATTCGTATTTTTCATACAATAGAACGTTTTTAACGAACTTTGAAGTTTGATTTAGACGCTAAATTTGTCCCACGCCGAGCCACGGATGCCTCGGCTGAAGGCTAACGTGGTCATAT
This sequence comes from Exephanes ischioxanthus, assembly GCA_958510785.1. Classification (NCBI taxonomy): domain Eukaryota; kingdom Metazoa; phylum Arthropoda; class Insecta; order Hymenoptera; family Ichneumonidae; genus Exephanes; species Exephanes ischioxanthus. Next base: position 17,744,241 of record OY294024.1, on the reverse strand, counting down.
CTGCAGTGACTTTCAAATAATGTTTGATAAATATACATTCTTACGAGGCTGATCAAACCTGAATAAGTCCTTGAGGTGAACGATTTAAATTTACGACTCGTTATTCGAATGATGCCCAACTATGATATACATACACAAAGATAAAAAAAATGAATCCTTGCGTAACGATAACGCAATGAAAAAAAATAACCCATTTTATCTGAATGAAATACAATTATTTGTACACGAATTAAAGTTACGGATAATGTTTTGTTTGAGGAATCCTGAAATCTGTGCGTCACACACTATTCAGCGAAATAAATCCTTCGGCATATTTGTTTTTTAAATTACCAAAGTAACACTTAGCGATACTTGTGAAGAGAGTCGAAGCACGCTAATGATGGTTCCAGGTGAGGAACATGAAGAAGCAAAAAAAAGAGAAATTCAAAAATTCCGTTCCGAATATCCGGTCGACAGGATGTGGTGAATCCGTAAGTCAAACGAGGCGTAAGTGGAAGGAGCTAGATACTTGATATCGACACGTAATATTTTTCCGGTGACAAACTTACAATTAAGCAATCGTTTTATCACGTAAACACTCTCGATACCCCAGATGGATCGTTATAATTATTCGTTTGCGTATGTAAAGCGATATTTAACGAGCGAAACTTTTCCGCCGAATTGATCGGTATAAATTCAATTTCTGTTGTACATGCGTGAATTACCTCTCAAGACGCGGTGAAAATTCTTTACGGCCCAACCCTGGCCCAGTCGGTAGAAATAACTGTTGAATTTGTTCTTGAGAGTAAATGGTCATCATTATTAAAAAAAATGAATTACAGTTTTTATTACCGACCGTGGTATTTCCCATCCGATAAGGGTTTACGCCACAGTAAAATCGATAACAAATAGGGATATCGGCTAAGTTGCCGGGCAGATACCGTCTTTAAGGCAACCTAAAATACCCAGGTAGCACAAAAAAATTAGTTATCAGAAAGTGATCTAAATGGGTTACATATGTCCGTCCGGATGGTATCCGAAAGTTACCTCCCATCCAAAAAGTTAACTTTTGGACGTAGGATAGCTTATAGTTACCATCCGGACGGACATACGTAACCCATTTAGATCACTTTCTGATAACTAATTTTCTTGTGCTACCTGGGTAATAACACGGTCTTCCACGCGCACGGATGGGCCCGGACGAGACATATGTATATAACGACTGTACCGGTTCTCGCTGTCGCGCCACGAACGACAGTCAATTTTTCGGATTACTGAACATTCCGGTTTACCCTTGATCGACGTCGATTCGCACGTCAAACTTCGACGTTGACTAAGCGCAACTATTGCGGCGATCTATCCACAGACGCACGCAGCGTGCGAAGCACAACCGAGAGGTGGCCTTTGCATGAAACATGATGATTTATTCTCAATGCGAGGAAGAATCCGACGAGGTACCCAACGCGAAGTATCTCGTCGGATTCTTCGCGCTACCGGAATAACGATAATTGTCGATTTGCGTTTAACCTCGTTTTTTATTGAAGAAAAAAATGGACAAATAATCATAATTTATTTTTACGAAGAACTCGAGCCGGATTTGTTTTGAATGCCAGCGAAAATTATTATAACGATTTTTTGATTGTTGAAAAAAAAAAATGATAATCAATGATAAGTCATTGTTACTAAGAAATTCTAGACGAGACTGTTCGTTTCATGCTCCAGGGGAATTAATGGTGATGGTGATGCTGATGATGATGGGCAATGCCAAGTTCCGGTCGTGTGACAAACCCTTTTGTTGCTCGTTACTCGATGACGCGATTACTGTGAATTTTCCGCGAACGTACAATTTATTATGCATTCTGGTAATATCGTCAAATCGCATGAGGATTTAATGAGATCTCGCACGATACGGCCAAGTATAGATCGTGCGAGGACTCATGCGATGTTGCGCATGTAAGAGCATGCTAAACGACCACCACCGCGTCCGGATGGTAATAAAAAATTGTAATCATTTTTTTCGTCAAGTGTGTTGGGTTTTGGAGTTTACTATGGTTAAGGTATAACGCCTCCCTACCCGTTCAACCCGGGCCCACTCGGTACCCATATAGCACGGAAATGTTTCTGAAATGTTTCGAAAATATTTTAGCGATAGGGCTGAAGGACCCAGGTCGATGGCCCTTTGGGAAAGTGTAAAGTTAGCATTAGGTATAAAATTTAGTATAAGAAGATATCTGTAAATATTAACTTTGGCAATAAATCTCTTTTGCTACTACTTTTAGCAATATTACAAAATATTTCTGAAATATTTTTTCGTTCACTCATAAATCTTACATTGAAATGTTTTTAAAACATTTTACAAATATTTTTTAATTTTGGTAAAATATTTATGATATCTTTCTGAAAAATCCAAGAAATTATCAATATTTTAGTGCTGTAGATGTTGTTTATCTTAAACATATGTATTGCCTCCAGCACTTCATCTATGAGCCCCTTCAAGAATGCCAATAACATGTAGTATTATGACACATTAAATAGTCGAACTGTATTAAAATATATCCCCCAACCATGGCATTTTTTAAATTTTTCGTTCCTTCTGAACATAGTTCAGTATGAAAGATGTATGAAAGATTAAGTATATTTCTGAATTATTTTAGGGATATTTCGGCAGAATATTTCAAAATATTACTTTCATATATTTCAGAAATATTTCGGAATATTTGAACGATTTTAAATATTTCTGAAATGTTTTCAAAATATTTCGTGCTATATGAGTATCGAAAACTATAATCAATTTTTTTTTCAAAGGTGCTAAATTTTTCACGCGAAACCAAATTGTTAGCGTTTTTCGATTGGTAAATGAAAAGGCTGATCAATCGCGTTTAGCCCAAAATGTTTAAGACCCTTAAAAAAGTGGAGTAGCTTTTCCGTAACCGACTGAGTTTGTTTCTCTTCGGCTTAAGGTTATGTAAAATACCGCATTCGGTAACGATACTTGTAATTAATGCTATTTTGAGAAAACAACAAAAATTGTCTTTGCCTGGAGAAAAATACAAAAACGATGTTAAATTATGGAAATCAATGAGTGACTGATTAGAACACTACATTGACTTAGCACTTAATACGATCACTTGCTACGTGTTAATATTACCGAAATTACGTTTTTCGGGAACTTGTTAAAAAAAAAAATGTGTTTCGACCGTGACAAATAATTGTCATCGAATAAGGACGTAATAAACATAAGTTTCCATGACTGTACAAGGACCGAAACATATGAAAAATTGAATATAAACAAAATATTTAAAATATTAAAAGATTCTTTAAATTTATAGCAGGAAATGATTTTAAAAAAAGTGGTGCGAACTCAACAAATAATTCCGACATGCGAGCAATTTTTTTTCGGTTTCGAGCAAAAATAACGAGCGATTGGATAAATGCCTACTTCGCAAAATAATTACACGAACATACATAAGAAGACGCACATTTCTTTCATCGAAGGACCTCTGTAGCATAACGAGCCGAATTGGATTAAAAAGAAATTGGTATCTACTTTAGTCGAAAACACTCCAAGCAAACCGATTTTTTTCCCTTCAGGGCATGTGAAATGTCGCAGTCGATAATAAAAACTGAAATGATATTTTTTCAAATGTCCCGAAACTGTAGCGTTAAAAAAAAAGGAGTCCATTGTATAATTTATAGATGTAGTGAAATTCTATTTCCGTTAGACAATAAAGTTTCGACACACTAAAAAAAAAAAATTATTATACTTTTTATTACCGACTGAGTGCGGGATGAGCGAGTGTTTCATATTACTTTAATTAACGTTGCGTTTAATGTCGTGTATCGCTGAGTGCGCGGTAGCGATCGTATACGTACAAATTTACGTTGTGGTTTTTAAATGTACGAATAGCGACTGTGTTACATGATCTCAATGAAGTATTACTCATGACTGAATCACTGTACGCCGTTATTTTCCAACGTGGCATAACACATTGTATCGTGTCGTCGATCATTAAAAGATTTGTAATGATCGCGGACGATTCGTGAATACTAATAATATAACGCGTAATAACAGCCGGAATCACAAATTCGTTCAGCTACACAAGACAACAATCGTATTTTGAATAACGTTTACTTCGATACTCCACTTTAACAATAAACCAGTACAAGTAACTTCACATTACATTCGTAGCATCGTATTTACAGTATAAAGTTTATAATTTACGAGAGTATATAAAATTATGTTTTTTTTGTTATTCCAAATTAGTTGATAATCCGTACAAACGAGGTACGGCGAGTGCTCGAGTTTTCGACACGTGGGACGATTAGGCGAAACGAAGATAATTTTATAACCAACGTTTTTTTTTTTTTTTTTTTTTTTTTTTGACGTAGGCAGATTTGCAATGCTTCGGACAAGCGGACGATACGCTGTTCGCGTATCTTCGTCGCTTCGCCGCATATGCATATGTATCGATTTTACAATATTTTCCTTATAGCCTGATCGTGAACAACGAGGTCATCAAATTTTATGAATTTTTTTTTCATTCCCGCTAAAAATTGAAAGGACTTTCGCGTCTATATTTATATAAAAATGACACAGAAGTCCTAGATTGTGACGACGCGGTTCACGTTCGGTGAAATCGACGCGCGATAGCGTTCGATTACGGCAAAATAGGATATTAAATAATATTGGCGTAGTTCCAAGTTTTCTTCCTTTTTTTACCGCTAAAAATTTATACCGGTACAAGTCGTTTCGATATTAGAAATGCTACAAACAGATAAAAACTGCACCCATAAACCATTGTACCGCTTTTGTTTAGTTTGGCTTCAGCGTTTGGCAGTAAAAACGATTCGTGACAAGGGACACAGTTTTTCTGTATCTCTGTGTCTCTTTCTCTCTGCACGGCATAAGTTAGCGATTTAACTAAAGTTAATTGAACACCTGAGGCGCAGGCTTTTCAATAGTGTATAACTTGTTGACTTTAAGTTTTGCTTAATATTAAAGTAGCGATTGATAGGCAATCGGGGATTACCACCGGGAATTCACCTATTCATTGCCCAATTTTTCTTATGTCCTTGATTAATTCAAAGATCTATTTTAGATTATTTATCGGTGGCTTGAATAGAATATTAGGTAACTGGCGTCGATATATTACGCTCGATAAACTCCTCTATACATTTCTTACGCGGATTGTTATTAAGTCCGGGAAAATCGTATTCCCCAATCAACTTTATATTCGTTTGTTTCTTTTTTTTTTTCTTCACCTAAAATCAATGTACACCTATGGATAGTAGGATCATCGTTACACGTTGAATATCAGCGAATCAGTGATTTAGCTAGTTGTTTTTAGTTTTCTCTCTTCCAGCCCAAGCAAAGATCTAATTTTTAAACTGTTCGTGGACGAAATTAAATAAATTCGCCGCATGACGTTCCGAATTTATAGAAGATTTTCGCAAACTATTATCATCGACAAAAATTGATTATTCACACGTATGTCCGTCACATCGGACCATCGCACGTTTTAGGACTGGAGATTCCTCGAACAAACGCGATGTAGCTTACACGAGAAATTATTCGGCACGGGTATTTGTACATGTGATGAAAAAAAAAAAAAAAAAAATTGCCGCGTAATTTGCCGAGTTTATAAATTGTTTCACTTTCCAAAATATGGCTGAAATTCGACGATATCTGAATTTCTCGACGATATATTGACGTTTGAAAATTGTGTCTAAAAAAAATATCTATTCATGTTTACAGTCCTCCACGAGATCAGCAATTTTCATACATTGCCATTATTAATATTATTTTTTTTCCGTAAGCTCCGCCGATTTATCGAGAATATTTCGTGCGTTTCATCATAGCACCATTCGTAAAACCTAATACATTACGTAAAAGAAGTTTCGAAGTCGTTGATTGATCGATCAGAACCGCGGGACAATCAATTCTGAACGTTTTGTTATTGAAGAAAAAGAAGAAAAAAAAGAGAAATTTTGTCAAAAATTTCCGTCCGCATGATAAAAAATGTAACCGTCAATCATTCTCGAATACACCGACGAATCTCCTGCGACACACCGTACGGATTGCAGTCAGTCGTTTCCCAATCAAGAACTATTTGTCTCATAATCAGAGTCCGCATCTGTCCGCAATGTCCTATTTACAATTGTCAATATCTACATAAAAAAAAAACTTTAATGAGCATCGTTAAATAAAAACGATGTGGCGACGGACCCGCGTCTTACGAGCTAACGAGACCGTGTCGGTTGTCGCAGTGTCAAATTTTCGCGGCGACGCGAAAATTTTCAATCGTTATCGCACAAAAGATTATGCGAAAATATCGCATAGCTCAGGATAACGAGGTTTGGGCAGGCAAGGCCTTGAACTACGTGGCCGCAGTGAGTTCCTTGTGAAGGAAAGTCTCGATGTCCACACGGCAGATGGGACACCGCTTGTTTGTACACAGCCACTGGTCGACGCAGTCTATGTGGAATAAATGCATACACGGCAGCCTCCTGTATAACAGAGGTAAAATAAGGCAATTACAAATTTATCGTGTTTCGATTATTGCATAAGTTCTTATTTCATTGAGGGGATCCGAGTTAGTTAGAAAACTAAGATATTTGGTTAAGATAGTCCTTGTGATTTGAACAATTTTCTTTTTCGTCGATTTGTTAGTAACATTTTGGAATTATTATTATGCAAAATGAATCTTTTCAGCACCTTTAATATGCTTCATTTTTTCAGATTTTTATATCATCTAGAAGTGTTTGCAATTCCCTCTCATTTCTCTGAAACTTATGCGAAGTTAACACTATTCGCAAGAACTACCTTAAAATATGCTGTTTGAGGAATGGAATAAATAATGTTCCTAGCGGTGTTAATACCAATTTGAAAAAAACTAAGATATTTTGTATGCTACAATTTTTTTCAGTCTACTGAATAATTTGCTTAAAATAGATTGTTTGAGAACTGGAGTCATGGTGTGCAGTAAAAAGTCTCAAAGTCGTATCAAATTCAAGGACTATTTCCAGGACATTTTCAGGTTGTTTTGGGATATTTATAAAAAATGAAAATATGCATATCGCGTGCGACGTACAAAATAAAATTTTGTTCGATAACCGTTTTCGTTTACGTTGGAATCAGTTTATTAAAAAAACTACTCACTATGCACGAATGTATATATGTATCTCAGCAAAACTAAGATGCACATTTTTCAGGACGCACGCCAGTAATATACATTTTGAAACAAGCTCAAATTTGCGGGGAAAAAATCCAAGGACATCGTGTGAAATTCAAGGACGTTCCAGGACTTTTTCAAAAACAGGCAAAATTCAAGGACAATCTCAGGACTGCTGAACACCATAGGAATGAAAAATGTTTCTGTGTTCGAACCAATTCGGTCAATCGACTTCCTTGTACATAAATTTTCCAGAGCATCCAGAAAAAACCACTCGGATGACTCGCGGCGTCTCAGAGACATCTCATTTTCTTTGCAACATATTGCGGAACTTCGGAATAAATGGGTTAATTGAATAATCGAATTATCCGTACCTCACGCTTTCACAGTCCTCGAACTCGGATAGGCAGATAGTACACTTCTCTATCGCATCCTCTGAGTGCTCCACTTTCTTCATCTGCGATAATAAAAAATAATTACTATTTCAATGAACTCCAAAAGAGAAACGCTTTCGAAAAATCGGCAGGCCGTACGGTGTCCCAACGTTAAGTTGTGAAAAATAAAAAGTACATTTATACTTACTCTCTTATACTTATGTGGGAATGTGTGACTTTCGATCGATTCCTGAGTAGCTCCGCAACTTATGTGAGACATGCGTCGCAGATCGACGATCCGCATGTAATTCTCTAATCGGGCTGACACGTGTCGGGCTTGATGCATCACGTAATCAGGCACAGCCACGGGATAACGCATCATGTCGTGTCCCCCAGTATTTTGCTGTTGAACAACAAATAAGAACATTTTTATCCAATTTGTCAGGAAATATTTTACGAATCCGAGCATCAACCATGATTTCGCGCTGCGCATCTTGCTGACAAAATTCTGTCGATTTGCGGATATTTTTACCTCCTGATTACAAATTCATTGAGTTATTTTGGCGTATTAAGGAGGTTCAAGAACTTCACACTGGTCAAATGAGTGCTACATTTTTAAAGTCGGTTATACCAACTTTTACGCATCTATTCATTTTAGTAGATGGTTATTTGTATTACAGCAGATGTCCTTAACATAGAAACAAATTAATTACAATGGATTTGCTAAAATATTAGCTGATTTGTGATAATTTTCGAAAGGATTCGTTCATTTTTTTCAAAAAGTAATCGGTAATTTTTGTTCGATTTTGATGTATTACGGCTCATTCTCTTCTTTGAACGATGCTCTACGAATTCACCGTCCAGATATTCGATAGTATTTCCCGTTTAAAAATGACAGACGTTTGCTTATGAAGGAATTTCGTCGATGAATAAACAAAAGGCTGTAATTGTTTAACAAAAAATACTATCGAATGTCTAGATAGTGAATTAGTAGAGTATCTTTCAAGGAAGGGAATGAGGCGTAATACAACAAAATTTAGTAAAAATTACGAATTATTCTTTGAAAAAACTCAACGAATATGTTCCTTTTTGAAAATCAACACAAACCAGTTAATATTTTTGCAGATCCATTGGAATTAATGTTTTTCTATGTTAAGGACATCTGCTGTATTATAAATCACCATCCACTATAATCAATATATGTGTAAAAGTTTGAATAAACAACTTTAAATATGCACTCATGTGACTACTGTGAAGCGCTCCAGCGCAATGCGCGTATTAAGGTAGTCCGAGCGGTACAGTCCCGCCAAACGTGAGTTTCAGATAAAATTTCGAACACTTCTCGATGGGATAAAAATCTGAAAAAAATCAAGCATATAGAAGGTGCTGCAAAGATTGTTTTTGTGAAAGAATAATTCCATTTTTTCATCAACAAATTAACGATAAAAATAATTGTTCAACAAATTACCCGGCAACTTTTTTTCCATAAAAATGATTCGTTTATTTTTCTGAATACGTGTGAATTTTTTCAGATTTTTTTGTAATCTTTGAACATCGCGTTTTTTCTATCTTTAAGCTGTGAAAACGCAATTTTCAATGATTACAAAAAATTCTGAAAAAATTCATACGTATTCATAAAAATAAACGAATTATTTTTATGAAGGAAAATAGTTAAGTGGCCGGGTAATTTGTTGAATAATGTTTTTATCATCAATTTGTTAACAACAAATTGGCATTATTATTTCACAAAAACAAACTTTGCAGCACCTCCCATATGCTTGATTTTTTCAGTTTTTTATCCCACCGACAAGTGTTCGAAATTTTCTCTGAAAATCACGTTTGGCAGGACTGTACCGCTCGGACTGACTTAATCGGGTTATAATCGCTGCAAGGCACCTCGGACTTACGTCGCAGGTAACTTACCACGTGCGGAGAAAAACTCAAACGGAAAGGCGACAGGTGAAGATGCGTGAGGTGAAGATGAGGAAAGTGGGTATGAATCCCCTGTCCTGCCATCACGTTCTGAGGATACGAAGGATAGTGGTACATGTGATGATGTACGTGCTGATGGACCGGCATCGACGGCATACGTTCCACTGGCGTGGATTCCATCTCTTCTAGGCTCGTCAACGGATTGACCTGATATAATTCAACAACATCGATTATCGTTGGTATCGAGCAAAAATCCTCGCCATACGGAAACGATCGAAATACGGACTGTGAGTGGCTCCGGACAAGGCGGCGGATTGATATTCAGAGCGGCTGGCCCTCTGGCCTCCGGATGACTGTAGACCGTGGGTTGTTGGGGAGGCGGTAGAACCGTGTGCCGAGGATAATTCTCCGCGTGACTCGGATTCTCGTTCGCGGTACAGCAAGTACTCGGAGGTCCGCTAGTACTACTGCTTCCGTTGGGAACAAATCCACCAGGCTGATACATGTGCGCATTCGGAGGTGTGCATCTGAAAGCATCAATTTTTTAACTGTAGAATTTTCACATTCTTTTTCAAAACTACTATTTTTTTCACCACTTCTCAATTATATCGACTATAACGAATAAGATGACCGTCAAATTAAAGTTCTTTTTTTTCGACTACGCTAAAAAAGTCCTATTTCATGCTTGCAACGGGGGCGGAAAGTGGCCGATTCTTGACGAGCGGGCAAAAAAGTGATTTAGCGGGCCAATAGTAATTTACGGTACTAGTACGATTTAGTTACAAAAAAAATATAAAAAAGTGCAAAAAATCCGGCTGGTTACCCCTGTAGATTCCTGAATGCGGCTTCACAGCTAAAGATTGTCCCGTTGCAAGCATAGAAATATGGCCACTTTTTAGCATAGTCGGGGAAAAAATTGTGTATGCCACAAGGGAGGAAGTGCATTTTCACTTCGTGTGAATTTCTGTCCTCGCTTCGCTCGGACAGAAAACTTCACACTCGGTGAAAAAAACGCACTTTCCTCCCCTGTAGCATAATGTACAGCCTTATAATCAATTTTCGCCTTATAATCAAGCTATTGATTTTTTCGTGCCCAAGTTTTGTTTTTGTAAAATTGTACATTAATGAGTGAAACTTGGAAGTTTTGAAGACAAATTCTTTAAAGTTCCAAAAAAGTTCTAGTATTTAAAAAACACATATTTCGGTTATATTAGCGACACAGAGACAACTAAGCTTTAAATTCTGAATACGGAAGCAGCGTGCACTGGGAACCTTCGTTGAAGGACCGCAGGGTGCACGGAAACTCCCCGAGTTAATTCGGTCACAAATTTGTTTAAAGTGCGTACCCGTGATGCGCCGATCTAGCGTAAAGACTGCGACGATGTGATTCCTGCGAGCGCTGCTGATGAACCCACAATCTTTCGTGCAAGGGATGAATCCGTGGATGGGCCATTCCAGCCGGGGCTTCTAGAGATAAGATTGATGATAAAGTAAAATCCTTGGTTGCTATTCCATAAGAAACAATTCTCACCTGTGGATGGCGGATGTCCCTGATATATGTTTGGGACTCTGTGGTGTCCGTGATACATAGGAAATTGAGAATTGAGCATATGCAGTCCATAATCGGCGGTTCGGTGCATACAAAACGCGGGATATCTTCTAGAAAAATTTACCATTGTAATCGTGCAAAATTCTCACGTCGTGTTCGAGCTGCGGCTGTGTGTTCGGTATGAGCTTACCTGTGCACGGATTCAGCTGGGTACGGCGAAGTCGGTGGGACACTTGGTAACGTAGCGGCATGCTCTTCGTCGGACTCGGCAGTCAAATCCACAACGGTCACCGTTCGATCACTCTGTTCTCCCTCTTGTTCGTTAGTCTGCGCAAAATAAAAAATTATCAACGTGTGCTATTGAGACAAAAAAAAAACTATATTTGATAGTACAAAAATACTATTAAATATTCTGAGTTACCTATTTAGGGAGCGACTTTTTCAGGCAAATAAAATTTTATTTTATTTTTTATCGGTAAGAAAAGATCGTAGAAAATTCCACGCGATTGACTTTTCGTACGGGTATTGTGATAATATAAAAAAATCCTCAGGTCCACATTCGCAAAAAAGATTGTAAAATTGTTATAATAAAATAAGAAGTTGGAAATATAAAGGAATAATAATTTGGAAAAATGCCATTCCTCCTACATTTTTTTATATATGAACCTGGGCATTTTTTTTGCATGGCCAAAACACCGTTCCAACAATGAAACACATGAGATTTTTTATACGATTTCTTTTTCATGCTAAAAATAAATAAAACACTCTTAGGCCTGAAACCGCCAAGCCTCTTTTTAAAACGTTAAAAAAAAATATAAATCTTTATATTCAATAGTACTTGAAGACTGTATTTGTAGTGTCTTGGAAATATCTAGCTTGTGTCGTTGCTTACCCTATTACTGTTATTAACCGTTCCTAAAACCTCAACGGAACCATCTTCGTCGTCGCTCTCGCTGCTCGACGACCAATCTAATTGCAAATCGGGAGCTAACGGAGTGTCGTCGGTTCCTGTTAACAAATATGTTCCAATAAATCATAAAGTCCTAAAATATCGCGATAGTAGAATAATAGACCGACAGTCTCTAATAGAAATAGCGCAACACCGAGTGGTGGTTAGAAACGCCATATCCGAAGGTCGCTAGTAAAATATACAGGTCATTTGGTACCATTTCGATCCGAGTCTAACCCTTCACATCTTGGAACGAGCTCGGGATTTTTCATATGACTGAACGAACTCTCCAAAGCACTTGGATTTTTTATTAGGTTTTTAAAAATCGTGTACAATTATTTACGATAATAAAAATTAACTTATTGGTCGCCACAATTTTAAAATCTGGAAAAATTCTGAAAAATCTTGCGTCAAATATTTAAAAGTTTAAGATTTGAGCCGGAGTGGGCCAGCGTCACGTTCTATTTTTTTCTAATTTTTTTTTTTTTTTTTAAAGTGAAAAGATTAAAAGAAAAAATCAGTCGATTATGGGTTATCGCTTGGCCATTTTTTATGCAATACTTTTTCCGGAGAGGTTCCTTTTCCAACTTGAAAAAAATAAAAATCTGAAAAAATTCCCAAAAATGCAGCGTTGCAACCCATAATCGATTCATTTTATCTTCTAATTTTTTTCCATAAAAATTAGGAAAAAAAGTCGATGGTGACGGCGGCCTCTCTGGCTCAAATCTTAATTTTTTTTTCGTATATGACAAGATTTATCGGCATTTTTTTTTGATTTTTAAATTGCGTAAATTTTTTAATCGTAAATAATTATAAACAATTTTTAAATATATAATAAAAAATCTGCGTGCTTTTGAGAGTTAGTTCAGTCATATAAAAAATCGCGATCCCAATCCACGATGTGAAGGGTTAGACCCAGGGCGACATCATAGAAAATGCCCCGTAGGTATCTAGAAAAATTTGTTTAAAAGTGTGTATCTCGACATTGGTGAACAATCTTTATGGAACTGACATAATTCGGCGTAACCACCGAAGGATCAACAATAATGCGTTATAATTATTGTGGCCCCCTTAAATAAAAATTTAATTATATCAGTCCCATAAAAAATGGTCACCCTATTCAAGTCAAAAATATCAAATATCAACCTCCGAGAAACGGAAATTTTGCGATCGGTCTGCCGGCTTTCTCTCTAACTCCCACCGCGAGTCGCGCCGTTTTTACTAGGAACCGCTGAAACGTGAATTTTATCAGACGTACTCGATGTTTGATTGCGAACTACTTGCGGCGAGTTAGTCGCAGTCGGAGTTCCCGATGTATGTAAAGCATTATCAGCGCTAATACCATTTCCAACATTGTTCGAGCTTCCGTCTAATGCATCGCCGGAATGGCTCGCAGCTCCAGTTATGCTACGGAGATTCAACAGATATTGCGTTTAAGTCTAACGTTTTAACCGTCATATTTTTGTTTGTTTTGCTTTCGCAGTCGCTCAATAGAGGCTGAAAATATAAATCACATAACAGCGATGTTCGTCGAAGTGGTTCAAGTGTTTAGATGTTCGCGTAGTCGTATGAAGGATCCGAGCGGAAGTCAGCATGACGTCGGAGAAATTTCATACTGAAATGAATTTTTCTTTTTTTTTTCTTTTGAGGTGAAAACGTACCTGTAATCGACCGGACCGTCGGCGAGTCTCGAGGGTCCGGCTACACTGTGACTGTTCATATGCTGGTTACTCATGAGGGTGCTCTTCTTCTCTCTCATTCGAATCCGCTTGCGTCGATAATTGTCATACTCATCGGTCGAATTTTCCACCGGCACCGCGAGGTGTTCGCGCCTCGGTCTGTTTTGGCAAAAGTTGCAGTTCAGACAACGGGACTGCCTCTGCGGCGGCGACATGTAACGTCCGAAAACAAAATTAGCCGCCGTTCCGGAGCTAGGAGGCTGAGCGCCGAAACTTTCGGGACGGGTCTGCGAATCTGTTTCCTCTATGTCACTTTCGGCGAACAAGTGCTCGTACTCCATCTCGTTACCTAAAAAAATGAATCACTGCTATTATCGTGTATATATGTTATATAATCACTTTATATTCAATTTATAAATGATTAGTTTTATGTTTACAGTAAAAGTTCGATTATCCGGGACAATCGCATTACCCGCGGGTAATATCACTGATAAACCGGAGTAATCGTGACACGTTATCATTTTAAATGCTACAAAAAAAAATCGTCACAATTTATTAACAATTTATCACCAACGTCGTTTTCAACAGGTAAAGGCGCGTTTCCTTTTTTCAATTCAATCATATTATTAACAATTTCATAGCATTGCCGTCGAAAAACAAATTTTTAGCTGGTAGACGAGATAAAAAAGTACACCGAGCGCCGCTACGTTGCGATAAAAACAACGAAAAAGGTAAAAAAAAAAAGTCGTTAAAAATTTTTTGCCGATTAGAGAAGCCAAGGACATCGGTAATGTATTTATCAAATGGAAAGGCAAAACCGGTGACGGTGTGTCGTTTTATCGAGATTATCCCGCAGAAATGTGTTTTTCGATAATAACCGTATATAAGTATAAGGCCGTGAAAAAGAAATCGTGAATAAGATAATCGTCTCGTGACGAGTTACTGTTTATCGTCGCAGAGTTTTAAATGCATCTCAATACAAGTGAAACTTTGTCATGATGAATTCTCTGACAAAGTTTCACTCGTATTGAGATGAATTTAAAGCTCTGCGACGATAAAGCGGCCTTTTCACGGCCTTATACTTATATACGGTTATTATCAAAAAACGCGACATCGGATATATTCGAATGTAAATTTGTAACTATGTTATAAATAATCCAATTGCTTATAGTATGCTTCATTAAAATACGGGATTGAACATTTTTACCACAAGCAGTTAGTACAATTTTTTCTAGTACAGATTGAAATGACATTCGGAATCCCTCAAGCTAACACCAAACTACGTAGCATTTGTTATTTAACGTTAAGCAACGTGTGTTATTTGCAAATATAATTTTGCGATACTAAAACTGCCGTGCGTGCGAGGTAGCTGCAATTTTTAAATGAGCTTTTTTTAATCGTGTCAATCGTTTCAGGACGGAAACAGAACCGTAGCGTATGCGGAATTAATTCACGCATCGGGCACGAATTTATGTTTGTCCTGAATCCGTCGGAATCGTGCACAAAAGTTCATTACAGTTTTTAATGCTGATCGCGGTATTTCACTTGGCTCAAGGTGATATGGAATTTTCCGGAAACCCAAATAGTTACTCTTGAATATATCTGAATGGGCTAATAATTGTTCTATATTGTCCAATTACTGTAAAATGTAGAGATTGGACATTACAATTACATCGTATCATCGAAATTGGACTATTGAAAACTATTATCAACCCATTCAAATATCGTCAGAAAGAAAGAAATTAACAAAGCATTTCGCTGTTTTAATGGTAGCACGTGCTCATTTAAAAATAATACATGCTTCCCATTCAAGCACAGGAATGCAATTTTTATCGTAATTAGTTAGTACTCGCTTTTGAGTCTAGAATGAAACCGTTAACAGAATCCCAAAACTATTAACCTCCTATTAACAAAATACCAAAAATGTTATCTAGACTTAAAATTGGACTAAATAATCAGATTGTAATGTAGCAATTGGACTATGTAAAACAATCATCAGCACATTCAAATATTGCAGGAAAGAAAGAAACGACAGAAAATTGCATTCGATAGTTTTAATGGGAAGCATAAATACTTCCCATTGAAACACAGGAATACATTTTCTTATTACAACTAGTTAGTACTCGTTCTTGTGTTTAGGACGAAACGGGTAATAGAATCGCCAAACTACTACCAAATTACCAAAAAATGCTGTCCAATTGCTACATTAAAATATAGTTATTTATTATTATTGTTATTAC
Source organism: Exephanes ischioxanthus (assembly GCA_958510785.1). Taxonomy (NCBI): domain Eukaryota; kingdom Metazoa; phylum Arthropoda; class Insecta; order Hymenoptera; family Ichneumonidae; genus Exephanes; species Exephanes ischioxanthus. The sequence continues at coordinate 17,728,367 of OY294024.1, read as the reverse complement.
TGTTCACAGAAATTAAGTTTCCATTTATTGATGTGCTTCTACATAATATAGTATCGTGTAAAAATATCGTCACATAAAAATATATCTATCAATTTTGATTTTAAATTGGATCAATGTCTCCGCTTCTACTGCATGTCTGGGTAGCGTGATTATATTATATTATACAATATAATCGCGCGATTGTATTGGATTATATAATAATATTATATTGTAGCAATTGGACTACGTAAAACAATTATCAGCAATTTCAAAAATTGCAAGAAAGAAATGCCAAGAAATTAAATTCTCCTATTTGATAGTAACAATGAACGCTTTCCATTAAAGCACACAAAAACAATATCTCATCATAACTAGTCAGTACTTGAGTCCAGGACAAAACCATCAACAGAATTCCCCAAACTGTTACACAAACTACAACGAATTTCTTGCTCTGAGGGCCACCTTTCTGTTGATCGCAACTACGACTTACGCAGCGCATAAAAAATTACATTAAAAAAAAATGCAACAAAACCGAAGCAAGCAAACAATCAAATGAATAAAGTTCGTCGAGCGTCGTACCGGCGGGACATCTCGGGGGAGACGGATCGGGCGTCGATGTGAAGGCAGTGTCGAATATATCGGCCAGCGACGTGGAATTGGCGTCAACGGAACCGGCAGCGGAGTCCGCATTGAACAGGTCGCTACGGTCCTCCGTCTTTTCTTTCCGCCAAACGTCCTCCGTGCTCTTGCCGGCCTCCATTCTGACTGCGCAATAAAAACAGAAATACAAATCATCTTCGCGTACGCACAACAGAAAAGGATACGCGAGCAGCGTGGGAGGCAAAACGGAACGCTACTAGATAAGGAGTAGATTGCTGTGACGCCAAAGCACATTCCGACGCCTGATAACGAAATGTCTACTAAAATGCTTTGTAAATAAATAAAAAAATTGATAAATAAAAAATAAAAAATTGACAAAAAAAAATGGATGATCGTAGATACCTAAAGTTTTGAAAACGGCAGATTCATTGACAAAGTCAAAGCCTGAAATGATCTTGCATATGAATTTCTAGTCGCTTGTTGATTCGACGATCGCATTAAATTATCAGCGTTCGCGGAATTCTCGTCGTCGCCGCACGCAATCGCCGTCGACGAGAGTGTCGCCGGAATGTAATTCAATACGTTTGGCAAAAGATTTGCAAACAACACGCGTAAATAACGCTGACAAATGAGTGGGGAAAAAAAAAAAAAAAAAAAATTTAACGCCCAAAATTGAATCCGCAAAATGTTGCAGAGTGTGGAGGGAGAAACGTAATTTGCAAAAACTCATTACTGAGTTTTTTTTTTTTTTTTTTATGTTTATCGTTCCTCCCACTCGCGCTTTCATTACAACACACGTAATGGAGTTACGAGATTTTTATCAAGGCCACGATTCACGCCTACCGGAGTGTCTCGTGTACTTCGGCAAAAAAAGTGAGAAAAAAAAAATCGAAATTAAGATTTTTTTTTTTTTTCGGCGACGAGACAAAAGAATAGTTGATGTAACGCGACGATTGACGGAGATCGAAAGCTACGCACCTGGCTGCTCAAACCCCGTGGAGCTTCAACAAGGCGACACTGTTCTCTTCACCACGTCATTTTTTTGGCATGAGATTTATATACCGTCGATCGACAACCACTGTCACACCGACGTTATGTATTTATCGTTGCATGTTATTCGCTGGCTCTCCTTTATCTCCTCATTCACTTTTCAAATTTATTAAATTTTTTCTTTCTCCCTTTTTTTTCTTTTATTTTTGATTATTATTATTATTGTTATCGTCTGTACATGAAAATTTCGTTCCGAATATTCTTCGTGTGTCAGTAACAACAATAAAACTGGAAAGAGTGCACATAAGATTGACGTTGCGCACGTAACTGGAAGTGAGATGGGACAAACGACGGTGAGAAAATTATGCCCGGAACATCGAGGCTGAGACCTCGGCGGAAGTGGAGGCGGAAGCTCGAAGCGCCGGTGCATATTTCGCGCGGTCGATAAAGTAGCGAGGATTTCGGCAAGGTCACGAGAATTGTTACATTGCAACGCGGCCACAGCATTCATTAGCCCAAAAAGATAATTCTTTAAATGTAGCTTGGCACCGTCGTCGTAGAATAATTTAATAATATATACATTATATATAATATTATAGTATTTATACATATATATTTATAATAACATTATATTATTTATATTATATACATTATAAATAATATAATGTTGCGATATTGTTAAGTCCGCGTGACTGTAATGACGCAGCAGCAGGCTCTACGTGGTGAAAAGTGTGTGGCCCCGTGATGGTTTGATGGTCAAGTAGTTCAATGAAATTATACATTGGGTTTTTCGCGAGGAAAAAATGTATTTAAAAAAAAAACAGTAACTGGAAGTTGGATGGAATAAACGATGAAGAGGAAATTGTACCCGGAACATCGAGGCTGAGACCTCGTCGGAAGTGGAGGCAGAAGCTCGAAGCACTGCTGCATATCTCGCGCGGTCGATATAGTAGCGAGGATTTCGGCAAGGTCGCGAGAATTGTTACATTGCGAAGCGGCCTCAGCATTCATTGGCCCAAAGAGAAAATTCTTTAACCGTAGCTTGGCACCGCCGTCGTCGAATAATATAATCCTGCGATATTGTCAGGCCCGGGTGACTGTATCGACGCAGCAGCAGGCTCTCCGCGGTGAAAAAGTGGTGTGGCTCGCCCCGTGTTTCGCTTTCGGTCTTGCCACAACTCTTGGCCAAACAGTAGATAGGACTTTTGATGGTGATAGCTCAGTAGTTCAATATTATACATTGGGTTTTTCGTGAAGAAAAACTGTTTAAATAAATTAATTAAAAATGGCTGTGGCTGCCAGAGCATTGTCAAAATTCACAGGTGAGCCCCGCTATCTGACATAATTAACATATCGAATAATTTGCTTCGCCAATCGGCACGATATCCGCCCGACGGTACTTTGTACCCGCGAGCATAATCATTCCGACTATGCACTCGATTCGTCTCGACCGACACTTTTTTTCGCGGCTCTCCCGTCCTTTCCAAGATCATCGAAACCACCGTTCTATCAACTTAATCTAAATTTAGCTCGTCTATGCCATTCGCCTTACCATAAACATATCGTATTATGTAAGAAAGCGAATTAATTGCCGTTTAATTGCAAATATTTAAGACCCTTTGAGACGGACGATTATCGAGTTACGAGATTGGCTCGTCAACCCCTTATAATTCAATTGTGTAATTGCACGTTTCCACCAGCAATATTCGCCACAGCTATTTCCATATATGTGTCACGGTTGTTTAACGAATCCTCTCGTATCCTCCGACCCTTGGAAAATTCATTGCGCATTTATTTCCCCGTCGGTTTATTCTAACATCCCGAAAACATCGCTGATAACCTAAAGATATTTATAGAGTCCATGACCCCTTTTAATTCGTACAACAGAGGCTGCACCTTGACCTCGAAATCATAGTCCGATTCGATGAAGTAATTTAGGTGCAAACAAACAGCAACAGAGACACAAATTTTGGGCTTGAAAATTAATTCAAAGGAAGACGTTTCTCAGATTATGCGGTTCGACTCGGAAGAGATTTCTAGATTTTTTTGTCACTCGACCTCGAACGCATAGTTAGATACAATCGGTTCATTTAGGTGCAAAGAAAATGCGTGAACTACACTAATTTTGGGCTTGAAAATTAATACAACGTAGCATGTTTCTCAGATTATGCGGTTTGACTCGGAAGAGATTTCTAGATTTTTTTGTCTCTCGACCTCGAACCCATAGTTAGATACAATCGGGTCATTTAAGTGCAAAGAAATTGGGTCATTTAGGTACAAAGGAAATGCTACAACTACACTAATTTTGGGCTCGGAAATTTAGTCGACGTAACACGTTGCTCAGATACAGTTTGACGCACCGAGGATATCTACGTTCTTTTGACTCGCAAACAGTTTTTACGTTTTTTTGTCACCCAACCTCGAACACATAGTTAGATGCAACGCAGTCATTTAGATCCAAAAGGTCTGTAAAAACGACACTAATTTTGACCTTGAAAAGTTATTCAAAGTTGCACGTTTGTCAGTTTGTGCGTCGGATATACAAATATATTTAAAAATAAAATTGATTTATATATTTTTATGTGAAGAGCAATATGTAGAAGCAGATGTAAAAAGTGAAAACTTATTTTCTGTAAATAAAAAGTGATAATAATAATGCAGTTTGACTCGGAATGGATTTCTACATTTTTGTACTCGCAAAGGTTTCTACATTTTTTTTTACTTACAAAGGATTTTACATTTATTTGGCACCTGTCGACATACCTATAGTTAGATACAATGAGATTGTTGTGCAACAAAATTTTTTTTTAAAGAAAATGATGTTACCGACAATTTAATCTAAAATAATATTTTGCAATATTATGTATTGTCAACATTATGGATTGTCAATATTTGTCTGGTTCAAATGTAAAAAAAAAAAACATTAAAAAATCTCTTTTGCAGTGAGGACACCGAGCAGTCTGCTGCGTAGTCAAATAAGATTCAATTACACGGAGACAAGGAAAAATTTGAAAATCGACTCGAACACGAAAGTGATATGCCAGGGATTCACCGGAAAGCAAGGAACGTTCCATTGTCAGCAGGCAATTGATTATGGCACGAAGATCGTCGGAGGCGTCAGTCCCAAAAAGGGCGGCACGGAGCATCTCGGCAAACCTGTGTTCAAATCAGTGAAGGAGGTAAGGAGATTTTTAATTTTTAATTAAATTTATTTATTTATTTATTTATTTATGGGGCAAGCCCTTTACAAGTGAAGTACAGATGTAAGAAAGAATATTTGATTCCATTTCGTCTATTGATGATAAAGATAATAGAAAATTTCAACAAAAGTGAAGATTAGGTATTTATCGAAAAAGAAATTCGGTAAATTAATTTTTTAATTTTCTTTGTCCAATATTGTGCTGTATTTGAAGTGCGGTTTAACAATTTTCTATGGTCTGCAGGCGAAGGATGCTACGGGAGCAACGGCCACCGTAATCTACGTTCCTCCACCTGGCGCCGCTGCTGCAGTTATGGAAGCTCTGGATGCCGAGATGCCACTCATTGTTTGTATCACTGAGGGTATTCCACAACACGACATGGTCAAGGTGAAGAGGCGGTTACTCGAACAGAACAAATCTCGTCTCATAGGACCCAATTGTCCTGGAATTATTGCACCTGAACAGGCAAGTTTGTTTTATTTATTTATTTATTTATTTATGTATATATATTTATGTGGACCAGCCCCTTTACATTAATAAATATACGTTTTTATTTTTGGTATAGGTTCTCAAAAGTAACTCATATAAAGATCTCAAAAGAATAACAAATCCTAAAGATTCTCCGGTTATGGGAATGCAAGGGGAAAAAAAAAAATTGTTTACAAATGACAACCGTTTGACGTTCAGTTCCATTTTCTTGCAAAAAATGTCCGATGTTTTTGTTCAATGTAAAAAAAAAGAATTTGATGATCCTTTTTTTAAAAACAAAAAAATCTGCGCTCGTCAACGAGAGGGAAAACTGTCCGAGAACATGTTCGAGATATCGTGGCTGCCGACTTTGAAAACCAAGTTCTGAAATAATCGTGTTTGCACGACGCCCAGCTACGATACCGTAAACATGGTAATCAAGTAGACATCTTTCGTGCTATCAACGTTATTCATTTATTTTTTTCAGTGCAAAATCGGTATCATGCCGGGACATATTCATCAGAGAGGAAAAGTCGGTATTGTGTCGAGGTCCGGAACCTTGACTTACGAAGCTGTGAATCAGACGACCCTGGTACGTATGCGTAATGCTCGTATCACCAAAACTAACAGACATTTTTTATTTCCAATAAAAAAAAGAAAATCCTCAATTTTTTTTGCAAATTTTCGACAAATCATAATTTTTTAATACTTTTATGACACGTGGAAATTTAAACTACGAATCAATCTGCTTAAAAATCTACAGTCTCTTATTAGAAATTACCCTCGCAATTTTTGAAAATAGTTATAAAAAAAAAAAAAAATTATCAAATCGAGTTTTCATATTCGTAATAAATTAGATTTTGCTTATTTTCTCCTCGATTCAATTTGCAGACCGGTCTTGGACAGACGCTGTGCGTCGGCATTGGTGGCGATCCCTTCAACGGCACGGACTTCATCGATTGTCTGGAGGTGTTTCTCAAAGATCCGGAATGCGACGGAATCATCATGATCGGCGAGATCGGTGGCAGTGCTGAGGAGTTGGCAGCGGAATATCTCATCGAGCATAACACTGTTGGTTGCTGTTCCGAGTTATTGGTACCTTAAATCCTAATCCATTCCCGTCACATTCCAGCGATTCCCGATAGAACCGATACCCGAAAAAAAATCGTTATGTAAGCGAGCTTGCGCAGCAGTCGGTATTCATTAACATATCGCGCTGTGGTCACTTGTAAAGTAGTTTCTTAAACAGAGCATGTTAACAAAAAGGCTTAACAACTAAACTCTAACTTCCATGCGATCCGAAATATATATATATTTTTTCTGTATTCCAGGGCGGAAAGGCAAAGCCCGTGGTATCGTTTATTGCCGGTATCACCGCCCCTCCTGGCCGTAGAATGGGTCACGCTGGAGCCATCATTTCCGGAGGAAAAGGTGGAGCACAAGATAAAATACACGCCCTTGAAAAGGTGAGTTGTCGAGTTCGAGCTTAAACACATTTCGCCAAACGCGGTTGTAGAAGCATCAATTAACATAAAAATATTTTTATGTTTTATTCCAGGCTGGTGTTATCGTAACGCGAAGCCCTGCACAAATGGGTCGTGAATTGTTGAAGGAAATGACCCGTCTTGGACTCGTTTGTAATTAAAGGGAAAAAAGCTAAAAACAAACAAAAAAAAGAAAAGAAACCTCAAGCAAAAATCTGTAAAATGATGTAGTTTTTCTCCGTGTCTCCGTGTATCCTCAGATATGATCATTAAACGTATAATCTGTAAGCTGCGATGAGAAAGCTACGATAAAAAGGACCTATGTTGAGATCGATGAAAAAGTCATAATAAATTATTCTAATCGACAAGAAATAACTGGGAAACTTTCGAAACCGATCATACTGTCCGAGAGCATCAATTTATGTTATAAACGTGCATTAATTGCGATTTAATCGTTATCGAATCGCCGAAGATCGAAGAACTACCAAGCATTATCAAACTCCGGTTGTAACACGAGTCTCGGACTTGCTGAAACGGTGTTGCCTGTACCGTCCATGAACTTTCAGCTTTTTCCTTAACATTGTTCAGACAAATTTTTTTCATACTCTTCGTCAGAGCATATTTCTATTTCACAGTTGTTTAACTACAATATTTACGCTTATTGTAAATCATGTTAATTATTGAATAAAAGCCGTTATAGTCTAACTCAAAAATCCCACTTTTGTTTTCACGAAAAAAAAATATGTAGCTTTTCAAAATTTTAGAGTGCTGCAGTATTAATAAAAATAAAAGTAAAAATAAAAGTAAAAATAAAATAAAAATAAAAATCATGAGCTGAATTTGGGATATGTCGCAGATAAATGACTCGGATCGATGTTTACGAAATTTCAGTGCCGTTTCCGAGATATTGACCGGTGATGTTGCTTGACATTGGCTGTCTGAAAGAACCACTACTTTTCGAAATAAAAACGGTTTTACGAAAAGCTGGTTAAATATATGTGTCGAAAGAAATCTATCTACGGCAAGTGGGTGTTTCTAAAAAAAAGGGTGCTAAAGATTTGAAGCGATTTATCGCCTAGTTCTTGAGACATTGCAGTTTAAGTATTCCTTGCGATCATAGACGCACTCTCGCGAGCTGCCCGCCCGGCATCCTGCTAATTATTGCGCCAGTTGCTACTTTTCGTGCCTTTTGTCTAAAGGGTTCACTATATTAATAGTAGTTATTCCTCGTGTCGGGACACGTATGATGTATTCTTTTCCCACTGATCATAAATCTGCTATTTATTATACGGAAACGCGCGGCAGAAAGAAAATGCAAATTTTTCGTAACGTTCAAAAAATTCATAATCTCATAACCCAGATAGACAAAAGACGGCAGGACGACGGAATGGTGGCGGTACCAATGGTACGATACCCGTTTGACGGCACGTTTTTCTGTCCGGGAAAATGTAAACGGTTCCATCGATCCTCGCCAAATTGAATAGGAATCATCGGACGATAATAGGCCCTTTGTGTGGAACTTTTTAGTCCAATAGCTCAAAAATTGTAAGAAGTAGCGTGCCCACAGACTTTTTTTATCAAAGTTCAAAACCGCGTAAAATTGTTATAACAGCATTTTGCGAAAATTTTAACCAAGTATTTCGGATTGACCCCTCTACCTACCCTAGAAATTTCAGCTTGATAGCTGAAGCCGTTCTCAAGTTTTAAGTGTCAATTTTTCGGGTGTGCCACACACACACACACACACATGCACGCGCGCATAGGTACACGTCACACATGCATATACACACACACAGACATTTTTTGTAAATATGATTTTCCGATGTTTTGGAACATTCAGAACATGTTTTCATTAACAGTTGAAATTTTTTTTCCATGAAAACAAAGCTTCCTCTCAGAGGAAGCAAAAACACAGAAACTCTTTAGTCTGCTATAAAACAAATTTTTTTGCATTGATGGAATAACACTCAAGGCCGATATTCTCATATAAAGGAAGCCTAGGTAATGCGGAGAAACAACGCGAAAGCAATGTAGAGATATAATAAGCTTGAGTTTCTTTCATCATATTCACAGCCTTTTTCCACAGTTCGGATAATTGATAAAAAAAAAAAACTTAAATAAAAATCAAAAACCCACAATCCAATCTATGCGTTCAGCAATTATTTTGCTTTTGTCTGTGACAAGAGGTTTCAGCTTGGACAAATCCATTGTTGCCAGCAGTTCCAAAAGGGTTTTGCAAGTGCAATAGTACAGGTGTCCGTCTTCGTACAACTGTTTGGCCAGTTCCAGCTGATGATTGTCCATGAGAAGCTCGTTCGTCACTACAATCATTGGCTTGCTCAGCGCCAAAGCTTCCAGGCAGCTGCCAGCTCCAGCGTGACTTATAACTAAATCCGCAGCCTTCATGTACTCCTGTATCGAAGGCTTCAAGTGGAAGGACTTAATAGAAGTGAAACCCTCGCGGGGTCTGCAATCAACATCGAGCGACGTGTTGCCAATTTGCAATGTCAATTTATCATATCCTTGCCTATTTAGCTCCTGAAAGGAAAAAAATTATTACACTTGGATGACGGTATGTTAGAAAATTAATATTTTTTCAAATATAGGAATAATTAGAGAAAAACGAAAATAGTGAAGGGTTAAAAAAAAATTGTCTGGGTTTTTTGTTTGTATAATCAACGAAAAATCGTCAAAAGAAAAAATAGTGCACGTGTAATTTTCAATATTTATTTCAGATTTGTTATGCTCAGAACTATTTCATGAACTGATATTCTGCCTCCTTACGTACTCCGTAGGCGATGAGAATGTGAAAATATTCGAACCCTTTTTAACACAAGGGGGGGTGCGCAATTTAGCGAGGAAATGTTCCGATAACAAGACTGGTTGCGATATGTCAAATGAACAAAAAGCAAACAGAGAACAACAATGTTTAGTTTTCCTATCACCTGCAGTACAGCTGCGTCTGTTACGGTATTAATCAAACTGTCGAATTTCGTCGTTCCGACCGTGACGAATATTTTCTTCGACATTGTTATTCGACAATAAATGAAATACAATTATCGATTTACAAACAAATGTCGATCTTCGTGAATTTGCGTTTTTTTGGTTCAGGCTAAAGGAATTGACCAGTGTCGCCATCTCGCGGCGTAACAGTTACGTCAGCTTACCAAATCCTGGTTGAGGGTTTGTTGTCCTATCTTATAGCTGCGTGTGTTACATTAATCAAACTGTCGAATTTCATCGTTCCAACCGTAACGAATATTTTCTTCGACCTTGTTATTCGACAAAAATATGAATTACACTTGTCGATGGACAAACAAAAATTGGTCATCGTGAACCTTGTGTTTTCATTGGCTCAGGCGTAGGAAGATGTCGGATCGTAAAAAAAAATCGATCTACAGTATTGTATTTATATCGCCACGCTATGTATCGATCCAACAATATATTGAAAGGAAGAACATCGATACCAAGAAAATCGAACGTTTTATTATACGGGAAAAAAATTCGAATCCTCTATGAAAAACTGTCAAATGTAAATAATACTTTTTTTATTGTGCATATCGTAAATATTATCTCTCGGTTAATTTAACCATATAAATAAATTCGTATTTTTTTTCAACCGATCAACTTATATGCAAATAATATATTTTTTTATTATGAATGTCACAGATATTAGCATATATCACTCGGTAAATTTAAGTTCCGTCGCCATGCCGTCATTTTTCTATCTGGGTATGTATGTATGACTTTGTAGTCAGTCTTTGGTACGCGCGCCGAAACTCGATGCATTCAACCAAAAGAAAAACAAAAGTGATTAATAAAAACTAAAAATGTATACTTGTACGAAGTTCATATCGACAGCTAAATAACAAAAATGCCTTCGCAATAACTGTTACTTTTCCGACTTTCTTTTTTCTAAAGCTATTTGTTATTCAGCAGTCGACATAAAGCGCCGTTTATTTAAAATCTAAATGAAAAATTGTATTCATATGATCAATCTTTCAATTGAAAGATATCGATATATTTACTCTGTCAGTAAATATCTCGATATTTACTGGAGGAAAAATATCGAAGAATCTTTCCAACACAACGGCATCTCTTCTCACGCCAAAAGAATCTACCAGTGTTGACATCTCGCGGCGTAACAGTTACGACGATTTACCAAAGCCTGGTTCCGTTTAGCCGCGGGATCGTGGTAGCCCTGCGTATCGGCGCCGGATCACGGATATGACACGCTAATTGCGCACCGGGCTCTCGTTGCGTCTTGTGTGTGTGTTTCCTCAACGTTTTACTGCCGACGGAAAGTTCCACTCTGCGTGCGGTACGGTGGAATTTATTGCGGGACGAAGTTGATCGGGCTCCATACATTTTTAGCATATAATTTTATCGTTTCGCGCGGAAATCGCGGCTTTGTTGTGACCATCGTAGAAACTCTAGTGCGAGTCGATAGAACGGCGAGATCGGGACGGGGCGAGAAGCTTCGCGTCGGGCAAAGAGAGTTTGCCAACGGGGATAATGGCCGATACCGAAGGCAAGAAGCTGACCGAGCTGCGGGTTATCGATCTCAAGACCGAACTCGAGAGACGCGGTCTCGACAAGACCGGTAACAAGGCGGCGCTTCTCGAACGTTTGTCCAAGGTAAGCATTTTGCTTTCTTTTTTTTTATTTATCTATTGTAACCTCGACCATCACGAAACGCATATGAGTTGTACGTGGGCGTCGCGTGGTTTCGAGACGCCATTTTAACCCTATCGATCTCTGTCTCTCTCTCTCTCTGTCTCTCCCTCTCTCTCTGTACACCGTCGACATTAGGCACGTCTTGTCCTGGGCACAGACGCGATATCGGCGAGGCTAAAGATTCGCAAAATTCCAGCGAAACGACTCTCTTAAATCTTTCATCAAAATGATAGTAAATTGGCTACAGCGACGAGCCATGTAACTGATCTAGTTCTAAGGCAATCGGTGACTTCTTTATTGGACTCAAATTTTTTTAGGAAATATAGACAACAATTTTTTTTTTTAGTTTATTCACTCGATGAAAACTGATATTTCGAGAGAAATTATTTTTATTTTTTGGCCTTATAACTTACGAGCTGTCGATGCCTTCTTGTTGAGAAAAGTGTAACAAAATTTTAGGCAATGTGGGAGAATATTTTTTGAAGCTGATTTAAAAAATATATACTCACCAAAATTGTAAATATTTTATTTGAAAATTATGATTTTTGAGTAGTAATGTAATTACAAGCAGTTTTTGGTTTCCTTATGGAGCAAGAATAGCATTTTTTGTTTTCCATTTTTCCTGTTTAACTTTATGCTTGTTCTGGTAAAAGAATTTTTTTTAATCAAAATAAATAATTAAATAATTATCAGAAGTGAAAATCTTTCACTTTTTAGACAGACAAATAAAATTACGCGCTACCGATGAGTTACACATTTTCTTATTTGTTTTTCCAATAAAGAAAAGAAATGAATAAATAAACATTTATCAGAAGCGAAACGCTTTTATTCTTTAGACATTAATGAAACAAATAACAGTAATAAGTAATTGATGCTTTCCTAGTGGAGCGAGAATTACGTATTTATTGTATATTTTGTTTTTCCAGTACACAAAATGAATAAATAATTATTTATCAGAAGCGAAACTCTTGGAACAATTGAAAAGTGTGTACTCATTGAAAACTCGTACATTGGAGTAAACAAAATTATAATGACCTTGAAGATGTCTGCGCGACATCAAATTTCATCTTTGGCAAGTAAAAAAAAAAAAAATCGTTCACTCGTAAAATTTCATTTTCCAATTGAACTTTCCTTAGCTAAGTTTTTGCGACGCTAAACACAGCCGTTGTAACTCGATGGAATTTGGTCTCATGTAGATATTCTTCAGGCACAAATAATTACGAATTATTTAGTTTTTAATGAGACGAATGATAACTTAAAAGAAAAATGAAATATTTCAGGCGATATCGGAGGAAGGAGAGAATCCAGAGGAATTTCTGATCGTACCTTGCGTCGGATCGAACAAGATTAGCCCTCGTAAGAACAGTGGTAAACATGTTTTTCTGCACAGTACAGATCCGTGTTTGGCTTTCTTCCCCCTCTAATATACGCTCGATTTTACTCTACTAACTTTCGTGCGCTCCGACAGCCACCGGTATAGCCAATCAGGACGAGTCTATGGACACCCATGACAATTCTAAAGAGGAGAATAACGACAATCAAGATAGCAGCGAAGCAAAACCCAAGGAAGAGCCGGCTCCCCTCGTGTCCGAGGACGAGACTGTTACAGCGAAAAAACGAGTAAGCATCCACGATTTTTTTTCTTCAGACAACACATTTTTTGTAATAATTATTTTTTTTTCTTTCACTAAACTCATAACTTTTGTAATTTTCGCAGGAACCTCAAATAATATTACAAGACGCGATGAAGAAATCGTCGAAACCTCAGGAGGCGAAAGTAGACGTGGCTAGTGAGAAAGTTAATAACGAAAACAACGAAGAAGCCAAGGAGTCTGAAAAGAAGAACGACGCCGAGTCACCGGAGAGCATGGATGTGAGCAGCGAGTCGGCAGCTCTGCCTGCTCCGGCACCACCGGCAGCTCCCGCGACGCCCGCACCGGCCCCGGCTCCCGCGGCCAATGCATCCGTAGAGGCCAATGGCATCGACAACGAAGATTCTATCAACTTGACCATTGGAGAAGATGAAGAAAATCTCCTTGCTGAGGAGGTATTTATTAAAATCACTTAAATTTTTTGTTATCTGTTTTTCTTTTTTTGCTTCCTCATAGAGGAAGCTTTGTTTGTTTTTTTTTTTTTTTTTTAATTTGCGTCGACACAATTTTTGATTGCTGCACCTGGCTGGGATTTTATTTTTAGCACGTAGATTGATAGATCCTCCCAAAAACGATTGACAAAGAAAAGGAGAGGGGTGAATAAGATAAAAACCCCGTTTTTAATCACGGCATAGATGATCGATCAGAAAATCAACTGTTGTTTTGGCTCGAACTTGTAACATTTTTTGGATAGATTTATAGTTTCTCCCAAAAACGATTGAAGAAAAAGAGAGGCGGAAACCCTATTTTTTATCGTAGCACAGATAATCGATCAGAATGTGAACGGTATTTTTCTTCAAATTTTTGAAATATTTTTGTAGACTGATTGATTCTCCCAAAAACGATTGACAAAGAAAAAGAGGGGAGAGAATAATACGAAAACCCAATTTTTAATCATGGCACAGATAATTGATCAGAATATGAACAGTTCTTATCTTCAAAATTTTGAAATTTTTTAGTAGACAGATTGATAGAACCTTCCGAAAACGATGTTGTCCAATAAAAATAGGGGAGTGCGTAAGGCAAAAACCCTGTAGTCAATCATGGCACAGATAATCTATCAGAATATTAACTGGTTTTTTTTCTTCTAATTTTTTGTGTATAATATCCTCTTCAATGTTATTTACATTGCGCGGAATATCTCGAAGAGAAATTTATCTTCAATGAGATTCCTCCAATGTTATCATATCCTTTAATATTAATTGCCCGTTTTAAAATTACCTTCAATCGATACTTGAACGATCAGTAATTGAACCATTACCTGAGCATTACCTGAGCATTACCTGAGAAAAAAAAATTATAAATAGATGTATAGAGGATGCTTATTTTAAAAACAATTTGTTGTGGAACGTTTCTGAGTTGAAGGAATTCAAGTAATGATCAGTTTTTAATACCCGATATGAAATCCTGTCCCCTAGTATAATTTTGTCCGCAAAAGTGTGACAACGGATCGATAATTTTTCTCCAAACCATTTTCTCCATTTACCAAACATTGGGTCAAGGAGCGTCCGCCTTTGTCGGCAAAGCTTGCTTTTTTGGAACATTCCAACAATAAATTACCGTGGCTGGATAATTTTCGACAACGGTTTTTCCAAATTACGGAGCACTCGGTTATCACAATTTCGCCTACAAATACGAACGCACCAATGACCCAATGTTTGCGAAACAATTTGCAGTAAAGTTGTGCAACTTTGCCTAAGTGAGTTCCCATCTGTTTCGCCCTTATTAAAATAACCTCGCTGAGTTATCAGCGTCCAAAAAATAGTTCCCCGAGGCTGGGTAATTTTTTTTTTATTTAATTTAATTTTTTTTCTTTCTATTTGATTTATTTTTCTTCAATTTTTCGACAACATTTTTCCAAATTGTCGATATATTCCGTTATCCCAATTTCGCCTATATATTTCGCAAATATGAACTCACCAATGACGCAATGTTTGCGAAACATTTTGCAGAAAAGTTCTAAAACTTTGCCTATGTTGGTTTCCATTTGTCTCGCCCTTATTAAAATAACCCCGCTGAGGTATCGGAAACTCGTTTGCGACTCGGAAACTCTACCGGGGCGTTCGCCTTATGCGACTCTCACTGGTACTCGCTCGGTCGATTACACTGCGTGCTTCGAACCCGACTCGAGCACTTCCCGGCGGAAGCAATACTGTCGACTCCGTACCTTTAATGAAGCCGCCTGTGTCATTATCTATAAAATATATAATGACAAAAAATCTCTAATAACGGAATATCCGTATTGAAATTATATATCGCAAAACCTTCATTAAGAATATTATCGTTCCGATAAAAACATCGAATCGCTATTTATTAGCAATTTCCTGGCGAAACCATTCCCTGTCTCCGATTCATTTTTTACTTCCGCGTCACATACGAAGTATGTAAGGAGAGAACATTTTTTTTTTTTTTTTTTTGCAATGAAACAAAAAAAATCGACTTCAGATTATGGTATAGAAACATGTTTTCCTAACACATGCACGTAAAATCCCGCTTTCCGTTCCTGTGAAGTGAGCGTAGAAAGGCACTTTTTCGCATCGCATGCGAAAAAAATACTGTGCATGCGTACAAACGCAATATGATATTTTTTCTCGCGCTAGTGCGAGAAAGTGGTTTTCTGCGTACACTTCCCAAAAACAAAAAGTGTTATTTGCGTGAATCTGTTAGGAAAAATTATACGAATGACAGGCGCGTAGAAAGGGGAGTCCTGACTCGTGTGAATGCCTCACTCGCCTTCGGCTCGTACGACTTTTCATACTCGTCAAGAACTCCCTCTCTAAGACCTTGCCATACAAATAACTATTTGCTCCGAAAAACAAAACAAAAATCGTTTTCCTATTTACATAGATAATAAAGTTTATGTCGATTGGATACCCACACGGATACTCGCACAAACATGCACAGATACTCACACAAATACTCACGGATCCTCGTAGATACTCACACGGATACTGACAAGTACTTACAGATACTCACACGAATATTCAAAGGTACTTACAAGTACTCACACATACTCAACCGGATACTCACCGAGACTCTCACGGATACTTATAGTTACTCACGGACACTCACAAATACTTACAGATACTCACACGAATATTCACAGATACTTACAGGTAGGGTAAAAGTGGTGAATATAGCCCACCTCGATTAACACGTAAATCAATGATATATGGACCGGTCTATATTCCCCACTTTTATCCTACTTACAGATACTTACAGGTACTTACAGATACTTACAGATACTCAACCGGATACTTATAGATACTCACGGATACTCACACGAATATTCTCCGATACTTACAGATACTCACAGATTCTCACAGATACTGCGAGCGCGCGAAGCGCGCGAGCCACCGAAACTACTAGTTTTTTAAAACTAATTTTCAATGTGATGTTCGATAAATAAACAAAAAAGCAGTTAAATAAAAACACTATATTAATTTCAAGTACATAAATATTAATTCGCATTGTGTTTATTTTCCAGACGGAGACGCACGTCAAGCAGAAGGGTAAGTCGTAACCGTTAACTCGGCCGCGTTCGCCAGTTCGTAATGTTAAGCCATAAAGTTAAAGAATACGTTACGCATTCGCGATTGCGACACGCGTTTAAGTATCGTTGTCAATGGGTAAGTAAGCCGGTAAAAAAAAAAAAAAAAAAAAAAAAAAAACCGTTGCATCAAGACCAATGAAAGTTCGTTAGCCGCACGAATCGCAAAAGACCATCAAATCCGAGCGGCCGAGATGATTCGCGCAATCGATCCGGCTTGTCAATTTGCCGTCCGATTCGAAGCTCTCTACAACCCGGAAAGCCGACATCGTGGATTCTCGAAGGGGGTTACCAGCGACGATTCGTGAGCGGGGATCGTTACTTCGTAGCAGAGACCGGCCACGGCTTCATCCGCCGACGATCGTTCCGGCTGCAACCCGAGGAGTTCCAGTTATTCCCTCGAAGACAGATCCCTCCGGCCAAGCAGAGAGACAATCGACGGGGCATGCTTTCCGATGGCGTTCACGACGCCGCCGTGAATACTTTGCGACCGAGCCACGTATTAAAAAAAAAGCAAAAAAAAAAAAAATCGCTATAGTCCTTAAGTTAATTTTACGATAGAATTCTCACTTGCAATTAAAATTAATTATGCCTGCCGCATAGAGCATCGTTGGATCTCACGTTAACGTCGAATCATATTAACGGATTAACGAAGAAACACCGAAGTGCATTACTCCTCAAGCTTTGGGAAGCCCCCCAGCGTTACAGCGGCCGCCTCCACGTTTTCTCCATCGGCGCGGTTCGGCGGGTTCATCGAACCTCGAACCAACAGTGTGCACGATTCGTGACCGGGCTTCGGGTTCGGATCGATTCTCTGCTAACCAACACGCCTAGAACCACACTCGCCTCTACGTCGATTCTCACCTTCCCCCCACCCACACCCACACCCCCCTACCTCGGAGCGCGTCCATTAGCGCGACCGAGAGCTTTGCCTACTATTGCAGGAATCATCGAGCAAGACACCGACCACGTTTACGACCACGACGAGGAGAGACTAAAAAAATCGCCGCTCAGCGAAGCTGCTTTCCCACTTTTTCCAGTTTCATTTTGTGTTTTTTTTATTTATTTTTTCTCTCCGTCTCACCGGCGAGCATCGAGCAGCGTTCCTCGGCGTCGGGAGAGGTTTCCACGGATTTGCATCGGGGAAGACGACTTCGAATCGCAGGTTTCTGCGGAAGCGACGCCTCGATCGCGAAAAAAAAAAAAAAAACTCCCCTTGCTAATCACTGTCGCAGGCTTTCAGTCGAACGTCTTCAGCCAACGCGTCTCAATGCTTCTCGAACGGAAGCCGCGAGTACGCCGAACGAGAGAGGATTTCTTAGGAGATATAGAGAGTGTTGGAAGGAGGAGGGGGATATAAAGCCTGGCTCGTCAGAGAGTGACCACTGTGCTACCTTGATTGTCCCCGCAGATGGAGGAGCGAAGAAGAGAAACGAAGATAACAAGAAGGGTGACACGAAAGGGAGCAGCAGAGCGGATGGCGGTTCCGGCAACAAGGATGGCAACTCGTCCAACGCTAACGCAGGGATCAAGAGCAAGCAGGACGGTGGCGATGGAGGCAAGAGGTTGGTCTCACATTGCTAAACGGTTCACGGTGGTACGACGAAAAAAAAAAAAAAAAAAAAAAAAAAAATACAAACCAAAAAAAAACAAAGTATCAAAAAAAAAAAAAATCAAATAAACCCTCAACTAGCGATGCGCTTCCGTTGGATACGTCTCACCCGACCTGGATGTAACACAGTTCTCGGACAACGCTTCTATCCCCCCAAGATCGATTAATTCGACAGTTTACACGCAAGATCACTTTCTTTTCACCTTTCCCCTCTCTCACCTCTTTTTTTTTATCTTCAATGAAAAAGAAAAAAGAAAATTAATAAGTATTACTCATTCACATCGCGGAGTGTAAATTTTCTAATTTACTCCGTCGAGGATCGGGGCTGTAATTCTTAACTCTGGAAAGTATGTTAAGAATTTGGAAAAAAAAAAACTGAAAAAAATTGGCTAGCAAACTTGTAGATATAGAGCAGCGTCGCCTAAGTTTTCGGTCGCGATTGTGCAAACAAGTTCGTGTTATTTAACAATTAATTTGTTAAGACGGCTCCGTTCGTGGTGTACGCCAACGATGCAATGTGCCGGACTTCGATTTATACGGAAGAGCCAGCAGATTAACCGTTTGTTGCATTGAATGAGAAACAGAAAAAAATAAATAAATAAAAAGATTGTGAACGAGTGCATATCCGCGGTGTTATCGCAGCTTGACGCGGTTGAGGACTATTCTTCGGTGTGACTCGAGGATAAAATAAACGTCCTTTCGCTGTACATTAGGCTGCCTCCCTGTAAGTGCGCATGGAAATATATTGCAAACGAGAAGATGTGCAAAATTACGAAACGTCACGACGTTTAATTCCCATCTGCACGAAGCTCGTTTCGAGAGCGATCTCTAAATGTGGGTGCTGAAATAATTATTGTATAATATAAATAACACACACTCACACGATACGATACATGCACTGAAGAATTTAAAAAAAAAATACACACCATACACACACACACACACAAAAAGAAACTCGCTACCAGCAAACGAACTGATAATTTAATTTGTGATACTCGGTGCACCGAAGTGAAAACCGCTTCTTGTTGTGTGCTGCAAACGTGACAATAGAATCAAAAGTTGCTAGCCAAATTTTGTGTGCTTAACATAGTTACAGAGATACTTATTAAGCCTCGCTACGATAGCGGTTAGAACTTTATATATCTTACATATATTTATATGAAAAAAAAAAACAAAAAATATTCGAGTGTTTGAGGATGATATTTGCAACGAGCTAACGCTGTCTTATTTACAGCGGGGACTCGAACAATAAGGGACAGAAGAGGGACGACAAGGGTGAGCAATGTGAGACTTCTAAAAAAAAAAACACCATAAACACTGCAAAATAAAATTGGGCAACAATATCGTTATCTAAATCCGTTAAATTTTTGTAGACAAGAAAACAGCGCAGTCCAGTCCGGCGAACGCTAGTAGCCGTAACTTGTGGGTATCAGGACTGTCGTCCACGACCCGTGCAACTGACTTGAAACAAATAATCTCGAAGTACGGAAAGGTCATTGGTGCGAAAATCGTCACAAACGCTCGAACACCCGGTGCGCGGTGCTACGGCTACGTCACAATGTCGTCCAGCGAAGACGCTGCCAAGTGTATTCAGCACCTCCATCGTACCGAACTTCATGGACGCGTGATTTCCGTTGAAAAGGTAATAAAAAGATTTTTTAAAGAAAAACAAAAAAAAATTGAGAAGAAGCTTAAAAGTAAACATTAGAAATTAAAAGAAAAAAACAAATTGAAAAGAAGAAAAATCTTAAAGGAAAAAATTCTTAAAAAAAAAAAATTATGAAAATAGAAAAATGTAAAAGGAAAAATGAAAACGATAAAAATTAAAGAAGAATTCCAAAGGCGACGGAGCTTGAGATATTTTGTCGCAACGAGCCGCTAACAAATTACACATTTCGATCGCCAGGCGAAGGGGGATTCCCAACAGAGTCACATGCGCAAGAGAGAATCGAACAACGGAAAGCCCGAGAAGAAAGAAGAAAAGGACAAATCGAAAGACGGCCACGAGGCAGTGGATAAGAAAGACAAAGATGCGAAGAAAGACGTCGAAGAGAAGGGAACGGAATCCGGTGAGTTGAAGCGACGTTTTTTTTTTTTTTGTATGAGTGTGCGCATGTTGTGTCTCGTTCGATTATCGAGAAGTCATCGAAGCACGAAAAAAAAATGTACCCAACGAATGTTTGTTGCAAACCCGACAGTGAAGAAAATCGACGATAAGGGGGAAGGAGCAACAGACGAGAAGAAAATCGACGCATCGGAGAAGAAGGACGACGCGACGAAAGACGCCGACACGAGGTCGACAAAGTCGACGAGCAAGAAGCCCGAAAGCGAGAGAGGAAAACGCGACGACAAGCGCATCAGAGCCTGGGATCATCACCGATCGCACTCAAGATCGCGCAGCCGGGAACGCAGGAGACGTGATGACGTACTGACTTTTGCAAAAATAAGGGTTAGATATTTCTGTGTCGCTCCGTCGTGACATAGGCTGGTCGAAAGTTTTTTTTTTCTTCTTATGTCACAAACAACAGCTCTATGTTAATTGTCGTCAATCGGAGCAATGACGTTCGGGAAGACGCGATAGCATACAGGATTTAACGTGAAATCGGAGATTTGCCATTTGTATCGAAGATTATTTCGTATTTTTTCTACTACTATCGTTTCTACGTTAATCTCGACATTTTTGTTGATTTTTTTAAATTTCGTTTTCTAATGATCAATGTGTAACTTTTAATCATTAGAAGCATACATGCAACAACGTCTTAATATGAAAAAAATTATACGCGGACGTTGGAAGTCACAAAAATTGTAAGGAATTGGCACTGAGCATGCCGTAAATATTTCGTAACTTTTCTTTGATAGATTTAAAAGATACCATTTTCATAACATAAGATGTTGTACTCTTTCAAATTGCCAGAAGGCGTAATTCCTAGTAGTACACATTGAGCCCACAGTTAAAGAAAAAAAGGCGTATGAAGTTTGCTGTATAAGCTTTCAACAATGCTTTCACCTTCTCCCATTAGATTATCGATATGTCTTGCATATTTTCAAAACAGTTTATCCGTAAATCATGTCTTAAAAAAAAAATGTGTACTCAAAATATTCAATCGTACACTCTGCATTACATGCGATTAATTTTTTTTTAAATTGTGTATTATTGCCACGCACTACATTTTTTAAATTTCTTTCTGTAATTTTTTATGAATGCGTTAAAATCGGAAAACGTCAAGAAAAAAAAAAAAGAACGAAAGGAAATTAAAAATATACGGGGCTAAAGGAATTAACGTAAGGAAAGGATCCGTGCTGTAATGAACGAGAACAAAAATTGATACACATGGCAAAGCTACTTGGAACTATTTTTAAAAATTCGCTCCGTCGTCTGTGACAAGTGTTAAAGATATTTTTCAAAACGCAGGAAGAACGCGAGCGGCAGAGACTTCGCCAGCGGGAATGGATGCTGCGAGAGGAGGAGCGAAGACGTCGCGAGGACGTGGAGCGCCAGCGGGAGATCGAGCGACGCCAGAGGGACGAGGCGGCTCGATTGGAGCGCGAGCGCGAGAAGCTTCGAAGGGAACGCGAGAAGATCGAGCAGGAGAAGGCCGAGCTGCTCAGACTGGAGCGGGAACGTCAGAAGCTCGAGCGCGAGAAGCTGGAGCGGGAGAGGCTCGAGCTGAAGAGACAACAGATGCGTCTGGAGGAGAGCAGGCGAGCACCGCCGCCGCCCTCGATCAAGAGAACGTCGAGCGATCGCAGGGACCCG
The DNA here is from genome assembly GCA_958510785.1 of Exephanes ischioxanthus. Lineage (NCBI taxonomy): Eukaryota > Metazoa > Arthropoda > Insecta > Hymenoptera > Ichneumonidae > Exephanes > Exephanes ischioxanthus. The sequence continues at coordinate 17,706,398 of OY294024.1, read as the reverse complement.
CGTGATCTTTACGTCGAACCCGATCGCAAACGAATCACCACGGAACACAGTCGCAGACACAGTCCCGACCGTGTGGCCGACCGACGTCCCGAGATCTTGGACAGAGTTTCGGATCGTCGATTAGATCCCTCACCGCCTTCCAGATACGAATCGACTAGGTAAAAATTCGTCCGCCCACCATTAAGGTAGTCCGAGCGGTACCGTCCCGTCAAACGTGAGTTTCAGAGAAAATTTCGAAAACTTCTCGATGGGATAAAAATCTGAAAAAAATCAAACGTATGGGAGGCACTGCAAAGATTGTTTTTGTGAAATAATAATTCCAATTTGTAATTAACAAATTGAAGATAAAAATCATCACTCAAAAAATTGCCCGGCAACTTAACTATTTTGCTTCATAAAAATAATTCGTTTATTTTTCCGAATACGTATGAATTTTTTCAGAATTTTTTTTAATCTTTGAAAATTGCGTTTTTTCACAGCTTGAACATAGAAAAAGGGCGATTTGCAAAGATTACAAAAAAATTCTGAAAAAATGTATACGTATTCAGAAAAATAAACGAATTATTTTTATGGAAAAAATAGTTAACATGCCGGTTAATTTGTTGAACTATTATTTTTATCGTTAATTTGTCAAAAACATTTTCGAATTATTATGACATAAAAACAGTATTTGCAGCATCTCCCAGATGTTTGATTTTTTGCAGATTTTTACCCCATCGAGAAGTGTTTGAATTTTTCCTTGAAACTCACATTTGGCGGTACTGTACCGTTCGGAATATCTTAAATCTTTATAAGTAAAACACCAAGCCGAGCACCGACGCGTCACTATGATTTATAACTTATAAAGGTTTACAAAAACAAAAACTGTCGTGAATGCTGTTTTGAGACCGCAGACTGTCGAGAAAAAAGAAATTTGTCTTTCCCTGCGTCTGCCGATTACCAAGGGTAAGACAATTTTCTTTTTCGTCGGCAGACTGATCTCTCAAAGCGGCATCAGTTTTTGTTACTGGCGGCGATGTTCCGCATCACCTGAAAAAGAGTCTGTGGAAAGTTTTCCGGTGTGAGAAAAAAATATATTGTTTTTTTCCCGACTTTGATAAAATAACGAGATTCCTTGCAAGACGGGCGAAAGATCGCGTATTATTAATCGATGATCATTATTAACCTATGCACCCGCGAAGTACTGTTTCCTTACTCGCTATAGAAGCCCTTTTACTCCCCGAGGAGTAATAGTCATTGGCGAATGGGACGATTTTGCGACGTAAGAAATGTGGTTATTTTACCGAAGTGGGAAAAAAAGTGTCTGGATTTTTACCTGATTTCTGTCCTCGCTGAGCGAAAATCGCGCACTTTTCTCCTCTGTAGCATAATGTACTATTATTCCGATCTAGGTGTAAGATTTGATTTAGTACGTATGTATATAAGTGTCATTTTTGCTTTTCCACTTCTCAGATCGACTCAAGACTTGGCATTGAAAAAGGACTTCAAGCGCGGTGCGGAATTCACTTCACGCAGCAGCCGCCCGGAGGCATTCCCCGAGGTAACCCGTGGAAGGGAGGTAATCGTTCGCCGAGAAACTCTGCCTACTCCCTCGTCCTCCATCGACACACGTCAAGTAAAAGAACGGTCGGTATTCGCGGATATTTCAATAAAACATTTTTTTTTTCTTAACTCATTCCGTTATTAATTGTTCACTCGTAACGTTTTAACTCGGTTTGCGTGTACAGTTACGAACGCCCGACGACCGCAGCGTACGGCCGCGAGCGCGAGGTTCGAAGATCGGAGCCAGAGTCTCACAGAAGTACCAGGGACAGTCACACGCGCTACAGCGAGAGTTCGAAGCCGCCCGGATCCAGCGCACCCCGTAAGTATAGCGAACAGAATCAATTGGCGATTGAAAAGATTCGCATGTGCTCAAAATCTGGCCGCCGTTTGCGCGAAATTCGGACCTAGCTGATGACACCATTATTCTACATGCATATATATTTTTGTGTTCACACGGTAAAAGCATTCCACGGTCCGCCACACAGATCGTATATGAAAAAGAAAAAAAAAAAGAATTTCGATGAAAAAAAAAAAAAAACTTTAAACGTGTTACGGAAGAGCAAATGTTGAGATATTAGTAGTAAATGCTTCGTTTTTTTGTGTCGCGTTGTCTGACGACCTCGCTGCGGTACAGATGGCCATATAGCATTCGAGAATCTTTTGTCCGAATAACGACTGAAATAACAACGGCAATATGTAATTCGCTGTCCTAATCGTGTAATGATTCATTAATAAAAAGAGACATTTGTTGATACCGCACACGCTTGAGTTTTATTGTAGCGAGTTGAACCCGCAAACCGTCGCGATTACTCTCTCTCTCTATCTCTATCTCCGTGAACACGTTTTTAACGCGACCTCGGTCTCAAACGGTGTTTTTTTTCTTTGTTATCGTTGCGACCAGGTGACAGCCGGTACGGGGAAAGCAATCGAGCACCCAGCGGATGGCACTCCGGTCCACCCTCGACGAAATCGTTCAATTCCGTGCCGAGCGGGGGGCCACGCGATCCACGCAACGAACCGTCCGGATGGAGCAGTCGCTCTTCGGACAACGTTAACAGGTAAGATAATCTTCTCGCTGTAGAATTTCACACCTCCGCTCTTCGATCTGTGAGGATTTTTTTTTCTCAAAGAGTTTGAACGGTTTATTATATGTATGTACACATAACTTCTTTAGTTTCTCGCCACATACGAAGTGTGTAACAAAAAGAAAAAGTATCGTAATCGAAAAAATTCAACTCTTAGATTATTGTCCTGATACATATTTTTTGCACTCCCTAGAATACAAAAACCGAAACAGTTTTCGATTTTTGTGAATCTTCTATTTCTTAATTAATTTATGTATCCTTTCTGGTATTTTCACCTTAAATATGAAAAAATAAAATAAAACTTTTTCCATGAAAATCATGAAAAATTGTCAAGCGCACAAAATTGTAAAAAATTGATATAAAAGTTTATGTTCGGGACGCATACATAGACTTGCCCACAAGTAGCCAAACAATTAGTGTTACCGTAAAGTTTTTATTTTGTTATTACAGTGCCTTCATTTTATTTGATGTCGCAAATCGAAGAATAAAAACTCGCGTGAGGAAATTTAAAAGAAAATTTGTGCCCGTACAATGAGGCGTGTGATTTTATTTTGAAGAAGTATTTAACGACAATCCCAGTAAAACAATCCATTTCGCGTGGACTAGAAGGATAAATTAATGTTACAGATGGAGTAACTCCAGTAGCATGGGAAGTGCCCTGAGACATCCAGGTCCGCCGATATACCAGGGAGGACCAATTCAGTCTATAGGATTAACAGCGCCGGGGACGGCGCCGTCGTACGATCGTTTCGATCCGTACAAGTCGTCTATACCGAGTTTGAGAAAGTACTAATCAAGCAGTCGACACAAATCACAGATCACCGTATCACGAAGTGCGGGGGGGACAAAGTAGAGACATCGTGGATGTTCGTTAATAGCTTTGCGAAACGGAGAGAAGTAAGAGTGTTGGTTTCTTTGAGTAGTAACAAAGCGAACGGGTAAAATTTTTACGAAAACGTAAGCGCTAACGATCGATCTCGATTTCTCGAGGCGGACAAAAAAACAAAAGATATATATCCGTCGTAGATTCTTTTACGGAAATTTTTACGAAGAATAAAAAAAACACTGAAAGTCTCGTGATTTTTTTGTTTTCTCGCATCACCACCGTGTATATTTTACAAGCGGAAACTTGTTTGATTTGTCAATAAAAACCCGATTGATACAATATAGACTGCGGTTTGACCCTTTAGAGTGGGTATGGCATCGCTGATTAAATGATAACGCTGCTAATAACAGAGTATTACGGTTTGATAAACGAGTGACTGAATTATAAGTAGTCCATCTACCTGCAAAGAAAGTCGACGTTCTTTGAGTACGTATGTGATTGAAATACGTATAATGTGTACAGCATATGATACTTATATATACGGGCGTTTATGTATATTTGTTAATAGACATTGTACGTTCTCAATGAAGTCACGCTTCGTCGCGTGTTCAGTCCGACTCGTTCGAATCACGTGCACGTCTTCGTTCTCCCTTTATTTTTTTTTCTTCTCCAAAACGTTTTTATCGTCGATCGGATTTCTTTGATTGTCTGATAAAAATTATAAACAAATTTAGTTTGATTAAATTATTGCCATAAATATTTTTCTTCTTTTTCAACATTCTCGCAAAGGAATAGACGTGAAATCAAGTTTGAAGTCGTAACATCGGAAACACCAGAAAAAACACAGACACACACACACAAACAAAAACACTTCAATTATATATTCTATTTTATCGCGATTAGATTTTACGATTGATTGTTGAACGAAGTTTCAGTGTCAAAGTCGATTGGGTTCTTTCGTTCGTAGTTGAGATTGGGTTCGATATATTATATATTATTCGATATCGTTTACTTTATACAGAGAGAAAAATAAAGTGAAGGCCATGCAACTATGTATTTAGATAATAATTCGCATTATCGAAAATAAATTTACAGTACCACGAATCTTAAATTGTCTCGATGTACATTTTTTTATCCCCTGTGATATGGAAAGACGTGAAGAGTTCGTGATTTTTAATTGCTCCGACTCTGAGTACGTCAAAAATTTGAAAATTACGATGACGAGTGAGTTATCACTATCGCACATAAATTCTATATTCCCGAAGTCGACGTCATGCAATTTTTCAATATCTTCATACTGATGTCATGACTATGACAATTGTTGTTAATACCTCCCAACCGGGTACTTTTTTTCCATACGTTTTTTAATCCTTTGAAGAACCGGATTATATATATGTGTTATGTGGTATATTGGAGCACCGTTTTTGCCACCACGTAAATCAAGTATATGCAAAAAAATATATTCGTAATATATTGCATTCGGTGTTTTTATATGAATTAATATATTAAACATCTAAATTTTGATATATTTGCAGGACCATATTCCAAAACATACTATTTTTCGGTGGAATAGTTATTTGTATAGCAAGGGCGTAAAAGTGGAGTTCTCGACGAGTGTTGAAATGCCGCAGGAGCTGAAGGCGAGTGCAGCATTCATACGAGTCAGGGCACCTTTTTCTTCGCCCATGCCATTTGCATAATTTTTCTGACAAATTCACGAATATCACGCTTTTCATTTTTGTAAAGTGTGCGCAGAAAGACACTTTCTCGCACTAGTGTAAGAAAAAATATCATATTGCGTTTGTACGCATGCGCGGTATTTTTCTCGCACGCGATGCGGAAAAGTGCCGTTCTGCGCTTACTTGACCGGAACGAAAAACGGGAAAAATTACGATACTAGTGCGTAAAAACGTTTTCTAACGAATGTGAGTTTGCAGCATGAGCCGAATGCGAGTGTCGCAATTACGCGAGTTAAGTAAAAGTTTTTCGCCCGAGTATCGTACATCATTTTACTTTACAAGCTGTGAAAATGGGGGTTTCGAACCTTTCTCGGTGCAAAAAGTGTTAATTTCGCACGGAGTGGAATAAAATATTTTTCATATATCATATTTCTTTCGATATATGCCATACGTATTCCTTTTTATGGGGTGCTTGGTCTTCTATACAAGGAACAATTTTTTGAAGTGAAAAATAACAAATCAGTTATCAATACTGCACATAGATTCAATATTCCCGAAGTCGACCGCTCACAATTTTTCAATATCTTAATACTGATGTCATGGATATGAAATGGTCGTTTACCCCTCCAAATTTGTTATTTTTTTAAATATCTTTTTTAATTCTTTGAAGTATCACATAATATATATTATGTGGTATATTGGGGTACCATTTTTGCGACCACGGAAATCGACTACATGCAAAAAAATATGTTCGAGATATATTAAATTCGGTGTTTTTGTATGAATTAATATATCAAACATATAAATTCCTGCATATTTGCAGGAACATATTCCAAAATATACAATTTTCCGAAGTGAAAAACAATATTACTTTGTGCAAAAAGATTGGAAAGTTTAAGGAAGGTCAAACGAAGTCTACAATTTCCCATCTTTTATACATAGCTTACTTAAGCTCCAAAGGTGTTACATATGTGGAACACTATGTGCTTCAAATGGTGAAACAATAGTGATATCGCGTTCTCGTTTCTGAGCGGAATTTCCTTTTGTAATCAAACATTCTCTATTTACAATTAAAAGGATTTGACACATTTTTCTCAGCGACTATGGCAGTTCTTTAAAAACCAGCGTACCGGATTTGTGTTTAATCAATAACTAATCCACAATCGTAACGTTCGCTATTTAAAAACTTGCGATTATTGATATTTCGATACCCGACTTTTTCGTTCAAACGTACACTGCCGTTAATATTTTATACACATCTGAGAATTATAAACCAATGCTAATGAAAAAAAAAAAAAAAAAAACTATAATTGCCTTCCAAAAATGAATAGTCCGAGAATCATCTGGCGTCCAGAAAAACGTATTCTTTAAAAAAAAAAAATCCGGCAAACATGCCAAAACAAATGATAAAAATAATAAAAATAATAAAAATAATAAAAATAATAAAAATAATAAAAATAATAAAAATAATAAAAATAATAAAAATAATAAAAATAATAAAAATAATAAAAATAATAAAAATAAAATGTTCTTCAGATTGTGCCAATTCTTAAAAAACAAAAAGTGTAAAAAAAAAAAACGATAATTTTTTTCAAGTAACCGAGTCGGATTTCCCAAGCGAATGCCGAACCCCCGTGAGATGACTGTTCAACCGTCTTCACATCCGGTATGACGCCGGATTCGTTTAAATGATTAACAAATCGCACGCGGTGACTTTCCAGAGGCGTGCTCGGAGAAACGAATCTGTATTCGGGGGCCCGGACCCGGATGGAGGTTTATCCGTGATTGAATTCGGTGCTTCGTTTCGATATTATTGCCAACTGTAAGGCATTAAAAAAAAAAAAAAATCATCGTGAAAGACATCGAGATGCCGAAGGAGATTCGATCTGCTCTAATCTCGGGACGTGCGAGTCCCCGGACGCGGCCGGTGGTGGGGAATGAGTGTAGAACTTCTGTCAATCCGGAGACGTACGCGCATAACTGCGTTCACCGTAACGAATCATCGAAACCCGGTCGAGAGAGAAAGAAAGAGAGAGGGGAACCACTTTCCCTTGACTCCGTCGAGGCGGGTGAGGGATGGCGCCTCTTCGGAGGATAGGAGAGAGTAAGCCTCCGAGGAAGTATGTCGAGGTCTTTTCACGGACAGTCGTTGTAGCCGGGACTGTCCTGCAGCTACAAGTGCGCGGCCACACTTCCGTCCACCGCTTTTTTTTTACTTCCATGCGGACGATGTGTGGCACGGTGTCGATCTGAGATCACTCTAAATTCTCATTGATTGTAAAGCATTTTTTGGTTTGTTTTTGTCGTTTTTTTTTTTTTTGGTACTCGTCGTACGGGGGTGTTCAGTGCCTTCGTTATTTTCGTTGGAATATGTCAGTGAGGCCAAGCTTTTATCAATGAGGATGTCGTCGTCGGTGGTTTTGGGTAAGCAGAGGCTATTTTTTTACTCAGTCTCGACCCACATAGTACGGCATTTTTTTTTGAAATTTTGAAAATATCTTACATATATTTCTGAGATATTTTTTAAAGGTTTTGAAGATACTTTTTTGTCGGCTGATAAATCTTACTTTGAAGTGTTTCAGAAATGTTTTTGAAACATTTGTATGTCGGGCAACATAGCAATATCTAATAAGTGGTGGTAGTAAAAGATATTTATTGCCAAAGTTAATATTTATACAGTTGTTTTTTTGAACTAATTTTATACCCAATCGTCATTTTACACGTTGGCAAAGAGCCATCGACCTGAGGCCTTCAGCCCATGTAATCAATATTTTACCAACATTTAAAAATACGAAAAATGTTTCAAAAACGTGAAAAATTCTGGGCACAGATACTAATATTCGCTTTCAAAATATTTTTTCACCGTTTCAAAAATATTTCGGTTGTATTGAAAGATCAACTATATTTCTGAAATATTTAAGAAATGTTTCGTTGGAATATTTTTATAGAATACTTCAAAATATTATTTCCGTGTTTTTTCCTCAAATATTGCGTAAGATTTCAAAAATTGAAAATATTTAAAAAAATGTTTCGTTGCACTATTTTGGTAGAATGCTTCAGAATATTATTTCCGCATAGTTCAAAAATATTTCGTAATATTTGAAAGATTGATGATATTTCTAAAATGTTTTAAAAGTATTTCGTGCTATATTTTGGGACTCGGCGCTACATTGTTACCGGCCGTAGACACCATCTACTGCGCAAGCGCTAGCACGTGCCTAACTAGCAATTTTTCAGATGTTACGAAAAACTTGTCCAATTTTTGACTTACGACCGCCAAAATGTTATCCGCACGTCATCGGATGTCCGAAAGTCGACTTTAGCTGTCATAAGTCAACCAACGGACAACTTTCTCATAACATCTGAAAAATTGTTACTTGGGTGTTTATATTAATTTCCCTAATAACGCGAATTCCGAATTTCGATCGATTACTCTTACGAATTTATTTGTTATAATTTCAATTTTTTTTCGTGAGACAATATATATAAAAAAAACAGTTTTGAAAGATAACTTACAGAAGTTTCTTGACAAAAATGAAATAATGTGAAAAACAAAATAATAGATAAGGCCAATTTAACGATAAACCGTTCTGAGTAAGTGTTCTTAACAAAAAATCAACCGAACTCCCTGTCTCGAGATTCAATGTCGGTCAACCGGATGTTAATAATTGATTTATTTTGAATAACAAAACAAACAAACAAAATTCACGTTTCCTTAGTAAATAAAAAATGTACAATTACTTTTAATAAGGTTCACAAGATACATTTTTATTTTTATTAAACAAATAAACTCGTATCTATGGAGATGATAAAATAGATCGCAAAGTTATTCCACGCGGATGTTGCACGATTACTTAAAGGCCTAAAAGGAATAAAAAAAAAAAATTTGATGTTGCAACTTTATATCGCTTAATATATTCCACCCATCATAATGAAAGGGGTTAATTCCTATCCACGATCACTGGACTGTGTGTGACGCGCTTACAAGTTGCTTATAAGTACCTCTGATTGCTACCCATCACGGAGTATAATAACAGATTCGACGCTTGAAGTTAACGTGAAAAACCATAGGGCTTGAAACTCGTTGTGTTCGACACGTGTGCTACGAACGTTCTCATTCTTTTGTCGTTTCCACTTCTTTTTTTTCCACTACCTACGCCACACTGTATACCCAGACAGACCCGCATGCGCCAGCGTTTGTTTGCAGAAATACAGTTTACAAACTGGGTTACGCGGTTCAGTACATTCCACAGAGAAACGAAAGAAGAAATCAGCTTTTCGTTACGGTCATCGAGCATCACGTTTCGACTCTAACAAAGAGATATATAAATTATTATTCTTTCGTTTAATTGTCCGGAACGCCTACACAAGTTTATTATCGAGGTCACGCCGCGCGAAGATTCTCGCTGTGAAATTTCGATTCCGTTGTGTCAGTTCGACTCTCGACAGATTCTCGCCGATTGCGAAGGCTGCGCGCGCAACTCTAGCGCTGCGCTCTATCGACGGAGCTTCCGACGAGAATAAAAACACTCGAATCCGAACGACGACATGCCAAATATTTCGGCGAAATATAATTTGGCAAACTTTCACCGAAGAGTGTCTCGCCGTTTCGTCCCACGGAAACGCACACCCACGAAACTTTTTTACGTATAGCGCACGCGTACGAATACACTGTCCGTTATCTCGGCTATCAGACCGGTATCCTTTTTCCGTTTAACCGTCACAGGTAGAAGCGACTTTTAAGGAGGTTGGAGCGCTTCGCACTAGTCAAATGAGTACTGTATTGTTAAAGTCGTTTACACTGTAAAAAAAACAATTGTAAGTGTAATATACCGGACTAGAAGTTTTTACGTACAAACTGGTACATTAATTTTAATGTAAAATTGTGATGAAAATTTAATATACTTTTTCATTTAAATTAAAGTAAACGATAAAAATAAAAGTACTTTCATAGTAAAATTAAAGTAAATTATTAAAAATAAAGTATTTCCTACCTACACAAGTTGGCACTGCCGTAATCCAGATTCGGCGATGTCCAACCCGTCACCTTGCCTGACGCATTTCCGCACAAACATTGCTGACCTCGATCGTTGCGTAAACTAGCCCTTTGGTATCGTTTCTTGTGACCATTTTTTTTTTTTTTTTTCATTCCGCAGTTCGTCGTCACTCGGTACTAACAAATCGTCGAATCTCACTTATTCGTAGCGGAATTTTATTTACCATAAATTATTACTGTCAAATTTACCCACGGTGTGTGCAACCGCAGTCATTAATCTATTTCCTCGATAACTCGATATAGTACATTACTCCATGAGGGCGAAAAAGTGTTTCGCACGAGGGATGTACGAAATTTTTCATCACAAGGTGCGAAAATGGCCGTTTTACGCACGCGAAGCGGGCGGAAAGGTGGCAATTTCCGCACCGAGTGATGAAAAATTATTTTCAGTATGAGATTCATGAATCATAATATTAAATAATAAATGTTACAATTTGTTAGTAACATTTTTTTGTCACGCTTTTTTATGTAAAATTCGAATAAAATTTAATGCACAAATAATTCTTTTTTACATCTCTTTTTTTTCCATTTTAATAGTACATTACTCCACGAGGGCTCAAAACGTTTTTCTAACGTGTGTGAGTTTGCAGCACGAGCCGAAGGCGAGTGCTGTAATCACACGAGTTAGTACCGCATTTGCCCGGGACACGGGGAAACTACGGAAAACCCGTGCCGGTACAGACGGCCATATTCTACTGATCCTCCGGTATTTTTGCACTTTGAGTAAAGTGCAGAAACACCAAAGTTTCAGAGGCAAGTGCCTCCCGCTCAACGGTCGATGCGCCCGCTAATCATTCGTTATTCGCAATTCGCAATTCGTAAACGCACGGTTAAGCGGTCACCCATTCAAGTACTGACCACGAACGATCTTGCTTGACTTGGGAGACCACCGGAGCCGTGCGCCAACCGCGCATCCGCCGCTGTCGGTCAATTATGGGAGAAATAAATTCCGTCTGTTATACGAGAATGTGAAGAAAAGCTGATAATTTCATTGGCGCCGTGAAGTTTCGTCGCGCAGTGGACACGCCCACAACCTTGAAATAAACATGTATATACAACGACACATGTCACGATAATGAATCGTGGAAATTCCGAAACCGCATTTCACCGCGTGAGTTCGTCGTTCGAGGAGTTGATTCTCGTACTTCGAGCAGTCTACGAGCGAGCGGATAAACGATAGTTCCTACTACGAGTAACACAGGCCATTCGGATAGACGGTGAATCATTGAGAGGAAGAAAGGCACACTTTCTCGTCGGGTAACTTTCACCATCGATGGCGCGTGTGCTGGCCGAGCGGTGTTATTCCTATTGAAATATCGAGTTCCATCGCTTTTATCGTCGTTATTTCTTTTCTCCGCCCTGTTCGTGTTGAACGATTTTTTAATCGATAAATTAATTATTCATCGATCGATTGAGATCTTTAATGGGAGGTTGGAAAAATTTAATAAAAACTTATCGCTTTCGATAGCCCGATTGCTCGGCGTCCTTCTAAACCTACCGCAATGTTACTTTCTTTTTTCGCACCCCCTATAATAAAGTAGCGTACGAACGTAACAGCGGTGTAAATATACTGAAAGCGGACCTTCTCCGCTTCGAAGAAGACGCCCTGGCGCAATCTCTCATCTTGTTGACGTTCGTTCGCTTCGTCGAATCGAAGCCTCAGAAAGACCCGAGGTTAAATAAAACCCATCTGGCAATATGTTCACAAAAGTTTCCGGTAAAACTCGGGTGGTTTGACAATATTTTTATCCGAGTTTCGAAACTATTGGAAAGTTCGATTTTTTTTTATTTCCGCGTTGTTCGCGAAGAACGAGTTTTTTTTCATCGATAAATGAATTATTCATCGATCAACTGAGATGTTAATTGGGAGGTTGGAAAATGTTTATTAAAACATCGCTTTAGATAGCCCGATTGCTCGGTGTCCTAAACCTACCGCAATGTTATACACTTTCTTTTTTCGCACCCCGCATATGAAACTCGCCTACCAACGTAACAGCGGAGTAAATATATCGAAAGAGGATCTTATCCGCTTCGAAGAATTCCCCCTGGCGCAATCTCACATCTTCTTGACGTTTATTCGTTTCGTCGATTTAAAGCGTCTTTACATAAAACACATGTGGCAATGTCCACAAATGGTTCCGGAAAAACCCGGGCCGTTCGACAATATTTTTATCCGAGTTCCGAGACTATTGGAAAGTTCGATTTGGCAATGACGGTTATGTCAGAAGTGATACGCAAACGTAACTGGACATCCCCGGGGCTTTGAGATGCGTCAAAACGAGCACCCATATTCGCCTGTTCGTTATTATCATTATATATTCGACGACACCGCTCTTTGAGACGATGAACAATGTGATTTTTTTTTTGTTTTCGTTGTTTCAGGCTTTTGTCTCATACTCAATTTATTCTCAACTGTACTGCCGTACGATGGGGATTACGCACAGCACTACGGCCAACGTGAGTACAAAGAAGAATCGTTGATTTTTACTTCTGTTGAAGGTTTATATATTATTTATATATTACTTATATATATACGTACATAAATACTCATATATGTTTGTATGCATTACTTAATAAAACAACACTATTTTATTATATTCTTATCGAATGGAGAGCCCACCTTGAACTGAACAAAATGGACGAATATTAACACAAAATGGAACTCAAATTAAAGGGACCAGGAAGGTTCGAAATATTGAAAAAACCGAGAAAAAAATGTAATATTTTTTTAATGTATGTACAATACATAACACATATTTTTTTATTTATCGTTATTGTCCCCCGCTTCTCAAAGCTACTGCCTTATATCGGGTCGGCATTACTAAATCCTCATTTTTATTTTTTGTCCATTTCTGTTTTTTTGTTCTTACCCACCGAGCCAGTCCCCCCCCCCCCCATTTTTGCGGCTGCAGCCGACTTCCCCCCTGTATCGCATTCACATTAGTCTTACAACTAGAGGCATAGGGTTCTATGCAACATAGGGTTCTATGCAACAGTCAGTTGCATAGAAAAATGCAACTGACTGTTCCACTTTTCTTTTGAGCATTCTTAGTTCTTTCCCATTCGAGGATTAACCAGACAAACAAGTACCGAATAAAAATTGTAAACTTTGTCTCGAACGAATTAGGCTACAACGGCCACAGGCTTCAGCAATCCCAGTATTTATCACCGGTGAGGAGATGGACCGAGTCGTGGGACGATGGACCGCGGAGAGGTCCCTTGTATCGCAGGGATACCCAGGGAGTTCCTCATCCGACGCACTACGTCAAGGTCATGCCGCCGATCGAGAAAGTCGACCCACTGGTTACGATCAGCGAGACGCTCGGTGCATTGAACACCGTCGGAAGTTACATCGTAAACATGACCCGAGGCGTCGAAAACTCGGACAATCCGCCCAAGGAACTTCCCTCGGCAATATACACTATATCGAAAAATATTCTCGGTCGTAACGTCACCGACAGCATCGCGCCATTGGTCCGCGGAGTCGCACTTCCGCTGCGGCCAGCGGCCGGTACCCAGCAAATACACAACACGAGTGCCGGCCCGGCGAGCGAAACTCTCGTCAATCGGGACAAAGAATCCGCGAGCTCGTCCTGCACAAGCGCCGACGGCGGTCCCGGAAAGTGCCAGGATCTCAGTAACTGCCCGCAATTGCTGCTCGATCTGACGAAGCTTCGACAATCGCTGTGCTTCAAGAGCCTTTTCGTTCCCGGCGTCTGTTGTCCGGTCGAGAAAATCGACAATGTCGGACCGAGGTAATTATGACATTGCCTTGGAAATTTCGTCCTTTGTCGAAAATTGACATTTTCAAAGCCATAGACTATTTCAATTCCAAAATTTGATTATATTGAAATTGAGTTAAATTCATATGGATGAGATATAAAAAGAAAAACAATTAATTTTAAATATCGAAATTTTTTATAAAATTGTTTTTATTTTTGAAGTTTGCTATATCAAGTGGTACTATAAATCAAGTAATACCGAGAAAAACGGCGGTAACATTTTTGTTTTGTCATCCCGATGGTTTTAGATATGAAGTACAAAAACGACTTTCAAACGACCTTGCACACAAACAAAATTATGTTTCAACTTTACGAAGAACATACTTTTTTAATAATGAATTTAGTTCTTCCATTCCGTTCCAAGATGAATCCATGATTGTGTACATACAAAACATTTTTCGTGTGTGAAGAAAAAAATTAGTATCGGAGCGATGCCCTGAAGTGGATAGTTTTCTTTTTTACGTTTTACCCTCCTAGAACTCATCGGCGTAATAAAAACAATTTTTATCGTTTACTTTCTCGGTTATAGAGGTGCAGCTCGAGTACCGGAAAATTGAATATAAAATGGGATATGCCTTACGATTTAAAAAAATCACAAAGCTCTTCCGCGGAAGACAATAATCAGACTACGTTCAAAAAAAAGAGTATAATATTAATTTTGTTTAATTTCAGTTCTGTCGCAGTGACGAATTCGCCGCCCACCGAAAACTATCCGACGAGACCGCCGTATCGACCAACCAAGCCAGCGACCCCGAGACCGATACCACTGTTTCCATTAGCATCTTCGACCGCTCGTCCCGCAGCACCGATAATCCCTGCACCGGATCTGTTCGCCAATACGACAAACAATTTCGAAACGATCGAGACCATCGACAACAACTTCATTACCGACGATGAGGGTACGAAAGCCTTCTTTAATTATCGTTTTCCCCACGATCGATTTAGTCATGCAGCCCGATCGCCGTAAACTTTCTACCGGAACTTGTCAACTCACACCTTTCGTCAGGAGCATTGACTCACGATTTACGCTTGACTATCCTCTCCGTTTTTTGTTTAATTCTTTTCTTTTCTCTAAAGAATGCGGGGTAAGAAACTCTGGAAAGTACCGAGTGGTGGGAGGCGAGGAGGCACTTCCCGGTCGGTGGCCCTGGATGGCAGCGATATTTCTTCACGGATCAAGACGCACGGAATTCTGGTGCGGCGGATCTCTTATTGGGCCCCGATACATTCTCACTGCAGCTCATTGCACCCGAGATCAAAGGCAGCGACCGTGAGTTAATTGTTTCGAAAACGACAAGTAACAATCGTGAAAAAATGTTTTTTTTTTACTAAACCACCAATAAAAAAAAGTTGAGAATTGAAATTTTCATATCGCTTTCTCATAAAAGTTAGAAATTGAATTTTCATATCGCTTTGTCATAAAAGTTGGAAATTGAAATTGTCATATCGTTTCCTGATGATGTTCCTTTATTCGCGAAACTTCTTCAATGAGAAAGCATTTCCTGTATTTTTGGCTTTCTGACAGAGGAAGCTTCGCGAATAAAGGAACATCATGAGAAAGCGATATGAACATTTCAATTCTCAACTTTTACGAGGAAGCGATATAAAAATTTCAATTTTCAACTTATATGAGGAAGCGATATGAAAATTTCTGGGCCTAGATCCCCGTCACATCTTTCGCTATTGATACGCTTATGCTACGATAACGTTACGCTAACGGTAACCTTACGACAGCTCGAATGTCAATCCGATGTCACTGATAGACTAAAGAAAATACATTTTGCTCGCTTGCGCTTCGCAAGCAACTCCGACTATTATCAATCACTATTATCAATGTTGTGCAAAAAAAAAAAAAAAAAACAACAGTTTTCGTAAGGAATTTTGTGAAAGCTACCAGTTTACTGACAGTAAAAGATTTAATGGTCAATGAATATTCTTAGCGATATTAATTTGTTACTGAATTTATAGAATTTTCATGGAATATTATATTAATTACGGAACTCAATTTATTTCTATTTTAATTTAATATGAAGTTTATAATTGTCGTACTGAAATGGGAAATTTACAAACACTCCTTAAAGTGTAAAAAAACGAAAATGTAATAGGAAAATTATGAAGAAGCATGTATCTTCCGAGTTAAAAACAAATCGGAAAAATGTTTCATAACTAAAAGTGACGATAGAATGTTTTTAACAGATTCGCAGCGAGGCAGTTTACAGTACGCTTGGGCGACATCGATCTGGAGAACGACGACGAGCCTTCTTCACCGGAGACTTACGCGGTCAAAGCCGTCCACGCTCATCCAAAATTCTCTCGAGTTGGTTTTTACAACGATATAGCGATATTAGAACTCAATCGGCCCGTGAGAAAATCACCCTACGTTATACCAATATGTTTGCCGCCAGCGCGCTATCGCGGTGAGCCTTTTGCCGGCGCCCGACCGACGGTAGTCGGATGGGGTACAACTTATTACGGTGAGCTACGTCTCATTATGTACTCTTTAAGCCCACTCAAAAAAAAGAATATTTCGCTATAACAAAAAAAAACTTACTCAATAAAAAAAACCTAATTTTACTTCTCGTGCGAAGTTTTGATGCATTAGTTTTTCGATATATTGAGGATTTCCGTCTCTGCCATAAAAGGTCAAAAATATATTTTCATCACTCGGTGCGGAAATGGCCACTTTTCCGCCCGCTTCGCGTGCGTAAAACCACCATTTTCGCACCTTGTGATGAAAAATTTCGTACGTCCCTCGTGCGAAACACTTTTTCTAACTCGTATCGAAATGTACTATAAATTTCATACACGTCACAGTGATACGTGCATAGGTTAACCTCATACATATATTTTGTATTATATTCAATGTAATAATTTTAATAATTAGTTTAAAATGAAGGCTCAAAAATGCTTTTTTCAGTTTGGAACGATTTAAAAGCCGTAATTAAATGCAAAATGTGAAGAATATTATAAACGTGAAGATATTCTAATTACTTAAAATTATTTTTGAAATTGATCTTACATTTCATAAAAAATAATATAAACATCTACATAAATTTAGAAACAGTATTTACACTATTCTCAAAACCATTTCATCGTAAAAAATGGTTCATAGTTTACACGATCAAACAATGCTTTTTTTTATGAATGTTCCTTTTTTAAATTTATTTTTTTTCAATTATTTTCCATTGAAATTACGATTTTTCTTCAGGTGGAAAAGAGAGCACGGTGCAAAGACAGGCGGTTCTCCCGGTCTGGAGAAATGAGGATTGCGACGCTGCTTACTTTCAGCCGATAACTGGCAATTTCTTGTGCGCTGGCTACAGCCAGGGTGGCAAAGATGCGTGTCAGGGAGATTCCGGTGGACCGTTGATGCTGAGATCAGAGGGAAAATGGATGCAGATTGGTATCGTGTCGTTCGGCAACAAGTGCGGTGAGCCCGGTTATCCGGGAGTCTACACGCGAGTTACCGAGTACGCGGACTGGATCAAGAGCAATTCTTAGTAATCGCGGCGTCCAAAATATGTGATTCGTGCGTTAGCGCCTCCTCAGGGAACTATTAATCAACAAAAAAAAAAGAAAAACGGAAAAAATTATACAAAGTTATGTATAAATTTTGTTGCTCCATCACAGCTATGGGAAGTTTAAAATAACGCAATGGAGCTCACTGCGGTGCCAATGAACACTCAGACCTTATAAGAGGGCACGTTTATATGCTATAATCGATGGGAAAAAAACCATGATTTTGTAATTTATTGACCTCGATTCGCAAGCGATACCTATCCATGCGGGTGTTGGTTGGAAAATCGAATGATGCACGTGACGTAGTTCACCGATTTGTGAAATAATTGTAAATAGATTAATGTCTTTACGGTATCATTGCGCGTATGCAATAATATGGCCAAGTATATTCATTGAATGAATAAATTATTTAACTGCATATCGATATATTATACGGTGTATGTTAAAAATATATTTTATTTATTTACTTATCTGTATTGTCCCCCGCTTCTTAAAGCTACTGCCTTATAGCGGGTCGGCTCGGTTGATGCGTAATTACTGGTCTGCAGTTAATGCGTAATTACTGGTCTCCATAAGCAGTGGGCGAGCAGCCCGAACCGCTGGCATAAAGCCCAAGAATAAGACTCATTTTCGCCGTGAAACAAACGATCGATATCAAAGCTTTTTCATTTTGCAGCAACTGTCAACCTGTTCGGATCGATCGGTCATCCAATTTCTAAATTCAACAGTAATTTATTCAGTGAAAAGTTTAAAAATAAAGAAATTAACGAAAGCGACTTTAATACACGATGCAAAGCGGTTCCGTGAGTAGGAGAATGAGAATGAAAAGTATTTCCCTCGAAGATCTGGGAAGTATTGTGAAACACATGATCAACGGGGCACTCGACGATACGGGTTAGGACGAACATCGTTTAATATATATATATATTTTTTATGTCAATTTAACATGTTCCGTGATCTAGGAAAATTGGACATGCTGTAGTCCAATAATTTTGGCTCGGTGTGCAAAATTTTATCTAGTTGATCGAATTGGTTCTAGCACGGCTGGACACATTTTTCTTTCCATATGCCTCAAACGGTAGATTTTAAGCATATATATCAGTTCACTGGAAAATAATATAGCATGTAACAGATTAAAGTTTTCCCCCTTGATATTATCGAATAATAATAATAATAATAATAATAATAATAATAATAATAATAATAATAATAATAATAATAATAATAACGACAATAATAAATAAAATATACAATATAGACACAGGGGCGGCAGCCTCCAAGTGCTGACCGTGTTGCTTGACTTTGGGGACCGTCAGAGCCGCACACCAACCGCACAGCCGTCGCTGTCAGTATAAATAAAATATAATAAATAATATATTGGTTTTAGAACAAATGGCCAAATTGCATCGTGCAATTTACGAAGAGTTGTATTTTGAGAGGATGATGGAATTCAAAGGGGAGAGTCTTGAGAAAAATTCATCGGCGGCCACTTCGCTAAATACAATCAATACGACGGAATCGATAGAGCACCTCACAAAGGACGGTGAACCAGAGGAACACGAGGCGCAAGACTCGAGGTCAATCTGTTTTAAACAAAAAAACGTGAACGACACACTCAGCGATAGAGGAGACGATAATAAAACTGAAAAAATAATTCACGAACCGGTATCTGAAATCCCGAGTCCTAAAGAGAACAAGAGCCGCAACCGAAAGCATCAAGCAAAAATAGAAAGTAAAGCATCATCGTACGAGCGTGCAGACAGAAACGAACATGCTTTCGATGTTTGGAGAAAAGAAAAAACGAGATTGATGCGAAGAATGTTGAAAGAAGAACGTAGGAAGAGACGAGAAGCCTTGGAGGCACAGCAGGCGGAAATTGAAAAAAAGCGAGCATCTCACGAGGTTCGATTAATCAATGAATTCTCGGAAGATACCCTGAAGTCTTTCTTATCTAGACAATTCCGAATTTTATATTTTGCTTCCTCATAGAGGAAGCTTTGTTTTCGTTAAAAAAAAATTTCGAGATTTTAATGTCAGAGTACTTGTCTGCGTGCCCGCGTGCCCGCGTGCCCGCGCGCGCGCGCGTGCGTGCGTGCATGTGTGTGTGTGTGATAGATTTGCATAGTTTAAAACGGCTGTAACTCAGAAACGGCTTGAGACAGCGGGTTCAAATTTAGTACACCAGTAGATCGGTCACGTCGCTTCTTTCGGTGCTATTTTTGTGAAGATTGAGGCTCCATTGGACATTTTACGCGATTTTGAATTTTTTGAAAATTCTCTGTGTTAACTCTAACTTGCCACATTTTGAGCTATCGTCCTAAAACGGCACACAAATATACTATTTTGATCAAAGAGCTTTGCTATTAAATGTCGTCAAAATCTATTGAAGTGGTCGGATTTTATGGCATTTTGAGGTCTTTTTTTGAATATTTTGAAAATAAAATTCGTCAACCGTGAGACACTTCAGGGTGTCCTGTTTAAGGATAAAATTTATAGGGTGTCTTTTTAATGGTAAATATGGAAATACCTTAGGCATATCTACGTTTGAAAAAACTTCAGAAAACGGAATATAAACTCGAGAAAATGCAGAGACAGGCGATTAAAGAGGCGTATCTGAGAATGCAGGAGCAGAACAGTGAAAGAACTGTAGCGAACGAACAAGCTTACAAAACTTGGATGCAACATAAGGGTAATGAATCACGACAACGTCACCGTCAACCGCGTAGACAGCGAACGCAAACGGAAAGTTCGAAGTGTTGCAACGATAGTCAATTCGATTGGTGGCTGGATCAGTTGGATTCCGTGTTGCATCAAAAGTACCTGCGAGAACGGCGTTATCTTGTTCGATCTTTCTATTGTCAGCCGGTGTACTACGGTACTGCTGCTTTGTCTATGCAATAAATACGCTGTATCCAAGATGTTTTTCTTTTTCGTTTTTAACCAAGTTGCTGCGACCTAAATTCGAGCTGAGTTTTATTAAAACGGTGTAAGCCGGTAACATTTTAATTTTCACTTCGGTTAGAGCATTCGGCGCAATGTTCAGTAACTCGGTCTACAACGTCGCTACTCACGAGATGAACTGTTTTCGCGGAACATAAGGATGCTGATTGCACTAGCATTCGTGCCATATGAACAAGTGACAGTCGCATTCAAAGATCTCACAGCATGCGAATACTACTCGGAAAACCAGGAAGACTTGCAGGATATTGTTAAATACTTCGGGACAACATGGGATGGAGTAAAAAAAAAATGATTTATACCTTCGAGCGTTCATTTGACTGACGCAAATTCGCCCGCGTTTTCTCACAGAATTGCAGGTGACTTCCATCTTCAGAGCCCTAGCTGAAGCGTGCACTCCGAACTACCGTGTCGACGGTAACACACCAACAGAGGGCCGTGTATTTTTATTCTTCTTCGTACCTCTTCATACAATTTTAAAACAAGCGAATGGCGGCTCGGATACGAGACTTGGAATTCGTTGAAGATGGTATCCACGCGAGGTCCTAAATACAAGTTTTGCGACGGTGAAAAAGTTTTGTGTTACGAGCCCGATCCAACCAAAGCCAAGGTTCTCTACGACTCCAAGGTAAATCACACGATGTAGACACGCCGGTTCACGTACTTTCGTGCAAAATATCTCTCGTCGGAACGGAGCCGCTGCGTTTGTTTACGTTAACCTGAAAACAGCGAAATATTGTTTTCGCACGAAAACGCACCGTGGAAACGGTGCTTCGCGACGAAATTTCATCGATCGTTATTTCACACAGGTTCTGGACGTTATTATCAACAAGGATCAGAGAGGAAGGAAAGCTGTGGAATATCTCATACATTTTCAAGTAATTATCAATTTGTGAGACACATCGTATTACCATTATAACTTCTTTAATCAATCCTTTATGCACCGCTGCAGGGATGGAATTCTTCTTGGGATAGATGCGTCACCGAAGAGTACATTCTCAAGGACACCGAAGAGAATCGTCAATTGCAGAGGGACTTGGCGCAGAAAGCTCAACTTCAATTGTACGTATTGTAAATACAGGTGTGTTGAAAGCTTCGATATCGAACTTTGAACAGGACCGATTGAATAGCTGGATAATAAATATTATTATTTATTTATTTATTTATTTTATGGGGTAAACCCTCTTACTTACACACAACAATAAAAAATAAAGCAGGAAATCAGTAAATAGTGAAAGCATCTTTAACAATTAAAATAATATCACCGAATCACATTTTAATATAAAATTAAATAAAATATATCTCATCATTTCATTGAAACATTCGTAATCAACACACCGATTATGTGTCTTTGCTGGACAGTTTATTCAGGGATAAGATTGATTCAAAGACAAGAATTCTTCACCCAACAATTGCTTTAAACTTACTGACTGACAGTCCGAAATTAACTATTAACAAAATTATTATTATTATTATTTACAGAAATTAAGTTTCCACTTATTGATCTGCCTCTATGTAAAATAGTATCACATAAAAATATGTCTATCAATTTTGTTTTTAAATTGGTTCAACGTCTCTGCTTCCACCACATCTCTTGGCAGCGCGTGTCTCCATTGGTTCCTTTGGAATGGCCCGAATGGCCTCTTCTCTAACTTGTGTCGGTGTCCCCGACACAAGTTATTATTATTATTATTAAAATGTACAGAAAAGGAAGTGTAGCACTTACAAAATCTGCATCTTAGCAACTGAATTAAATTTCACGTGAACATATTATGAATAGTATTTTTAAAATTTCACTTTTTTTAAATATAAATTATATATATATTTTTTTCTATTATAAAAATTGGATGGTCAAAGAAAAATTCCCAATTCTAGATATCAAAAATTGTAGGAATTCCACTTTTGAAAAACCGAGCATATCGGAAGAATAATTTTGAAGCAGAAAATGGAACTCTTAAAATTTGTTGTATTCGACCCAGAGATTTTTTATTTATCTTCAATTTTTTTATCCGATTTTTTGTTATTAATAAAAATTAAACAAAGCACGTTATTCGATCAGAAATCGGCGAAGTCTCTTAAATCGTGAAGTAAAAATTTTGCCGCCTCGTAGAATAAAAACTTAATCTAATATATTTCTTGTAATAATAATCGTTCAAATTTACACACTTCAGGGGAGCATACCTGTATCGTCGTGAGAGGAAAAACCGAAGCCACAAATTGTCCGACAGATCGGGTATAGAGTCTCGGCGAAGAGCGAGAAGCGGCGGAAGTCGAGCAGCTTCGGGGACAACCGGATCGTCCGAGGATGGCAGCTCGGGGCAGCACGACGATTACGATACCGAGGAGGTCATCACCGAGGAGGAGTCGGAAAGCAGCTCCGACTTCGGCGGTGCTTCGAGCGACGACGAGGACAGCGGAGGAGGCAGCCAGTCGGGCGCGAGTATGCGACCGGGATTCGATCTCGAAATAGGCAATACACTGAGAAGAATACTCGAGCAAGACTACGAGCTGATAACGCATAAACATAAAGTAATGAACATAAATATGTTCGAAAAATGTCAAATAAAACTTACGTAGATTTTCTAATAAACTGTTAATTTGCAGCTCGCGGTATTGCCCGCTCAGCCCACAGTGTCGAGTATACTGGAATCCTGGGTTCAACATTTCACGACGACCCAATTGACGAACATTCCCGAGAAGCCTCAGCGAAACAAAACCAATAACACAGTCGAAAAAACCGTCACCGACGTTAATATATGTCGAGAAGTTGCCGATGGATTGCGCATTTACTTCGATTTCACCTTACCGAGCCTTCTGCTGTACAGACAAGAGAGGGAACAGTACAATGCATTTAAATCGTCGACTATATGCGCCGAACAAACGATACCCATCAAGGAAGAGTTGGTCGAGTGAGTGCGACGAGATTTTTTTTTAAGGAGGTTTCAGCGCTTCACACTAGTCAGATGAGTGCTACATTTGTAAAGTCGTTTATACATTTTTTATGCATCTGTTGATCATAGCAAATCGTTATTTGTATTACAGTACATGTCCTTAACCCCTTTACTGTCAGAGAAACGTATTTCCCTATACGTTGGGGCCCCTATAGGGGCTCCCGACAGCGAAGGGGTTAACTTAGAAAAACATTAATTGCAAAAATATTAACTGGTTTGTGCTAATTCTCGAAAAGTGGAGTTTCTTCATAGAATAATCCACAATTTTGCTCGATTTTTATGTGTTACAGCTCATTGTCTTCCTTGAATGATGCACTACAAATTCAGTATCTAGATATTCGATAGTATTCTCCGTTTAAAAATTACAGCTGTTTATTTATGAAAAAATTTCATCGATGGATAAACAAAAGACTGTCTGTTTAAACGGAAAATATCATCAAATATCTAAATGGTGAATTCATAGAGCATCTTTCAGGGAAGATGCGCCGCAATACATCAAATTGAGCCGAAACTACGGATTATTCTTTGACGAAAAAAAAATGATCGAATATGTGCCATTTTGAAAATTAGCACCAACCAGTTAATATTTTTGTAAATCCACTGCAATTAGTATTTGCGAAAATTGCAATTAGTATAATACGAAAAATAACTATCCACTATAATCAAAAGATGCCTAAAAGTTTGTACAAACGACTTTTTGTAACTCATTCATGAAAAGCCCTACTTTCCGTGCCATCCGAGAGTGGCGTAAGTGGCGTTTTGCAGACATGAGTTTTGTAAATTCCCGGTGCATGCGCAGATCGGCTCCTTTGCGTGCGACTTCTAGAATTTATTGCACACTGCTCGCACTTTACGCACGCTGACTGTACGGCGTCACAATCAGCAGGCACGGAGTAGCACTTCTCCTGCATTCGTGCCAGAAAATATTATGCGACATTAGTCCGGTGTAGCGAACATCATACGCGGGCTGTGAAGTCAGTCGCACTCGCCGCACTTCACAGCGTGCTTGTAAAATTCGCTTTACCGCACTTCTATCGCAAAGTACTATTAAATATGTAGCACTCATTTGACTAGAGTTAAGCGGTCCAACCTCCTCAATGTCGCTACGATAACGATACGATAGTTGTTGGCTCATAATACGTATAATAATAATTGACTTTAAGAAATACCGAGGTGTTGGTCAAAGAAGAAATGGAGGATTCAGAGTACGCCCATCTTCCGCCGTTCCGGGAGCTCGAGACCGAAGCCGAGTGTCAATCTAAGCCTATGTCTTCAAAAAGAATATTGCGATCGTGTAGAGTGAGCTCGGTCGACGATAATCGACAGTCGAGATCGTTCGACGACGTTGTCAAACAGGAACCGGGCAGTGTGTCGAGGTAACAGAAAGTTGCTCGAAATCGAGATTCAACTTTTTTGGGAGGACTATTGACATATTATATTTAATAATTCGTATGATTAATCGTTTATTACGCAGTATAGCGAGCACGAGCTCGCGGTGCTCCAGTCCGCGCGGGATAACAACGAGAATGCCCGTTGTTAGTTCGGCGCAGATCGGCGCTTTGCTACACGAATCTAACAAGTGGAGATTGATGCCCGATTCCGCCAGAGAAGAAAATTCACCGAGTCCTTCGACGTATTTCGGGGCTGTACATCTCGCTCGATTATTCGGTATTTTTGATCACGTAAAAAAAAAAACTCGCCGATATATTTTTATATTTTTTCGTGATATTGATTCCACTAATTTTTTTTTTTTTTTCAGTCAAATTACCGGATTTGTTGCAAGTCACGGATATCCCGGACAAAAAAATGAAATTGCTCTTGAAGCATATAGACATGTTCTTGAGGTAATCAATGTTTTCCCGATCTAAAAACTTAAAAAATTTTAATTGATTTCGAAGTTTAACAAGGCTTACTTTTTTTCTTGCAGTTACCTAGAGATGCATCGAGAATGGTTCGGAGAACAATTTTACACTCAAGTGGAGTCGGCAGCTTCATCGACAATGACGAGATGAACCTGAAGAAATTATAAGGGGGTGTTAACAAAAAAAAAAAAAAAAAAAAAAATCGACTGAAATCTTGTCTATTCGATAAACGCAAGATTGAGCAATTAATTTTACCGTTCGTGCCGTCCACGCTCGGGCTCTTACGATATGACTTATCGTCTCTGAAATATCGATACCGAAGAAAGACAGAATAAATGAGAAAAGTCGTCATTCAGTTCTGAAAACAAGTATATTGAAAACACGAATATTATGTTATTCGGAATATGTCGTTGAGGATTCCAATTCATGACGATTGGGATCCGTTTGTACAAATAAAAATGTCGATTCTCGTATATTTCAATCGGTCATGGTTTTTTTTTTTTTTTTTTCATTACCACTAGCAGCCAATATTTTCGGCATCCCCTGCTCCCTTGGAGATTCAGATTATCGTTACAAATGCACCAAAGTGTTTTCGCTTTCGCTTGCTTATAGTAACCGGCCGTTTCTTTACAAACCCATCCAAGACAAAAATTAATCTAAACCTTTTTTTCTGCAGTTTTGACGTAGTCGGGCCTCCCTCTCGACCCAAATCTCCATGAATCGGAGCGTCTTTATGGAAAATGCAAAAAAAAACGTAGCTTCCAAATGCAAGTACAAAAAATGTTGAAGTACATACTAGTACAAAAAAAAAAACAAGTAATAACAGCATCCAAATTCCCATTGATTCTTTTCTTTTCGCGAGCGACGAAAACACTTCATCGACGAATCGATTCGAATCGAAATAAAAGGAGAAAAGAAGAACAAAAAAAGACAGAAAAACAACAACAGTTTCCCCCCCGACATACTTCGTATGTCATGAGAAAATAAAAAAAAGGAAAGTAAACTCACGATTACAACAAATCAACAATCCAGTTCACAATAAATTAACATTTTATACAACCCTATCCACCGGAGCATCCTTAATACCTATCTTCATAGATTAAAAAAGAACCTCCCCAGTGAAATCGTCACCCCCGACGACTTCACCGCGGAGATCGTGTTTGTACAAAGCGTTGTGTTATTCGGGTGTCGCGAAAACTAACCGATTTCTCGATTATACCGTTATCGTGTTACAAAAATATTTTCCATGTTACCCAATTTTTTTCGTTGCTCCTCCGTTTCGTCTTAGCAATGAAATGAGCTCTATTTTATTATCTTTTTTTTACGACGCCTTTCCGAGATTAGTTTATCGAATTTAGCGCACCTCTTTAGTAGAAATCGAAGATATTTATTCATGTACGCGAAGCGGAGAGATCGGCCTCGGTGGGCCTGTTCGGGTTCGCGGCCTGCACGTCGCTACTTTCCTGAGGGGTGCGAATCGGCAGTCCCATGAATCGTGGACCAGAGCCGTTGAGCGTGCTTCTTCTCGCCCTCGCCGCTCCAGGCTCGTGATGCTCCTTGACCTCGGTGTACCGGAAGAGTCCCTCGCCCGGTGAGTAAATTCCGCCGTTCGCCAGTCCGAACCACCAGTGATAAGTGGCGTACCACGTGACTATCGCCGCGATACCGCCGAGCATTTTCTCCAGCATTATGTGATAGTACATCATAGTGGACACCAACATCACGTCCCACAGTAGTTGCTGGAGGGTCATAGCGACGAACAAGCCCCTCAGATAAGGAGTAAGAGCTCTGTGAGCTTTCTTCAAAAACTCCAAATCATCGTCCGCCAAATTTCTCAGATGCCCCCTGCTGGTAGCGTTCGGCGTGTTTCTCGAGTGTTCCTCCCTGACTATCAGATCCGTAATTCCCTCCCAGCCGACAATGGCCGATCCCTCCTCGGCCAGTATCAGACTGGAGTAAATGAGGATGAACGTGTGACCGGATATGTCGAAACCGCTCCAAAATCTCCCCGCCTGGAGACAACGAGTCTTCGTCTGCAGACCGGCTTCCTTGGTGTTGAGACAGCGTCCGTGATTTGTCTCTATGTAGTTGAACAATTTTATCCAGATTATCCAAGCCGCGGTCGCGACCGCCAGGCGTGCGAGATGCTTTAGGAGGATGGAGCGTCTGCCGCAGCCGAGCGTGTGAGCCGCGAGCGCGACCCACGGCACGGTGACCGTGAGCAACCAGCCCCAGCCCCACTTTACGAAGTACTGATTGAGCACATTGTCCGACCTCGAGAAATAGCTTCTCGGCATCGTCGCATAGTCCGCTATCAGCGAGACCACGAAGATCGCGCCGCAGTACACGGCGACTTTCAGTCGTGGCTCGAAGAGGAGGGATTTCTTGCAGACGTGAAGAAGCATCGTGACGAGTATGAGACCGATGGAACTCGGCGCCGCTGTGGGCTTCGTTCCACGACGATCCTCCTGCGTAGAGTTCGGCCGAAAATTCATGCGACTCGATCTGAAGCTACCGCCGAGGGGACTCGACGAACCACTGTTCCCCGAACTCGGATGCAAGGGTCGTCGCTTTCCAGTCGTCATAGCGTCGACTTTTCAACGTTAAGGAAAATTCTTTTCAATATATTTTTTTTTATTTTTATTTTCTGGCTTTTTTTATTTTTTTTTTACCTTTCTTGGAGTGTTTACGCGACGATGATGAGAGAAGATCGGTAATTCATGTCGCATCGGAGGCAAGCTCGACGGAGGGGTGGAACGAACGTTGTGCGGGCCTCCGAATCCCGATTAGCTTCGATAGCAGTCATGCATACGCTCGCAATGACACACTTTGCGGGACATTCGATGTGATTTTCGTGTTTTCGGATGTTTTTTTCTTTCTTTTTTTTTCTTTCTGTGTGTCGAAAAGGTACTTTGACACGGATGTGGAAACGAGGATGAGTCGTACAGCGAGCGAGTTCGAAGGTTAATAATATTCATCTACGTGGTCGCGGGAGCTAAGCAATTTTGGAACGAGCTTGGGTTTTATAGTCAAAGAATACGGATAACTGTAGGAGCGTTACCCTTCCTGTGGAGAGCTTGAAACAAAACTTTATGCGACGCTCATGGTCGCAAGGTGTCTCTACAGTAGTTGGATTGTGACGAGGCGCTCGCTCGCACCAATCCCCCACTGCCGGTTGCTCGTAGCCGATAAGAGGTAAACATAACGGGAATTAGTTCCGCGCTCCATCTGTCACGTGTGAGGTACAAACGAATATCACGTGTGAGCAGTTTGGGCGCGCTAGGACAAATCTCGTGCGTGCGCTATAGTCGCGTTGCACAGGCACGAACTGTACTCGCGACTGTAGTACACACAAGCCGCCATTACGGTTTTTCAGTTCTACGCTTTGCATTCCAGACGGTTGCGTCGTAAGTGTGTGAAAGAGATCGGGCGACAAAAATGTCGTCGTTAAGCGGTGATGAGAGTGAAATCATTCAAACAGAGCCAGGTAATGGACGGGAAAGCGTGTTTTTTAAAGTAGCTTTAACGTTGTCAGCGAGACTGATCGTTCACTCGAACGACGATAACTTTCCCGATTCGGAATTCGTGAGTCGTGTTACGGGAACGAAAACGTACAAAAAGGTGGCCGGCACGTCGCGTTATCACGCGGTTCCCTCCGCTAAACCGCCATTAATAGAATTCCCCGCGTCTGCAACTTTTACTTTTTTTTTTTGTTCTCTGAATTTATCGATAAAAATTGTTTCAACTTTCGGACGACGATAAACGCAACGAATTTTGTTACAGTGAGACGAACGAGGTCGGGACGAGCTCGAAAAACTGCTGTCGTGGCGAAAAAATCACCGGCAAAGAAACTACTAGCGAGAGCGACGCGGACTACGAAGAAGGTGCAAGAGGTTGACGAGTCCGAGGTAAGTTAACACTTTTTAATGTTTTTTATTTCTTATTTTTTTTTATATTCACTCGGTAATCGTCGTTGTCGGAGAGTTGCTCTATTTTCCCCAAAGAGTCGCTGACGAGTGGACCAAGTTGTAATTGCAATCAAGTTATACGCATAAGCGTATTAATCCAAGTATCAACATTTTTCATCTTTAATCTTTAAAAAATTACAATGATGCTCGTTATAAAAAATTATCCACATGCCCGTCGACTTGTCACTTGTATCAGACAATATTTCAAAGTAAATCGACAATGTGACATTAAAATTAAAAACAATAATAATAATATTTTTTTTATTGATCTATTCATTGTCATTTTAATCATAACATTTTGTTTAATCATAACATTTATTATAATAATTATTGTTATTGTTAAATTTATTACTTTGCAAGAAAATACCACATATTTTTAACGTGTTTTTTTATTTATATTCCCTCATTAATCTTTGTCATCGGGAAGTTCCTCTATTATCGCCAAAAAGTCACTCCAACCGAGTTGCCCAAGTTGTCGCTGCAAACAAGCGATTCAGATAATCGCACTATTCTGAGAATAACAAATTTTCATTTTTAATCTCATAAAAATTACAATTATATAATGTTTTTTTAATTTTGCATGCTCCTCAACTTGTCGCTCGTTTTGGGCAATATTTGAAAGTGAATCACCGATGTAGCATTAAAATTCATAACAATAATAATTAGATTACAAAAATATATTACAATTTTTTTAAATTTATCTACATATTTTATTTGTTAATAAAAAAATATATAGAAGTATTTAAATTTATCAATTTCCAAGAAAATATTTTTATATTACCGCACCGCGATGGTTTTCGAAGATAGAACTTGCAACAATAATTTTATCGTAAAAAAAAAAAAAAAAAATCCAAAACTTTAATATAACAATAACAATTTTGCTCCAGGAGGGAGTGTCTCACGGCGAGGAAGAGATCGAAGAGGCGTCTTCGGAGAACGGTATACAACAGTTCGGCGAAATAGTTATAGAGCCGTACAGCGAGGAGGATCCTTCGGCGCTGCACCTGGAATTGGAAGATTCTCAGGAGGATGCGTTGTCGACGGCAGAGCAAGAGGAAGAGATAGGACAGTATGTGGATCAGGAGACTCAGGGTGTTCCCGAACTGGAGGCGCCGCCTCCCCCAGTCGTAAGCAACATACCACCTTCCGCTCCTATTTTGTCCACGCTCAGAGTGAAAGAGCCCTCGCAAATGATGGTACACTGCTACAATGTAACTTTGAATTATTATTATTATTATTAATATTAATTTATTATTATTAATTTATTATTATTATTATTATCGTACACACGAAATGCACAGGATTGAATACAAACGATTGCGCTTATTGTTGCAATTTTCATTATTACTAAGCGATAAATCGTCGAGTTATTTATTTTTATTTTTTGTAAATCGCTTTGCAGATCGAAGTGGAGGAGAGAACGAGCGGCGTTATAACGCTGGACGACAACAGTATGGACAACAGTATGGAGAAGATGGACATGCTCGATCGTCAGGAGATAATAATTGAGGAGGAAGTTACAAACGGCGACAGTTCGGACGGTGTTAGAAATCGTTTGATAGATTTCGGTGAGGTAATGGGAATGGAGGAGACCGCGGAGATACTGCAGAGTCAAGAGTCCGAGT
This sequence comes from Exephanes ischioxanthus, assembly GCA_958510785.1. Classification (NCBI taxonomy): domain Eukaryota; kingdom Metazoa; phylum Arthropoda; class Insecta; order Hymenoptera; family Ichneumonidae; genus Exephanes; species Exephanes ischioxanthus. Next base: position 17,675,542 of record OY294024.1, on the reverse strand, counting down.
CGGTGAACAACAGCGTTGAGATAAGCATCGAGACGATGGACGTCGACGAGTCCGGCAGGGAGCAGACGGTCGTGGAAACGGTCGAGTCGACGGACGAGTTAAAACACAGCGAGGAAATCGGCGGCGACGCGAGCGCGGAGATTTCACGAGCGGGCGAGGGAAACGTCGAGGGCGACGAGGAGGGCGCTGAGAAAATCGAGCCGGACACCGAGGCCGTTTCGGAGGACGAGTTTCCCACCGAGGCTGCAGCGAAGGTAGAAGCATCAAAATTTTGGGAAAAACCTTTCCTCGACACTCGAATTCACACGTTTCTCATAAAATTGCATATCGAAATTTTTTATATTTTCTTACGATCTTTTTCGTCGGTCGAAAAAAAAAACAAACAAAAAACCAATATCCCGAATTAGTTTTCCCAAGAGATGGAAGAAGTCACTGACGACGAGTTCTTTCTGATCGAGCCCACGTTCCAGGTATATTTCCCCACCATTCCTCCCGTTACTGTTTTATGTTAGTTTTTCTATCCGGCAATTGTGAAAACATACTGTTCGATTGTCGCGACCAGATCTCTCGAATATCCTCGCGAACAAACGCAGGTGACCGATGGAGCTGATACAATTTTTGGATTGCGAACAGGAACCGGAAACTGAAGCGGTTTCGGACGAGGAACTGCCGGCCGCGGCACCGGCCGATCTCGGCGAGACGGAGTCCGTGTCCGAGGACGAACTTCCACCGGACAGCGACAAGAAGAAGAAAGGGGGTGCCAAAGCGGCTGCAAAAATTGCCGAGAAAAAGAGCAAAGCTGAAAGCGGAAGTGTGTAACGATAAAATAGAATTTTCTTTTTTTTTTTTACATCGACTCTACGACAAACTTGAGACGTAAAACTTTACTTTCTTTTGCTCCGCAGCCAAGCGAAAGCTAAACGCCGAAGGCGAGTACGATCCAAGTTCGCCGACCTCCGAAACGAACGAGGAGACACCGGCAAAGAAAGCTGCTCTCGCTGCCGAGGCTGAGAGTGGCGAGAAACAAGAAACCAGGCCTGCATCGCCGAAGAAGAAAACACTTCCAGAGTTGGAAAAATACTGGAAGGCCGTTAACGAGGATCCGTCGGACTTTACCGGATGGACTTACCTGCTCCAATACGTGGATCAGGAGGTATTTATCGAAGCGTCGAGTATTAAATAATTTTTAATTTATTTATTTTTACGGATTTCTTCTTTTACAACCTTTTTACGTTGAATCCCAATTTAGAGCTCAGAATAATAAATTATATAATAATAATAATAAGTAATAAACTAAGATAAGTGTAATAGAACCCCCGGAACTCTATAAATTCAAACAGTTGAAATTAACAATTGGTATATGCACGATTTGCGTCAATCTAATGATGGGGCATTATTCGATTTAATTATTTAACGAGTAACATAAGGTCAGCATTGACTTTTCTTTTCGATTCTGTTCACTACCATAGCCTACTCATATTTCAATATTTCTCCATTGGCCATCTTTTCAAAGGCCTAGAAGGAGGAACCCGTAAAGTTCAATGTGGCGAATTAATTACCAAGTCTGGTCATTCGCGAGACGGAAGAATTCCCCTAGCAAATCAAGCGACCGTAAAAAACGACCGTCGAAGCGGCCCTGAAAGCGACGGCGGTTTTGTGCCAAAAATTCGCCACACTAATGACCGCCGAAGTGACACATTCTTTTGCTGCGTTTCGGAAGTGAAGTCGTTTGTTGTCGTTTGTCAAAGCAACCGTTCAGATATAAGCTTTTTGATGAACGGGGTGAATTTTTCTGGACGGTTGCTTTTACGGTCGTTTGTTCGGTCGCCAATCAAACAAAGAACTTCATTTCGAAACGTGGCAAAAATAATGAGTTGACAGAGCGGTCGCTTCGGCAGGCATCAGTGTGATTAATTTTTTGCACAAACAACCGTCGCTTTTAGGGTCGCTCAGTATGCTCGGGTCCTGGCAATATTTATGCGAGACTTGCTGATAAAATCAATGCGACGTCCCTACACGAGTATTCTGACGTGGGACTTTGAGACCAATGCAGCTGAGCAGGATTGATGACGTGACCATAACGTACGATACTTTAAACAAAAAACACACATTACTCAACGATCTCACAGAAGCCAGACCCGAGATATTCGCCACTGTGGAAACATCTGTACAGTTGTGGTTTTTAAATTCTATTGGGGTTCCTAATTTGTGCGCGAGAATTCTTAGAAATGGATGCAGCCTTTTCGAGTCTGACTCGTATAATAACGATGAAATAATTTTTTTTTAAATTAAAAAATCTTAATTTTACGAGCAGAATGACCCAGAGGCTGCCCGCGAGGCGTACACGAAATTTCTGGAACGCTATCCTTACTGCTACGGTTACTGGAGGAAATTCGCCGACTACGAGAAGAAGAAGGGGGACCCGGAGAACGTGCAAACGGTGAGTCGACACGTTTATAACCGTAATTAGGCGTAATTTTATTATGGTACAATTATTTAATTAACGCAATCTAATGAAACTAGCTCGAGTTAGGAAGACGCGTGGGCAGTGTGCACGCACGTAAATATGGTTTTCCCTTCCAACAGCCTAGCACGTCTTGTGGCACCTATACAACTATCTTCGGTTACCGATTAGCCTACTTATTTAATTATTCGACTAGATCAAAGACATGAAAAAAATGCAATTACGTATTACCGAATACCGACTATACCGAATACTCTATGAGCATAATACGTAAGTTCAAAGCCAACAACAAAAAACGAGAAAAGGAAAAGAACCTATGCTTGTTGTTCTCCACTCGTAGAAAAATAACTTCGTGAGAATTCTATTATGTGTGTGTTGTTATATATAATGTAAGCATTTGTACACATAGCTTACTATCGAAAAAGTATTGTAAATTTTAAGCATAAGATTGCGTTACATTACCTCGATGTAAGTAAGATTCGGGGGTTCGGGGGAGTCTTTGAGTCAAATATCAGTGACTTAAAAGACTCTGGGAACCGCGCACGTGCCAGATGAGGGGGAGCAAGAGAAAATTTGGCGGAAGATACAGAGGCACCCAGTACGGAACACTCCCTGAATTTTAAGGTGAATGCACAATGCTCTGCAATCTCTGTGTTAATTATATCTATTTATTTACAGTACGCGCACGTTATGTGAGTATACGTTACTATGAACGAAGTAATGATTTAAGAAAAATCGAAAGATAAGATCATTTAGGATTAAAGAGAAAAATGAAAAAAAAAAAGAAACACAAAACAAAAGATTATCCCGACGAGCGGACCAAAACCAGTTGTAAGCCGTTCTAAACGTTGTGTTACCGTTAATCACAGGTGTTCGACCAAGGTTTGAAAGCTATTTCGCTCAGTGTCGACTTGTGGCTGCATTACATCAACCACTGTAAGACCGTCTACGAGAAGGACGAAAGTAAACTGCGGGAACAGTACGAGAGGGCCATCGAAGCTTGCGGTCTCGAATTCAGGTGAGATATTTTTTTTTTAATTTCGATAATGATAACTTTAAAAAAAGGACACTCATACAAATCCATTTCTGTTTTGGAGACTTTTGGTATATCTGATTTTTCGTAAAAGTAATAAGTAGTAATTTTTTTTTTACCGTCAGTAAAATTGTTCACAGAGCACTGACGAAAATCGCGCTTCACCTTTAAGGGGCTGCTGGAGCTGTTTTTTTCTTCCTTTTTTTTAACTTGCTTCACCTGTTTTACCGACGAACCTAGACAATTTTTCAGTTCCGACTTAGCATTGTTAATATGCTACACATATGCGTCAAATCTTAAGAGCAAGTGCAATACCGCGGCCGGTAATAAAGACTTTAATAAACTTTTCTCACGGATTCTGGCATGTACAATCAAAAGAAAAGTCTCATCGAAAGCCGAGGTGATATCCGCTTCCGATGAGACTTTTCTTTTGACCGTACGTGCGAGAACCCATGAGGAAAGTTGATTTCAGAATTTGATTTATGAACAATTGGGGTTAACTTAAATTGCGTTAACGTAAATTTGATCTTCGCAGGTCCGACCGTCTCTGGGAGAGTTACATAAAGTGGGAGCTCGAGGGCAAACGCTTGAGCCGCGTTACCGCTCTGTACGATCGTCTATTGTGCACACCGACCCTCGGTTACATTGCGCACTTCGACACGTTCCAAGAATTCGTTTCGGCGAATTTGCCTAATCGCATTCTCAGCGTCGATGACTTTCTCGCTCTGCGGGCTGAGGTGAAGGCTCTTCTTAAATCGGAGGACACTACCTCGGCACTCGCCGCGGACGATGCACCGCCCGGCGAGGAACCACCGCCGCACGAAATGCCCCCCACCGATGAAGAGACCAGGGCGCTCAGAGAAAAGATCATCAGCAGCAGACGGAAAATGCACAAGGCTAACGTCAACGCCGTCGCTGCCAGATGGTCGTACGAGGAAGGGGTAAGATTTTATTCTCAGAGCTTTTTATTCTCGTTCTCGAGAGTAACGACTGTGGTATTTACACTACAGCAGACCATCGCGTAAGTTGCATTCGGATAAGTTTTACCGACCGTATATGTTGAACGAAGCACGACCGGGTAAGTTGGATCGGCCTTATTTGGGAGGCCGTCTACAGTAGAGAACGGCGTTTTTCCAAACCGCATAATTACAATCGATCGCGTATTTCCAAAAATGACGAACACGTAAGCCCAATTTGGTCTCTTCTCAAGGTCCGCATACTTGCTCGGTGGGGAAACAAATAACATCGTCCCTTTTGCTACGTGGAATAAAATTGTCGCTGCTGTAAACACGACAGTTCCATTATTGATCAAGTTGTTCCGCTTGTCAAAGATTTATTTTTCCTAGGAAACAAAATTAATATGCAAGTAATGCACAAATTAAGCTTGCACTTTTGTCGAATATCATATTGAATTTAATCGAGTTAAAATTGTGAACTGTGAAAAATCTTCGAAACATTAACAATCTCGTGAAATGGTTACCGATTGCGATTTTTTTACGTGCAGCCTTTTTCTTAATACAGCGAACTTAATACTCAATAATGAACAAAACAATTTTTTTTAAACAAGTCTATATACTTTTTACGACAGTAAGATATCCTTGCCAAATGGATGGAGCATATTTTTGCACGCTTAAATTACGGTCATTTTTGCGGCTATACATATATGCGCTACATATGTGGGCAGGTCGTGGGATATTAAACTTACGTGGTCGTGCCTAATTGTCTGGCTTCCCGAGTTTTGGAAAAACGCTGTCGTATACTGAATCTGCATGGTGGCGAGACGAAATACCCCTTTCACTTTATATTACCTTTATATCAAATAATTTTTCCTCCAAGTTTTTGTACGGGAAGGGAGAGTGGGCAGGCACTGACGGAATAGAGAGCAATCCAACTTACACGGTCATGCTAAATTCGCTCGGTGCCCGCATGCAACTTACGCGATCGTCTACTGCACTTAATTTTCTTATTGTCCGTTGCATAAAAAAATATAGCCATAATGCAATTTTTTACGTGCAAGTTTATGCCATTACGAGTGTAAAAATAATTGTCCATAAAAACACAACGAGGCATATTCCTCCGATAACGTTGAAAAATTTTCAGTTGCAAGTCTAGAAAAAAATGGCTTAAGTTTCGATTATTCTATAACGAGCGATGCGGCTTTGGCACGTCGTTGTCATCGGATGCAGAACACCGATTGTCACACATCGATCGAGAGATACTGGATCAGTCGATAACGTATAAATTATGTTGCAATTGACATGCGCGTATTTTTTTTTTTATTGTCGATTATTCGGTATATCATATTTCTACTACTCTCGAAAGCACACGTGTGTAGTATCCAGTTATATTGATTAATAACACAATTACCTACTACTCTCGAAAGCACACGTGTGCAATATCCAGATGTATTAATTACTAAAATTATTACCTTTCAGATAAAAAGACCTTACTTCCACGTGAAACCTTTGGAGCGATGCCAATTGAAAAATTGGAAGGAATATCTCGACTTCGAGATCGAACAGAAGGAACAGGATCGCATTATAATATTGTTCGAGCGGTGTCTAATCGCATGCGCGCTGTACGACGAATTTTGGATGAGGGTGAGAGTTAAATTTTTTTTTCTCATTTTAAATTCACAAAAATCGTCTTAGCCGTAACTTACATTCTTTTAATTACAGTTCGTGCGTTATCTGGAGTCACTGAAGGGCGAAAATTCGGAAAAAATTCGGGACGTTTACTGTCGCGCTTGCACGGTTCACCATCCAAAGAAACCAAATTTGCATCTTCAGTGGGCGTCCTTCGAGGAGGGTCAGGGAAATTTCGACAAAGCTGCATCGATCCTCGAGAACATTGACACGGCTATGCCGAACATGCTGCAGGTCGCTTATCGCCGAATAAATCTCGAACGGCGACGCGGCGATCTCGAGAAAGCGTGCACACTCTACGAGAGCTACATCGGCAACAGCAAAAATCGAACGATCGCTAACAACATTGCCGTAAAGTACGCACGGTTTCTGTGCAAATTCAAAAACGACATTGACAAGGCGGTCAAAGTTTTACTGAAGGTTGGTCGTAACTTTGTAGACATATTTCTTTTATTCTAGTTTTGCCGGAAAATTCAAATGACAAAATTTTTACGAATTTTACTATTCTAAAAATCGTGTCTTCCGCAGGCTGCGGATAAGGACAAAGACAACCCAAGGTTGTACCTTCAACTGATAGATATCGGTCTACAGAGGGACCCCGTCGACACGGACGAGGTTGTAGGTTACATGGACATGTTTATAGAACGCGAGCACGCCGACCTCGAGCAGAGGGTTCTGTTCGCTCAGCGCAAAGTCGAATTTCTCGAGGACTTCAGTCTGGACATTAGGCAGGTACTGAAGGCTCACGAACAATTCCAGAAGTGCATAAAGCAGGCCAAAGAGCGCAAAAAGACGAAGAACGACGAGAGCAAGGTGTAAGTATTAATCGCCTATGCAAGCGTGGGAAAATTTCTTTCGTCAAAAAAATTTACATAACATTAGTTAATACATTTTCGGTGCATTTCGAATGACCGTTTGAAAGAATTTGTACTTAGAGATCGACGAGGACTTTGTGACCGGGAAATTTTCTGGCAATTGACCGGTCGAGAAATTACCGCACTGTGACAACAGCGATATTATCTGTAAAAACCTCCACGCTCCCAACTTGAAAATTATCCAAGTAACCAATCTCATTAAGGGGCTGCTGGAGCTATTTTTTTCCTTTTTAACTTGTTTACCTGTTTTACCGACGGACCTAGATAATTTTTCAGTTCCGACTTAGCATTGTTAATATGCTACACATATGCGTCAAATCATGCAGGATTATGATATTGACATAAACGCTTCGGTGTGCAGTCGAATTTTTATTGAAAACTTACCAGGAATAAAGAAAACAGAATATTATAGTTTGCGAAAGGGCGTGAACGTAGTGTCACGATGGACGTACAGGTGGCTCGGCATCGTGCCATATCGGCCCGTGTTCATCGGCTCTGATCAACCGTCGCAAGTCGATAGACTAAATGATCGCAGTTTACATTATGCGTGATTATCTTGTGAGTGATCAACTTTCCGACGGTTTTGGAATATTCGGAGAACTTCACAGAATCGGCATGCACGCCCTTTTGACGTATGCAAGATCAAGAATTTTTAATATCCAACAGAAAGGATTCTGTAAACATTTCAGCGGCCATGTTGGTTTCCGCGACAGTTTATAATATTCGATTTTCTTTACTTTTCGGAAGATTTTGACCGAAATTCGAGTGCACGCCGAATCGTTCATGTTATTAATACAGTCCTGCAAGATTTGAAGCATACGTGTCGCATAGTAACAATGAATAGTGAAAACTAAGAAATCTCCTATTTTCGTCGGTAAAACAGGAAGGTCCAGCAGCCTCTTAAATTAAATTTGTATTGATTGCATAATATTGTTTTGTTTATGAATTAATCGACAAAAAAAAATCCGAATGATTGCGAAATCAACGAAGGAGAAAAATTCGTTTAAAATCACCCTAGACTGCTAAAAAGTTGACCAAATTTGTGAAAAAAAAAAAATGCCGGTCAAATTCCAACTAGATGTTTTTCACTATTTTGACTATATTTGTGAACCCGAACCAAAAGACGTCATTATTAGGTCAAATAACACTTACAAAAAAAAATGACATTCATGGCCTATATCTATTTGTACTTGATACTTATTTTCTTTGATTTCGAAGGGATTCCTCGCCACCGAAGAAAGCGAAGACCGGCGATCAATCGAGCGTGCCACCGCCGCCGACCGCGGGTTCACAGTCCTCTTACCAGTACAGCAGCGGTCCGAGCGGGCCTTACCAATCCCAGCAGCAATTCCAAAGCGGGCAGTACGGTAGTCAAGGCGGCTACCAACAAGGATACCAGCAGTATCCACCGCCCTCGGATCCGAACTACGCTAATTATCAAAACTGGCAGTACAGCCAGGGCGGACCTCAGGCATACGGGCCTTACAATCAGTGGGGATCTTACAACTACTATTAACCCGCATAAACAAAAACAACAAAACAAAAACAAACAAAAATTATAATTCGTGCAACGCCATCGCCCCGGTCACAAAATTCTATATTCTTCGAGCGTACGGTCAAAGTTCGGAAAATGCCTACCGGGGCTAGTCTGTGCATAATCTCCCGACGATCGGTCGATTACTTATCCGTGAGTCGAAGAAAATTCGAAAACGAGAGACTCGCGCGTGGAATCGCTCATGATTAAACTCGCTCTCGAACTTCGTCTTGCGAACGGTCTGGATGAGCCTTAAATATCATTTTCTTTCTTTTTTTTTTGTAATCCTTTGGGACAAGTTACGTAGAACAGAACAGGCTCCACCGTTACGTTTGACTAACGAGGCACGGTTCGGCGCAATATTTTTGGAGCTTAAGACTACTTAACGCTTATCCTCGGTTCAAGTGGGTTCCGACCACTGGCTTAGAAAAAACAAAAAAAAGCAAACAAAGTAAGGAACACAAATTACGACCTTCCTTTTTTCAATTCCAGTTATTCCACGCAACTCGGTCGTATAGATATATAAAAAAAAAAAAAAGAAAAAAAGAATAGCTTTGAGTGATTCGTCGAGCATGGTCCGAGAGAAAGGTAAGCGTTCGCGGAGGACGAGGCGCTACAGAGGCTTGTACTCGGTTTTCGCCAAGATATGACGCAAATTTAGTCTCCGTTTTAGTTGTACACTTGTGATGAATTGTCTAATAAATTTTTTTCAGACTCGAAGGAGACGTCTTTTTTTTTTTTTCTTTTTGTTTATTCGTTAACGACACCTGTGCGAGTCCGGTAGCTGTAACGGGGCTCGCGGGCGTTCGTGAGAATTGACATAGTAAACGGTGACGAGGACTATCCTCGGGTGTGACGGAGTCATTTATTATTAATGATTGTTAATCTTTATTCATTTTCAAAATATCACAATTTTAGATACTGAACAAAGCAGTCGGGAGGGGGGGGGGGGGGGGTGTTCAGTTGCGACAATATTATTATTATCAAACCATTCGACAGTTTTAATCGCTGTACGATATTGCGTAATAATAAATTATGGTTCTTAATATTTGTGTTTCATCAATTGTATACGCGCTGGATGAAAAGAAAATCAAACAAAAATACTTCGACATTCTCTGTACTCTCGATCGAACGAATGTAATTCATAATTAATCGTTGCATCGGTTTATCGTGGCACATATTGAGAGCTATGGTATTTGTATAGAAAGCGACGCTAAAGTCTATTTCTGTCGATAGAAGAGGCTAACAAAATCCGACTTCATTTTTTTTTTTTTTTTTTACGAAAACTTCGCAGAGCCGATTTGTCGCCTTACGAAGTATATGCGAAAAAAAATTTGGCACGTGTCTCGAACGACTAATTCGTATCAGTATCATCTATGACATACATATATCGTACAAATAAAAATTAGATTAGTTTACCCGCAAACGATAACGAAAATTTTATGAGCAGTGACACTCGGTAAACAGTTTTATCCTGCAATGATTATAATTTCGTATTAAAAAAATCGAAGCTACCGCTATCCGCCGATTGGCCGATATAGAAAATTTGGTTTGCGTTTACGTCGCTGCCATAGGGAGAGTATTACTGCTTCGCTATTATACGTAGAACGTCTGATATGTACCCGGGTGATCGAATAAAAATCACGAGCTAATTGCCGTTCCGAGATTGCGTTAATCTACCGTTAAGTCGGTATCAAACAACTACCGCGCTCGTCGCCATCGTGTTGAGGCCGCAGGTACCATCGCCGCGGTAAACTCTGTAGTATCCTTGCTCGCCCCATCGAGGACCCCAGCTGTTCTTTATTATCCAATAGGGCATCGACTTCTTGAAGATCGGATATTCTGAAATTTAAATTGAACGTCGTCAATAATCGTGCAAATTCATAAATGAATAAAAATAATTTTTTTAAATACAAATCATTCGAGTGAACAGAAATAAAATTTGCACGTACTTCCATATAAATTAATTTTTTTTATGTACAAAAAAAAATGCATACAATTTTACCGCGCACTTGCATATTAAATTTTTAACGATTCTCTTTGTATGTATAAAAAATGCATACAATTTTTTCATGTACTTGTATATAAAATTTTTAACAAGTCTTTTTTTTATGTATAAAAAAAGTTCATACAGTTTTACCACGAACTTGCATATTAAAGTTTCAGCCGACATTTTTTTTTATGTAAGAAAAAAAAATGCATGCAATCTGCAGCATAAACGTTCATATCGAAAGATTTCGCCGAATGACATTTACGTACTGTGTATTCCGTATCCGACGATCAAAACGCCGTGATCGAGATTGTCGGGGCTGCAGAGAAACTTGAAAGGATGTGACACCCCACCCATGTAGAATTGCATGGCATTGGCGTTGATGCCGATGGATATGGGTCCGTTCTTGACGAGCCACTGAGCCATCTGTGTCTCGTTCGAGGTGATGTTGAGTCCCGAGGTGATGGCGACTCTGGCCTTTCCCTTGTCGAAGTGGCATTTTTCGTTGTCGCCCTCGTACGGATAATCGGTCTCGAGTTCGAGGCCGCCGAGGGTCTCGATGGCTTTGTAAGCGTTGTCCGGCATTCCGCCGTTGCATCCGCTGTCGAAGGTGTCGCAGTCGACGAGTTCCTGTTCGGAGAGGGACAACAATTTCCCGTGCTTGAGGGCGTAAAGTCCCTCGACGTTTCCGGTAACGGCGAAGGCCCAGCAGGAACCGCACGATCCCTGATTCTTGACCTCGGTGACGATGTTGTAGTGTCGCCAGTCGAACTCTTCCGGAAGCTCGATATCCGGTATTTCAGCGACCGGAAGCGGAAGATCATTTTCCTCTCGCATTTCCGGTTTGAGTCCGGTGTACCTAGAGCGAAATTCCTCCGGCGTAAGATCGGCGAACATCGTCACGCCGTACTCCGCGCTGCCCCTCTCGCCCCTCCGCAGCTCATCGATGACCTTCATGTTGTCCTTGAAGACCCGGAAGCGCGCGGTCTTCTCCTCCTCCGTCGTATAACGGACGTCGAATTTTTCCATGAATCCCTCGAATCTCTCCTCTAGCTCGATGTTCTTCCGGAGCTTCAGCATCTTGAGGCTGTAATTGGCACCACGAAGAGACCTTCTTTCGCGACCGTTTACCTCGCACTTAATTTTAATCTCCGGTTCGCCATTGTCCCTCCACGGCCGGGACCAAACGGTCACGAGACACTCGTTCGTCTCGCCGTTCTCTCGGATCTTGCAACTTTCCTTTGCAGTTCTCGTTCCCCTCGGACAATCGCTCTCCGCCAGTTTGACGCTGATCTTGTACAATTTTCCCGCAACGGTCTGAACCATCGCTTCCTTGATCTCCGCCAGGAGAGGCTCGTAAGGGGCCTCGGAGTTCTCGGAGTATCGTTCGATAGCTCGACGTACGTAGCCCTTGATTTCTTCGTCGTCGGTGCTCACTCTCGTCGAGCCGAGGATCGTCGCTTCCCGCCGGGATCTTTCGCTCCTCGAGGTCTCCTCGATCCTTATATCGGGATGACCTTTGTCGATCCACGGCTGAGACCAGACCGTTATCAGGAAATCCCTTTCCGGGCTCTCCGAGCGCATCTGGCAATTGTCCCTTCTCCCCTTCTCGCAAGTGCTCTCGCCCAGTCTCACTCTTATCTTGTACAGCATTCCCGAGACGACTTGCTTGCTCGCTTCGATTATTTCAATCAGAAAAGGCTCGCTCGAGAGACCGGAAGTCTCGGAGTATTTGCGAATGCCCTTCTCCGCGTAGGCTCTTATCTCGGGATCGTCGGGGCTGATCTGCGTGGGACCTCCGGGAATCTGCGGCGATCTGCGGCCTCTCGATGGATCGTTCCTCGTTGCCGGTTCGATCCTCACGTCCGGAGTGCCGTGGTCCATCCACGGCTGAGACCAAACGGTTATCAGATAATCGTTCACCTCGCCGTCCGTCCTCAGCTGGCAATTTTTCTTCGTCCCTTTGGGACAAGTGCTCTCGCCCAGTCTCACTTTTATCTTGTAGAGCATACCGGAAACCACCTGCTCGGTGGCCTCGACTATCTCGATGAGCAAAGGCTCGTTCGAGCTCTCCGACAATTCGGAGAATTTATCGAGACCCATTTGCGCGTAAGATATTATTTCCGGATCGTCGGTTCTCTTGGTCGTGGGACCTCCGACGAGCGGCTGAGACCTTTTGACCCTCGTCTCTCGTCTCGGCGGCGGTTTGTCGGGGTAGCATTGCGACTGGAGAACCTTCGCCGACTCGAGAGGTCTCTCGTCCTCCGTGTGAATCTGGACCTTGCAGATCTTCGCCGATCTCTCGGTACCGGAAGTGCAGTCCTCGCTATTGCCGTTTTTCTCATCGCAGTCGCTCGGCACGACCCTCATATTTATGTGGTAAACCGTACCGTCGGCTCTCAGTTCCTTCTTCGAATCCAACAATTTCAGTATCGTGCGCTTCCTGTTGTCCGTGTCTATGTCGTCGAGTGTCCTGAGAGCCTTGCCGGCGAGTTTCGTGACGAGACGCCTGTCGCTCCTGGGCGTGTCGATGAGCGACCGCTTGGTTCTCGTCGACGGCTCGGTCCGACAATCGGCGCTTCCGGTGGAGCCCGCCGCGTTTCTCTGGACGCTCGGACGAACGACCACTTCCGGTCGGATGATCTCCTCCGTCACCGGATCACCGCGATCGACCGGATCATCGTGATCCCGAGGCTTTATCTTCAGATCGAAATCCTCGAGGAAGGCGTCGAACTCCTTGATCTTGTCGGTGAAACCGACGCTCTTTTGTTCGACCTCGTCGGTCCCGAGAACGATCTTCGTGTGGGACTCCTCGGTTACGGGAATTCTCGTATCGTCGCGAGTTCCGGAGGTAGCGGTCGACTCGGCGATGTCGAAGAACTCGTCGATCGAGCTCCTGAAGCCCCCGAGCTTGCCCTCCTCGGCGACCTGGTCGTATATCTCCAACCTCGAGGTCGCCTCCGGAGTCGACTGTTCGCCTCGCGAACCGGAAACCGCCAGGTTGTCGCTGATCGTACGCGGCTCCGTACTGCCGTCCAGCTCGTTCTCCGTCGCGGGCACGTCGGTGCAGTTGTTCCTGGTAATCTTTCTGCTGTTCTGCTGCCAGGGCCGCTGCTCGAAGGCCACAAGGCAGAGTTTTATCGGGACGTTAGCGAGCAGGGAGCACTCGTCGCGTCTCGATAGACCCGTTCGGAGACAATTCGTCTCGCCGATCTCGAGGAGAAGCTCGTACTGGACTACGTTCGAGCCGGGCGGGACCGCCCTGGTGACTCGCACTATGCTCACGACCTTGTGCTTGAAGTCGCTGCGTCCCGAATCGTCCATCGACTGGACGACCTGCTCGCCGAACGCAGCCAGACCTGCCAGCGTCGGATTCAGCTCGTACGGGCAATTTGCGCAGTAATTTCGATCCGTCGCACGGACCGCTATGAAGGGACGCTCGCTGACGTCGGTCACCGTCTGGACCTCGTGGTCGAGCTTCACGCTCTCGTTGAGGACACGCTTGTCGACACCCTCGGTCGGCTCCTGCTCCTGGACGCTCGAGGGCTCCTGGACGACCTCCTGGTCCCGCTGCTCCATGTCTTCCTGGGGCGACTGGGGATGAAGGTACATGCATTGGATGGAATTCTTCTGCACGTCTATGACACCGCCCTCGTGCTGGCGGAGATCGATGGCGCAGGCCTCGCGGGAACAGGCGGAGGACTCATCGGGCTTGCAGTTCTGCTCCAAGTTCAAGGTCAACCGGTAGATCACGTACGGGGGCTCCAGCTGAAATTTAAAAAAAATTGTTTTATAACTTTTGTTGTTTGTTTCCCTGAGTGGAGGATGCAATTTTGGGGCAAAAACCGCACTGTAACGAAAATTCTTATGAAACTTAATGTACGGGGATTGGAAGTTTATATGCGAAAACTCCCATATTAAATTTCATTGGACGATTGTGATGAAAAAGCATTGTTCAGTATGTTAAATACATTGGAAATACTTTATTTTTAATAATTTACATCAATGTTACTGTAAAAGTACTTTTATAATTTACATTTATTTCAATGAAAACGTATATTAATTTTTCATCACAAATGCACATAAAATTTAATGTACAAGTTTTTCCTGATACATTTTTTTTTATTATAATTTTTTTTTTCTACAGTGCGATAATAAAACCGGACGAAGACATCCAAAAAGTAACTGCCAAAAACGGCAAATCGACCGAACGCAGGCGCTGCCAAGCGGCATCGTATTCATTATTTTTACGGCGTCTCTGAGGAGTTGTGGTCGTTTTGCACATTGCGAACGCAAAACTACCAGTGTAGGTAGTTCCAGTGTGGGGGTATTTTTTTGATAACAGTTCGCGGCAAGCCGATATCAAATCTGGTAAATTGACGGTTAATAGCGATAATTTTTTCGCCGATATCAACCGGTTATTTTTGTGCTCAATTCGCACTCACCCGTCCCAGCAGGGCGTTCCATGGTGTCATCATTTTACGTAAATCACGAACATTGTAATTTGGCGACGATAGTCTTATCTCGGTAGTGTCCGAGGAGTTATGTCAAGCAGATATATGTAATACAATTTGCAATTACGATAACCAGTGATCATAATAACATGAGTATTTTCATGTTCGATGAATTATGCAAAACGCGTCACCGTCTTTTAAACGAATACCTATATCCGCGAATTTTCAATTCTGTAAAAATGTAGATTTTAGAAAAAAAATACGTCATCCAAGCATACGCTTGAGAACTGAGGCGCTTTCGATTTGCCATTATAATGATGGTGCACATGCGCACGGTCGTTTTCTGGTACGAATTCTCATAAAAAACGACTGTACGACATATTTGCGATATTTGCGAGTGGCAACATGCACAAGGGGTTGGTTTGGGCACGTGGCGATTTTTTGTGTGCAGTGTCTGAAATCTGCTCACTATTAATGTGTAAGAATAATTATGTATAAGAAAATGGAAATGTACGAATGTAGGTAAGTTGAAAACGCCGCTGCACGTTTGCTACAGTGCAGAATTGGTAAGTGGAACATCCAAATGTGCATTAATTGTGGTGTGCAGTATTCATATGTTAATTTGAACGCGTGTCGGTTTGCACTCCGTATGATTGAAGGCGCCTCAAAGTTTTGTGACAAGTCGACGATTGCAGTATCTCCAGGACAGCATAATTACTGTCGGCCGTTTATTATAATACGATTTCGCCGGACTATAGTTCAGCGAAATCGTTGAGCAGCGCGCTGTGCAAAGCCGTTTTCAACGTACACGATAAGACACCGCACCACGAAAACGATCAAACGGCATTTTTGATATCGCAGGTAGGGTAAAAATTGTGAAATTGTCCAAGTCCATATGCCGTATTCCATACGGTTTCGAACGGTCAAAAACCCGACCCTCTCCAAAAAAGTTGTAATTTCACCATAATTCATGATTATTTACAAGGGGTTTTTGTCATTTTTTTCAGAATTTTCGGATCGTATTTTTTTGCGATATCGAAAAACTGAAATTTTTTTAAAAACCCCTATATATTAAAAACTATTAGCCGTACAAAAAAACGTTTAAGACATAAAAGTTGCAGTTTTAATGGGACTTTTGAAAACAAAATTTTGTATTGCTTCCTCATAGAGGAAGCTTTGTGATGGTGAAAACATTTTTTTCGAGATTTTAATGAAAACGTGTTCAGAATGTTCCAAAACATCGAAAAATCACATTTAGAAAAAATGTCCGGATGTGTCTGCGTGCGTGCGTGCGTGCGTGCCTGCGTGCGTGCGTGCGTGTGTGTGTGTGTGTGTGTGTGTGTGTGTGTGTGCGAGAGAGAGAGAGAGAATCGGACGTGAAAAATACAAACGGCTGTAACTCGAGAACGCCTCGACCGATCAGGCTGAAATTTTGCAGACAGCATGTGTGGTTAACAGTCAATGTTTCTGTAAAATTTCGTCCAAAAATGTTCAGTTTTTTTTTTTTTTTGTACGCCATTTTTAATTTCTTCGAAAATATCTGTACGCACTGTAGCGCTCGCAATTTTTTAGCTATCGGACTAAAAACGCGTACACAGATAGAATATGATCACCCGAGGATCCCATTAAAATTTTACGAAAATCGATCGAACCGTTTAAATTTTATCTACAATTCATGATTATTTACAAGGTGACATCGATTCTTCAATCTTGGATAACGAAACGTCACAGCGGAGATGGACCTCACCTTGTTGATCATCGTGGCTTTAGTTGCTTTGATTCTGTACACTGTTGGTAGCAGACTTTACCGATTCTACTTGTTTCGTCAGCGGGTCAATAAAATACCCGGACCCGATTACGCGATACCTTTTTGCGGCATGGTGTTTCAGTTGATGTCAGTATCGAAGGAAGGCAAGTGACTATCGCTTACAATATCGTCCAATAAATCAGTTAAATGACGATCTAGTAACTGACAATGCATTTTCCGCACTTCGTCCGCAGGTCGTCTAGATTGGTTAAGCGATTTAATCAATCAGTACAAAGATGGATTTATGCGAACTTGGGTGGGCACTGTGCCAACGGTCCACATTCAGAATCCAGAGCATATCGAGGTAAAGCCTCGATAATCCAATATTAGCCACGGATATTGTAGGGTAAGTCGGGGTGATATGGCCATGGTTTTTTAAACAATGAAAATTGGAGGTTTACCGTTTGAAAATCTTTTACATTTTTGTTGTAACCACCTCAAGAAGTATCGAACTAAAGTAATTAACTCAGAACTGTCGATATTTTCGATGCATGATTTAATTGCAGCTCTATAAATAAATATGTGCGTTCGGCCGTCTCACCCGGACACTACGGGTGGCATGGCCACAGTAATAAGGGTAGTCAATTAGGCCTAGAAAAGCATCGGCATCGAACAAAACAGATCTTACTATATTTCATGTTGTCTACATAACCTACAGAGAGACAATAAATACCTCTGTCAAATGTTCCAGATGCTAAACTAAAAAGAAAACGGTTTTTCTGACCATATCACCAGGATATTGCGGGCGAGATGGCCGCGTGGCCCACCACCATTGACGTGGCCATCTCTCCCGCAATATCCGGGTGAAGTGACCACCGCCCGCTATTGCGCGTGGTGGCACACCACCATTGACGCGGTCATATCCCCCGGTAAATGAGTGGCCATATCACCCATTTTGCGGGAAAAATCATCCCCTGCTTAAATTTAGGGAAGAAATTTTAAAAAATAGGGTTTACTACGCACCAATCTTTTGTTAAAATATCCAATTATAGTGTGCAATGTTGATTTACCAGCAAAATTATAATTTAGTATGTCTCCGGAGCGTTACAAATGTAGCTCGAGGAATTGCTGGCTACCTCGAAATAGGGATTCACCGCTCGTACTGATGCTTGTACGTACAACCTTATAATTTTTGATGCAGTCACATTGTATCGACATATACTAAAAACTGGGCAAGCGGCAGCGACATTCGTTTGTTACGTTCAAAGATATTAAAGATGGCCTTTCACCCTGATTTACCCTAATACCATGGAATTCGATAGCCATCTATATTGGAAAGTTTTTTTTACAACTGACACTCTTAAAATTACTATGTTTAATCGTTCAGGTAATACTGCGCAGCAACACACAACTTACGAAGTCTGTCGTATACGAATATTTAGTGCCGTTCTTGGGACGAGGTCTAAACACGTCTAGCGGTACGTCTGGTTCTTATCGAGATCCCATGAGATTCCACAAAATTTTGTATATAAAACGTTCAATTTGAAAAATAATTTTTCAGGCGGTCTGTGGTTCCACCATCGGAAATTGATTACACCAGCCTTTCATTTAAGCGTACTGGAAGATTTTGCCAATGTGATGATCAACAAAACGGCGATACTTAACTGTTGCATCGAGCGTGAGATAAACATTCACGGTGACAAGCCGTTCGATATAAGTGAATTGTGTTTGAGATGCGCGCTGGATATCATATGTGGTAATTTTCTTGAATCACGCTGAGTGCCAAAGCTTCTCTTGTGTTATGCGCTATTATTATTAATCCACGTTGCGTATTTAGAAACGGCAATGGGGACGAATATTCATGCTCAGGAGGCCATCGAAAATCAGTACATAAAAGCTGTAAATTCGTAAGTGCCAGAAAGAAAGAAAAATACATATTCAAAGAATTATTCAATTTTTGTGTTGCTATATTTATTTCATATTCAGCCTGACTACGGGTGCCCTGAATCGATACTACCAGCCTTGGTTGTTGGTGGATTGGATCTTCTACAGGACTGCCGCTGGTAAATCCTTCAAGGCCGCGGTCGACATAGCTAATGATTTTTGCACTCGCGTAAGTCATACTTGGAAATTGCATATATTTTCGATCCCCAAATATATCTAATTTGCAGGTAATCAAGAGCAAGCAAGAGGAACGAAAATCGAGCGTTGCACTAAGTGATGAATTGGGAGAGAACGAAGTAAAGGGTGAGTTCGGTGATCTCGGTAGAAATGAAAAAAAAAAAATTGTCCATGAACAATACGTGCGGTTCTGACGGGGTTTGAACGTTAGGCAAACGCAAGAGAAGAGCTTTCTTGGATCTGCTGCTAGAGGCGAACGAGAAAGAAGACAATCCTCTCACTATCGAGGAAATCAGGGACGAAACCAACACATTCATGTTTGGGGTGAGCTTGCCCTCGGAACTCGTGATCAGAGTTCCGAGTCTCGCATAAATCAGCCCTCGATACATCGGACATACGTCTTAACGACTAATTTTCAGGGACACGACACGGTTGGTGCTCTGATCGGCTGGGCACTTTTCAGTCTCGGTAACGAGCTAGACGTTCAGAGAAAAGTACACGAGGAACTTGACGATGTTCTCGGCGATTCGGACAATGTTACGACCTTGAAGAAATTGCCGGATCTCAAATATCTCGAGAGGGTTATCAAGGAAGTACTGAGACTCTATCCAAGTATAAACGTCATCAGCAGACACCTGCAAGAAGATATGCTCATAGGTAAATTGTCTTCTTTACAGTAGTTTCATATATTACCATATGAAGATATCTGCATGACATATAAATGCATCTTTTGGCACGTCTCCGCCAATGCACTGGTTTAGGTAGAAGAACATTGTTCACTTGTAGAATTTTATTCTCTAACTGAACTTCCCAGAACGAAGTTTGTGCGATGCAAAATGCAGCCGTTGAGAATTGATGAAATTTTGGTCTTATGCGAGATATCTTCAGTCATTTTCATAGAGAAGGACGGAGCCATGTAATTTCGCAGGAGATTTGATGATTCGGAAAAATAACGATTCCGAAAAATAAAGTTTCGGATGTTTGATCTTCGTTGCGAAATCGACTCCTCTTTCACTCTCCCGATTTTCAGGTGACTACACTGTTCCCGCTGGTGTAAATTTGGATATTCAGATTGATCAACTACATAGAGATCCGGCAGTATGGCCGAATCCTCTACGCTTCAATCCCGATCGATTTCTGCCGGAGAACGTTAAAACACGACATCCATATGCGTTCTTACCATTCAGTTCGGGTCCGAGAAACTGCATAGGGCAAAAGTACGCGATGCTCGAGGCTAAAATTGTGCTAGCACAAATATTGAGAAATTTCAGTGTAAAAAGCGTTGAGAAACCTTCGACGATAAAAAAGTTCAGTGCTGTCACTCTTAGGCCAGTCGATGGCATTTACGTTAATATGATGAAAAGATTGACTGAAGTTAAATAATATAAGTGATCATTAAAGAATTAAATTAAAGGCAATTGCCTTTAATTATTGAAGGAATTATTAAAGAAAAGAAAAAAAAAACTTCCTGCGCCCGTGGAATACAAATAAACTGAGTTTATTGCAGCAAAAGAAAGGATGCACCAAGTATTTGTTTTCTTTTTGTATTGATGAGTTAAAGATCAAAAGAAGAAAATGGTTAAATTTTTTTTTCTTCACTTTTTGACATCATTACTATATCAAAAATATACAGATCTGTATAAATCTGTTTACCATAACTTGGCTCGTGTCATTTAATTTATTCTCGATTTTTTTTTGTTATGGCTGTCGCGAGGAACATTTTTTTGTTTGCAACAGGTAACAAATTTTAAGTACTTGGTATACTATTTAAAAAATTTTTTTTTTTAAGAGTATATTTTTTGGTTCGTTTAAAGTATTTTTGATAAAAAAATATACTTCCGTCCTTTAGAAGGATCAAGTTTTTTGGCTACAGCAATATATTTATAGCTATCAAGTTTAGTTAAGAGTCAGATATGCCTTTCCAGTATGCGAAACAGGTAAGTATTTCAGCTACGGACAATAAAAGGCATCTCCTGATCCCGATGCCTCTGAAGTTTCAGAGCATCAAGAGCATCTGTGTTTGGTGTCGGTGATGCCTTTCGCCACCATGCACAACAGATAAGTATTGGAATTATTATTTCACAAAAACAATCTTTGCAGCACCTCCCACCCACTTGATTTTTTTAAAGATTTTTATCCCATCGAGAAGTGTTGGAAATTTTCTCTGAAACTCACGTTTGGCAGGACTGTATCGCAAGTACACTGAAAAAATAATTTGCTTGCGGGCTGTCAAAGCAAAAAATTCTTATTTCAATACTACTTTCAATTCTTACAATTCCATGGGACCTTGAAACAGCGACGGCAAGACTGCCAAAGTGACATGTTATCGTTTCAAACCCGTATGCAATTGTAAGAATTGAAATAATAATTTTTTTTATTTGGCAGCCCGCAAGCGAATTTTACTTGAGTCAATGATATTTTTATTTCAGTGTATTACCTTAAGTACGTGGCGTCGAGATGCTGCCGCATCCGTTGATGTGTGCATTTATAATTAAAGTGTAGCTGTTACTTGTGATTTTTAATCAATCTTTTCTGTGGAAATAAATCACTGAATGATTTATTGACGCGTTCGTAAAAATAACTCGTACGACGCTTCGAGTATTCTGAATCAAAGTGTTCGAAGAAACGTCGTGCGCGTATGCGTTTGTATAAAATGTATGTTATTTAAAACACCGAAGAAAGAAAATCAATGTTTGATTTTCGTGACCAATCAAGTGTCGAGCGATCAATGTACATTTCCGGGATAAACACGGCGAGTGGTGACGGTGTGAGGAAGGCAATGTAACGGTGGATAAAGTAGTAAACAACCGACGAGACGATGTACGGCTTTGGAATTAATGAAAATGATATGAAATTACTAAGTAGACATTCTCGATAAAAATCTGCGAGTAAAGCTCGAGTAAAATTTTACAGGATTCAAAAACATGGATAGTTGTAATTAATTCGCGATTATCTCCGACTCAGGATTCCCGACGGGTTTTTTAACGGAAGGAATTCATTGAAAGACTCATTAACACAGTTGTAAAAATAGTTTCCCAAGGCTTCGTTGTTTGAAATTGCTAGGCTTCGGATTTTCTCTGGAATTTGTCCTCGAGGAGATGTCGCGTTCGCGCGTGACTGAAAAAAGAGACCTTATTCGAAATAAAGTGCAAGCTATACAATCCACGTTTAAGTCCGTGACTAATCGGACTTCGACGACGAATTTAAGGTTGCTGGATAAACACGGGCGTGCCCGTAGAATTTCTCCGCAATTTCATTTCTTGTTGGTTTTACATTGTTTTTGTCCTCAAAGCGTATTTTAACGAAAAAAATCTTTGAACTAAAAATAACATCTCATTTCTTGAGCGGAAATGACGCATTTCCGGTCGAAAAATAAGATTCTCAAACCGAATGTGACATATTTCGGGTATGACGGTACTTCCTGTTGAAGAAGAGTTTTCCGGATCGGAAGTGACGCGACAAATTTTCAATTTTTTTTTTTTGCCAGCGGGAGAGACGTATGATATGAATTAAAAAACATAGGGTATATGGCTGTATAAGACTTAGAAACAATGGAAGAATTATTTTTTTTTTGAACAACGAAAATAAAAATTGCATGAACTCGGCGCAAATTCGCAATGTTCAGATTGCATATCACAGGTTTTACTACACTTAACCACGAAACGCTTATACAAGAACAAGTGTTTGCGGCTTATGTTCATTCGCATGCCTGCTTAAGGGGATGCTGGAGCCGTTTGTTTTCTTTTTTTAACCTGCTTTACCTGTTTTAGCGACGGAACTAGACCATTTTTCAGTTCCGACTTTAATGTTCGATTTTCTTTATTTCTCGGAAGATTTCAACCGAAATTCGAGTGCACGCCGAATCGTTTATGTTTTTACTTAATACAGTCCTGTAAAATTTGAATGTGTATCACATGCCCTTAAGGGGAGTCTAAACCTCCTCTCGCTCGCTCTCACACGAACCCTATGGGGCAAAAAAAAATTCGCACCATTGAATAAAGTTAATTTTTAAATAGCAAATATCTCTCTCGCACGCACAGCTGTTTCACGTCCCCTTAAATCATGTGATAAAAGCAAAATTCGGTCCAAAGCATCCCAACAGCGCCATCTACAGTGTGTAAGATCCGGATACATGGTGTTTCTCCAACCCGATTATACTTTTACCCGGAAATAACTATCGGCTGAAACAAGCTTAGCATAAATGACACCCTACCACAAATAAATATCTCCCCAACTATAATCTCGTCGTCGTATGTACCAACTAACAGGCGTGTCTCCTCTACAATCGGCGGATAAAGCTCAACGAACTTTATTTCGCTCGGCCCTAATTACAATACGCATCGAACCCGCGATAACCCCGCTTAATTTATCACGATTTATCAGCTCGTCATTCGCCACACGCTAAATCCTACATTCTTTCCGTTTCGAAATATAACACCGAGCGCTGGCAATGGCACAGATAAATTCGTTATATTTCGTTCTTGTTCCCTCTCACCGTATGCGCAACGCGATGTACGAGTCAAAAAAATAAAGTCACAAAGCAGTGCGTCGCTAAGGATAGTTTGCCATGCGATGACCGCATCCTGGTTTTTAGAACGTACGTAGAGCGTGACGCAGAAATCGACAAGTACATCGTTTCTATATATACGTATGTGTACAAATACATACATATATATATATATATATATACATCCGCATCTCGACAAATTACAGAGAGAGAACAAAGGAAGAATAACGGCGATTAATCTTGCCCGAAGGCTCGCTTGCGCAACGGCCATCGTTAAAAAGAAGATTGAAGAACCGACGAAGTTTTTCCGGGATAATTACCAATTTCTGTGCGCTGATCAAGTTGCCGCTCTTGTACGTGTGATGCGTAGGCGAATTCTCGTTGAGCGAATCGAGTGCGCTCTGAATTAGAAGATCGGAAACGCTGCCCAGCGGTATGCTGACGGGTGTCGACGATCCTTGAACGGCGAGGAAACACCAAAACAACACAATGCTCGTACACACTCTCGGCCGTTTGTTTGCCATCGCGTATCTGTGTCCCTTTATTTTCTGTCGGATAGCGGCGATGCCGCCGCGTTCCACGCTTGACCACCGACGACTGGCGGATCGACGCGAACTGATCGCCGAAGCTACGATCGTTCGCCGATGCAATATGACGATGTTATACTTTTTGTTTTTCTGTTTCGCTGACGAAACGCAACGTGAATGTCGAAGAGCAAGTCGCAGTATGCGCTACGTATCGTACATGGTCATCCGGAGTGTCAGGCGTCAGCTAAAAAGCGAAGCCCGCAGCCACCGTTGGAAATTGCCTCGTATATATGTGTGTATATACGGGGTGAAAGGAAGGGTGGAGGGGGAAACCAGCTGACACAACGGTATAAGTGGCACGGCGTCGCGCGCTACCGACGCACTCGGGCCGCAGCTCTATTACGGGAGCAACGATGCATTTTTAAAAAAATTTTTTCACAGATGATTTTATTTTTTTTTACGGCTTTGGTGGACTGATGAAAGTTATGCAATTTTTCTCGTAGAATCTTCGTGCAGGTTGGTCAGATGGCCGAAAAAGTATTAAAAAATGTTCTTCGTAATAGTTGTGAAAAGTTGTGATTCGAATTTTATAAGGAATTAATTATGATCAATTGATGGCCTGAATTGTGAGCGTTACATTTTTACCACTTTAGTAGACTAATGAAAATTGTGCAATTTGTTTTAGACAATCCTCGTACAGTTTGGTCACGTCGGTAAAAAAGCATTCATCATTTTTTCGTAAACGGAAAAAATTATTTTTAGATTTTTAAAGGGAATTAATGATGATAAATTGAAGACCCAGATTGTCGACGTTTTCTAGAAGAATCGGCGAGCAAGTTACGTAAATTAAACCGTAGCTTTCGTCCGATCTTCATGCGTAATTTAATGGAGCGTTGGGGAGATCGTTGATGTGTTAAAAAGATTATCACGAATAATTTTATAAATATTTATATCGGACGAAGATGCAGTCGCGTTGTTTGCTCGTCTTACATATAATTTGTATGATAAATAAATTAATCGCAAGATCCGACGATGCAGTTACAAATTCGGTTAGTAAATTACAACGTTCGTTACCCGCGTGATACATCTAAATAAAAGTTTCCTCCGTAATCACATACACTACAGATTGTGGCCGCAATAGCGATCGACTAGTTTGGAGCGTCTGTTGGCTCGTTATCCATATCGTAATACGAGTGAGATCAATTTTGTGTCGTCAGAGGAGAATCTAGAACGTACATACACAGTAGATTTTATCAAGAGACGCGGTAGCGTCTCGACGCCAAGTATCGTTCGTTACGTGAAGCTTAGATCCTAAATAGCACCATTAGTTTCAGGCTCCAGCGCTTTATGTCGTTGTTTATCTTTGCGCATGCGCACATACGATTTTACGGCACGGGCAAAATTTAAGAAAAAAAATAAAAAAATAGTGATGTCTACTCTGCGAATATATTTCTCTTACCGGATACTTTACGGACCTTGTAAGCGAACGAAAAAAAAATCGTAAATGCAATTGTGGTAAAATTATACTCGACAGCACTACGAAGGACATACAATATATGAACGATCGTTCGGAGAAATATACCGCGCAGTAGAACCTACTATGATTGCATCCCCATAGAGGAAGCTTTGTTTTCACGAAAAAAAATCTCGAATTGTATAGCCGGTATTGCGAAAACTTTCGTTTTTTCGAACAGCCACATATTTTTTTCCCGATGGAACTGCAGATGAAACTGCCTTTCGGGTTTTTTGGGAATACAAAAGATACGGTATAAAAGGGGGGTTTCGAAACGATTTTGTTGGGTCGTTACATTGCGGTGAATAGTGTGAAAAAAATCAAGATACGGGTGTACCCTTGCAATTTTTATACTACCCTGAATATTGAAATTTCCACGTTGCTTCCAGGTAATGTATTTTTTTAATAAAAAGCTTCTTCGGCGGTAAAACCAAACAATTGCAGAAGATGCTTTCGCATAGAAGAATCTTTGTAAATAAAAAAAATTACAGAAGTAAGTAACGTGAAAATCTAAATTTTTAGGTCAACTTTCTGAGTTACAGTTAATAACGGTGCGCTTATGATGAATCATAGACGCTTAAACACTGTAACGGCAAGTGCTATCGGTCATCACTAAAAAAAAAAGAGTTAAAAAAATAATCACGGTGATAAATGCTAATTGACTACTGCAACTAGCGATAGTTGCGATAGGACCGTATCGAGTTTAACGATTTGTACTCTCGAGGTGAGGATCCGCGGAATTTCCGTGTTGTACGACGATTGATAATTTATCAACTCCCAAGTTCCATCGGCGCCAAGATCGGCTATGGCGATCGATCGGGTTTGCATCGACAGGCCAGGCTGACATTCGTCGATTTTGCACAATTGAACGATCTCGCTCTGACTCGCGTCTATGACGTGCACGGTCGTGTAATTGACGAATACCATTAGAACCCTTTCGGTAACGTGTCGTTCGAAGATTTTCTCGGTCTCGTCGGCCGGCTTGTCCTTATCGTTGTTCCACACCCAGAATTTAATAGCGAATCCTGTTACATATCCGGTTTTGTTATCCGCGTACACGGCAGGTCTCATGGCGTACGAATTGTTGCTCGAATGATCCCATATAACTCGAATGTTGTCATTCTCGCTTTTCTGCAGGCTAAGGTTGATGCTGACACGACAATTTTCACCCGGACAGGAACCAAGATTTAGTACGTTCAGCCGGTAGTACGGAGTCAGCGTCATCGCGTAATTCTCAATTTTTTCATCCGTATTCGTCGGATAGCGGGTAATTGCGGTCGGATCCGGGGTTGAATTGTATTTCGAAATAGGCCAATCAGAATACTCCGCTTCAACCAGACTACTGAGCGACAAGGTCCGGTTCACCGTTTCTGAAACAATTAATAAAAAAAAGATATATATCAAATTAAATAATGTCTTTTATTTCACTCGGTGCGAAAATTGCAGTTTTGCGCACGTTTCGCGTGCGTGACATAAAATTTTGTACGATACTCGTGCGAAAAACGTTTTCTTAACTCGTCTGATTGCACACTAGGGTGTTTCTCGAATATGAAATTTTTTGTAAATTTTCCTCGAAAAGGACATTTTATTAACCTCGCGAAAGGCGGTCCCTAGCGAAAAATCCTAAGAGGTACCACATTCGACGTTTGTACCTAACAAATTCGACAACTTCTTTCTTTTTGGGTACAAACAACGAATGCGACAGTTATTACGATGTTTCGCTTAGGCTTGCCGTTCGCGAAGTTCAATTTCAGATTAAAATCTACACTTTGGGAGGGTGGAAAGATTTTTTTTCGAATAAATTCACCTTACTGGATATTTTTAGTTTTCTATATACGATTTTTAAAATAAAAGTCTTTTGTGAATACAAAAAATGACAAAAAGTTAAGCTCCCACACCGTAGCACTATATAGTTCAATCGATTAAAAAAATCCAGCGAAAGGCGATCGCGGACAATTAAGTTTGAGAGGTGACGCATTTTTTGGGTACAAACGAATGCGGCACCTGTTAGGACTTTTTGCTAGGTGCCGCCTTTCGCGAGGTTCAATTTGAGATCGAATCTTTAAAAAGGTGAGGAAAAAAAAATGCCCTTTTTAAACACTCTATTGCACATGTTTTTAACACTCTAGTTATTTTTTCCCCACGGTACAGGCATAAAACTAGTACATAACGATACTACTGCGAAAATAGTACATTACGACTCTAGTGCGAAAAAAACTTTTTTAACAAGTGTGAGTTTGCAGCAGGAGCCGAAAGCGAACGTTGCAATCACACGAGTCAAGAAAACGTTTTTCGCACGAGTATCGTACCAAATTTCACTTCACAGGGTGTGAAAATGGGCGACTTACGCACGCTAAGCGTAGAACTTCCATTTTCGCACCGAGTGAAGTAAAGCTCTATTTTTTCCGCAAAATTTTTGACGAAATACTCACGTTTGGTAGAACTTCCTTCGCACGAGTAGGAAACAGTGTCCTTCGAGTCAAATCCGATCAGTCGTACGAAATTTTCGCCGTAAGGTTCGCAGTCGGTTGCGAAAAGACCCTTCAGAATTTTGCCACTCTTGCCGGATATGAGGACGATGGCGTTCCAAGGAATCATAGCCAGATTCTTGACCGCGACCATGTCGTCGATTCCGTCGTTATCGATGTCGTGCACGCGCAGTGGCAATCGGGCGTCGAGACTCTCGCGCTCGGTCCAGTGTATCGTACCGGATATCGGATCGATGCTGACCATCAGATCTTGCCCGGTGACGATGCAGTCCGGGCTACCGGAGCCATCGGTGTCGAAGGTCGCACAGTCTATGTTAACGAGCAACTGCTTCAATCGGACCCACCAGAGGAGAGCACCGGTGTTTCCCTGCATCGAAAGGACACCTCCACCGTCCGCTGGGATCTCCCGACTCGTCGCGGCATCCGTACTATTGACGCCGTAAAACTGACCTCGTAGCAGGAATATCAGGCTGTAAGGACTTCCGTGGATTATCGTGATGGGACCGTGAATCTCTGCAAGGAAAAAAATTATTTTATCGCTCGAAAATAATAATATTATTTTCTCCTCAACCCGGCGACAATTTTCGTCGAGCAATGATTAATCAAATCGATAAACAAATTTGTATATAGACCGGCGATTTTTATCCGAGATAATTTATTTATTTTTGCCCGACTACGCTAAAAAGTCCATATTTCGTGCCTGCAACGGGGGCGGAAAGTTGTCGATTCTTGACCAGCGAGCCGAAAAGAAACGCAGCGGGCCGGAAAAGTAGCTACAGCGGGCCGAAAAGTACTGCAGCTGTAGCCACTTTCCATCCCCATTGCAGCATAGAAATATGGCCTTTTTTAGCATAGGCGGGCAAAAAATAGCGTATGACACTCGGGAGGAAGTGCCTTTTCACCTCGTGTGAATTTCTGTCCTCGCTTTGCTCGGGCATCAAATTTCACGCTCAGTGAAAAGACGCACTTTCCCCCCTTGTGGCATAATATACGTTATCAATTTTATAACGTACTACCGATTTTATTGCAACGTTGTTGAACGGGTGTTTCCATAAATAAATAAATATGCCGAAAAAGACAAAAACTCGATAGATCGCATTTTATCTCACCGACTCCCTCCAAAGTCTTGTCCAAGGTGATGACCGGCTGTTTCTGCACCACTGGCGGACAGATCTTTGTGTTGCTGCAGGGCAGCACGTACAGAAACGCGTAGAACGCGAAGAAGCAGAACAGTATCGAGAGAACCGTGCAGCAACGTCGAAGCGTCGTCGCGTCTCGTCTCTTCCAAAAGTCATCCTGGTTCTCCAAGTCCGGTACGATAATAGGAACGTCGTCGCCGCAGTATCTGTAGCCACCTCCGATAGTCATATTCTCCGTCGTATGCTTCTCAAAGTTTCTCGCTTCGTTTGTACTGTTGCACCAGCCGTTTCCTTGAGCCGCTTCGACATCCTAAAATGGCAAAAAAATGTTTAATCTCCCAAACAAAAATGTGTTAAAAAAAAATACAATGCCTGTCATTGATGCTTAGTTTTTCCAATTTTTTTTGTCTCACTGAATATCTTGTCCAATGCCCTCACTTGATATCTTATTTTTATCTTATTTTATTTTATTTTATTTGGTAAAGGAGATAAACCCTTTTACGAAAAAGATATAATATAGCTTATAACGCACACATTAATCAACAATGTAACATCGTTTATGGGATTACCATACAAATTGTTACACTGTTGTTCTAGGGGTGCAATATGATTATCTTATTCTTAAACTTTACAGAAAGAAAGTGTAACACTTATAAAATCTGTGTCTCGTTAACTGAACAACAGTTTTTTCTTATAAATTCTTATACATTTTGTGAACACATATATAAGTTCATGTGTCCATATATAAATTTCATTTGAACATATCATATGAACATACACAGGTCTGGCCTGTTTTTGAATTTGTTTACTGACTCCGAGTCTATGGCTGTGGTTGGCAGTGCATTCCAGGCCCTGACCACCATGTTACATTTAACATAATATAATAATAATAATTATCATTATTATAATGATAATATAATTATTATATATTATTACATTACGTTATACGTTTCTAACATTACGTTATACGTTTCTTATGTTACGTTGTATGTTTCTTACATCACATTGTTTGTTTCTTACATTACGTTATACATTTCTTACGTTACGTTGTATGTTTCTTACGTTACATTGTACGTTTCTTACGTTATGTTGTATGTTTCTTACATTACTTTATACATTTTTTAGGATACGTTATACTTTTCTTACATGTATTTTGTCGTCCTCTCGAGCGTCTGTGTTTGGAAGGGCCAAACGTTCATCCTCCTCCTCGGTGTCGGTGTTGCTGATACTCTGAGGTATCGGAGCGTAGCCCTGTCCGGACAGTCTCTCCATGGACATGGCTCTTAAAATTTCGATCTCCGACCTCCCGTTTTTAGACCTTCTCGGACTTAAGTTGATTTCGATGAAAAAAAAAATTAGAGACAATTAGTGGATAATTAGAGCGTTACGCGTAGTTCGTTGTCATCGGCGATGTATAAATGTTCCACTTTATTTTTGTTGCTTTTTTTTCTTCCGTACGTCGAGTCGATAATCACAACTGTTGAACACTCCGCGATATTTCTTCCCCCCAGTTTATTTTTTTTCCTCTCTTGTTTACACTCGAGGATGATAATAATAACAATAATAATAATCAAATTGAAAACAAACGACGAACCGTCATTGTAAACTGAGTGTCGAACGTGTAGTGTTTTTCTTTTTGTTGCGATTAGTCGAGCCGGTCGATGTTCCAATTCCGCTGCTAGAGGTGAAATTCTGTTATCGCGAGCTGCAGCGGGACGACATAAGAATCGCAGTACTGCAGCGAGATGTCACCGGACGCCACTTCGGCTTCCCGAACGATCGTTATCGCATCGAATAATAACTTTTCCGGTTTACAAGTGACTATCGAAAAATAACGACGAGCCTTTTTTTTACTTCCTACTGCGTAATAATATAAATTTTTATGTTTCGACGGCTCGCGTGTTTATCGTCTGTGCGAATCATTAGCTGGCACATATAAGTTGTTTTGATCATGCGAAGTGAAAGAGCGCTGCCGTCGAGCGTCGCGCTCCAGTCGAAGCTTTCGTAACGCGACAATTTAGTTCTACCTACTCTCTATGCGGGTGACTTAAGGGCATGTGATACATACGTATAGATGCTCCGATGGTAACAAATCGCTTTCCCTATTTTCTCCGTGATGGTCGACGCTTTCACCAAAATCGAATTAGGTTTTTGTAGTCAATAGATATAAGTATGAAAACCTAATTTGCTTTTGCTCGTCGAATCAATCGTTTTGGAGAAAACAGGGAAACAGATTTGTTACCGACGGACTCTGTATCACATGTCTTTAAGGTGAAGTGAAACAACTGTGCGTGCGAGAGAGATAGTTGCAATTTTCCAATTAACTTTATTTAACGGTGCTAATTTTCTTGCGGAAAAAATGAATTCGGGCTGGATGCGAAATTACCGTGCGCATCCGGCTCGAATTTGCTTTTTCCTCAAAAATATTAGCACCCTTGAGAAAAGTTCATTACAGTTTTCTTTACCGACCGCGATAATTTCACTTCCCCTTAAAAGCGAGGTGTCATCGAACACGGTATTGAATTCTACATCTCCTAATACTTTGCTTCTTCGCGAAATATCTACCATCTCCGAATGCCATTCATTACAGTTTTTGTTACCGACTGAGACTGTTTCACCTCGCCTTAAGATGAAGTGCAACTCCTCGGTCGGTAACAAAAACTGCAATCCAAAATACTCTAAGACGGTTAATTTTTATAGAAAAATACGAAAGGGGTAAACTATGCTTAGTAATTCTGTAGTTCACGGTCCTCATCATTTTCCGAAGAAATAAACTGCTTGGGAGATTTTTGAGTTGCGAAATTGCAGCTACCACTTTCGCACTCATAGCGGTTCCGCTTCACTTTAAGAGTTATCCGGAGAAAACGGAAATGTATGGAAAGATACGTATAGTGTAACGTATATAGATACATATATAGAAAGATAGGTTACAGAACAAAAAAATAGGGTTACGAGAACTTCTACTGTCTCGATGCGAACCTCCGCGAGGTCACAAAAATCGTAGCTATCGATCGTTATCCCTACGAACGGTTGCCACGGGCAACGCGTAGGGAGGACGGTGGTGGGGGTCGGAGGTTTTCGCTGGACTGTCGGGGATGCTAAAGGTCTTATCAGGCGAGCGGTGGGAGTGCGAGAAAGCCGCAGGTGCGCCAGCTGTGCGTTGCAGTGACAAGTGTAGCCCGAAAACGAGGTCGTTCGGAGCGTCGCGAGCCGTATTTATTATTGATCAAAGAGCCGATCGCTAAGTCGAAAATACCGATGCTCTCCGGTCGTGTCTAATCGCCTCTCATCACAGACATAAAATCCACAAAACAAAAAGAAGAGGGAGTCTCGATCGAGGGACAAGATCGCCGATTGGGAGCCGCTCCACGGTCGGATGCGGTGCACAGCGAGTTTGGTTTGTCCGACCGTTCGATTCTCTCTCGGTTGGACGGGGCTCAGCGGCGAGACGATGTTAAGTCGCAGATGTTATCTCTGCGCTGCGATTTAATGCGCAAGAAAACAGTTTATTACACGCTCGGTCGGGGTTTGTAATAAATTTCGTTCTTCGCGTCACGGAGCTATTACGAACGTTTTCCGTTCAATCGATCGAGCGTCGTCAATCGGGAGGAAGAATTCGGTGTGTACTTTGATGCGGAAACTAGTGGATGAGCGATAACGTGTCGGGCGCGCGCGATCGGGAGGAGGAGTAGGAGTTGTGCCAATCGAACACAACATGGCGGCCAATCTCGAGGAGGAACAGAGTTTACGGGAGTGCGAGGATTACGTACAGAGGCACAATATTCAGCAGGTCCTTAAGGATTGCATCGTACAATTGTGCGTCGGACGACCGCAGAATCCGATATCCTTTCTGCGCGAATACTTCCAAAAACTCGAGAGGGTACGTACGTGATCGTTCACCAGCACACACATACACACCACGCGGACCTAACGCTTATATCTGTATGTCAAATTACGTGTTTGTTTATGTGTCCGAACGACGCGTCCGTCGTGTACTGTTACTCCACGCCGCCGATACACATGCAGTCCCCGTACGTCTGAGAGCGGAATATTCGACTCCAATTTTGCCCTTCCAGCGGCTATTGCGTTCTCTTCGAGGATGAGCGACTGGCTCACTTTTTATTTATAAATGAATAAATAACTTTCGTTTTATTTTTATCATTATTATTTATAAAGTCGTATTAAAAGGTTAATCAATAAGACGTAATGCCACGTTCGCCATAAATGACGAGTTTGCACGAGCAATAATAACATCGTACCAACGATGTTATGCATTAAAAATTGTATATAAACGTTATCGCTCAAACATCGGAAAAAAAAAAAAATAGCCGTGTAAAAATATTTTCTACACCAGACTTTCCTTTACTGCAAATGCGATTGTAGCGTGTCCTCGAGACTTGGTATTGTACATTGTTTTCGTGCGTTCAGGCAAAGAAAAGAAAAAAATAAAAATACGCCGCAAGGCTGCGCTTTCCGTAAGATAACATACGTAGATCGTACACGTACAAAATTACTCACACTCAGAATGAGTGAACGACACATTTTTATTTAAAATTAAATAATCAAATAAATAATTACAAAACAAATTGAATAAATAAATAAATACGAAATAAATTGAATAAATAAATAAATTGCAGTTATTTCTAGACGCGTATTAAAAAGTCAATCGACAAGTCGTAATGCCACGTTCGCCATAAATGACAACTTTATACGAGCAATAATACCATCGTAGCAGCATGTTGTGCATACAAAATTTTATAAACCTTATCTCTTAATCGTAAAAAAAATAGCCGTGTAAAAATATTTTCTACACGATCTTTATCTGGATGATTTCTTTCCTTTGATGCAAACGCTGTTGTGATGTGTCCGAGATTCGTCTTGTTTTCGTGCGTTTAGGCAACGAAGAAAAA
The DNA here is from genome assembly GCA_958510785.1 of Exephanes ischioxanthus. Lineage (NCBI taxonomy): Eukaryota > Metazoa > Arthropoda > Insecta > Hymenoptera > Ichneumonidae > Exephanes > Exephanes ischioxanthus. Next base: position 17,641,594 of record OY294024.1, on the reverse strand, counting down.
TATGAAAAAAAAAATACGGCGCAGCGGTCCGCTTTCCATAAGATAAGAGGCATGCGCGGTAAACCTCAAAAAATGACTCCTACTCAGGTCTCAGCCATCCCGACCTTTTTTTAAATTTAGACGTCTCTTTTTCCCTCATGCGATAATCATCGAAATCGTTCGTATTGCAAAGTTATCCACGCGTGGGTGTTGCGGAAGAGAATTCCCGTTCGCAGGCGTCTCGTGAATTATTGCTGGTAGACGAGCTACCTGCTCGCCTTTATTGGAAGCGATTAATTGAAGGTCACCGCTCCATTAAAGTCTTGTTGTGTCCACATTGCGCGAGAAACTGCGTCGGACTCGACACAAGGCATTTTCCATGACTGCAGTCCGCTTGAGGTTCAATTTTTTATCCTAAGTTCATTTTCCTTCCATAATCATCTTCAAATAAAAAGATAACCTCAAAAATAAAGTCGCAAAGTTCGTAGTACGGCGTTTCCGATATATCTGGGAACGAAAGTTTACTCGTCTCTTGACCGGTCTTATTATCAAAGTTTACTATCCGCACGTGGCATAAGAGTACCCCGGATAATCGATGCAGATAACACACCCCTTTCGCAAAATGTTCGTTGGCGCGTAGAAGACCTTTCCGCACGCCGTTTGCCCCACCACCCATCCCCCGTGGACCAACCAACCGTAAGAGTATGGATTGGATTTGGGTTGTTTTCTGACAATCCCACACCGGTACCCCACACCGCCCCCGATTCAAACCTTCTGGAGGTTGAGTTTTTGATTATATTTCAAAACCGACCGTATAATACCAGAGCCTGGCAAAGTACCAAAAAATACTTCAAGTACTAAATACAAAGTATCACAAGTACTTGAAGTATTTCCCAAGTACTCTTTACTAGTACTTTTTCCAAGTCCACTGAGAGAAGGATCTAGAATATGACTATATGTAGAATATGACTATATCGCTTGAGAGATATTACCATAGTAGTAGGGAACTAGGGCTCCACCGACGGTAGGAAGTATCGGCTTTATAAGAATTTTTCGTAGATATTATGGTAAAAATTCTAGGAAAATCTGAGACTTTCCTGCCCTACTACTATGTGCTATGCTAATTTTTCTTAGATGAATCGGTAGTTTTTTACTAGATCTTTCTCTCAGTGTACTTTTTCCAAGTACCTTTTGCAATTGGGTTCGTGTAGCGCTACGCGGTATCCAGGCTTTGAAAAAAGGTGCAAAGTAATTTGCGCACGACATCCTCATTGTGAAAAATCACTAACTGAAATTTTCTTATTTCGACATTTTGAGCCTATTTTTTTTTAATCAATATTTAACTTTTTTCATAAAAAAAAATCCATAAAAATGTTCATTATAAAAAAAAAAAAAAAAAAAAAAACCGTTTTCGTCCCTTCTTGTTTCTTTTTATAGAAAATTTTTGAGATCAATTTTTAAAAATAAATTCTCGTTAAAATTATACTTTTTGAAAAGTTTAGACATAATAATATATTAATAGAAACAGGATGTCACGCTACTCATTGAGTATCCGTAATGCGAGCGTGTACCAAAAAAGCACTTGTACTTGGTACTTGAAATCGGAAAAAACTACTCGTGTACGTCAATTACGTTCGTGAAGTACCGGGTGCTTGTTTGGTACTTCAAGTATGTACTTGATGTACACAAGTATTTTTTAGTACTTGACGTACCAGGCACTTGTTTGGTCAAGACCAACAAGCCACATCGGATAGAAAGTTGGTTTACAGTTGGTCTTTCCCGAACAACCCAATTTCCGACTCTAACTCGAGTGCACCTATGGCTCTTGGCTCAGGGTTGACAATCGGGTTGTTTTAGCAAAATCCAACCGACCTCGAGGTTGCTTTACGGTTGAATTTTCCTCTTCAAGGTTGGAATCAGAGTTGGTTCGGCGCACTAATCGACCGGTTGGTTTCAGGCTGGTCAGAACGCGAGCTTTCCCCCCTTCTTCGTCGTAACCGAAGTAATCCCGAATGACTGAAAAACAAAATATATATATACATATCTCCCGTAGAGACTCCCTGGAATCCGCGTCTAGCTCTCCCCGCTTTCACGTATCAAAAGTGTGTATACGTTTTCCACGATGAAAGAGATACAGCCGAGCGTGTTTGCGAGGGAAAAGGAGGTGTGGGAAGTCGGTTGGGTCTAAACTTAGAGCACGCTCGAAATATAACGGGTGACACCTTAGCCAATAGCCGGCCAGGAGGGGTTTGAGAGAGAGCGCGAGAGCGTCGGGGAACGAAAATGTGGAAGCGCAAACAAACTTGCTCACGGCCGTGAGTGACGCTCTCCGAGAATTAGTAACGTTTGCTCTCACATGGATTAACGCGCGCGCCTCTTTATTTCAGCTACGGTTTTTTTTTTCTCTTCTAACTTTCCTTCATTCTTTATCCTCGAACACAATCACCAAAAAGTTTTTTCCTCGACCGAGACACGAAGCCTTTGTTTTTGTTTTGTTTTTCGTTCTTTCGTTTACCTTCGCCAAATCGCCGCACTGTGTGGAACGCCACCGGTTCATCGCGATAATCGGATTTCTGACGCGGTCTAATAAAATTACCGCTCGAAACGGGGGACCGGCCCGAAGGGGAAAAAAATATATAAATCTTGTTCTCTCTCAGTCAACTGTGGGGCGCGCACAGGCCGGTGCCTCTCCCCGTGCCCGCGACCTTTCTCTCGAGCGATACACACGTTTTGCACTGTAACGGTAGAAAACCCGTGCGTATCCTTTGTGCTAACCACTGTGCGAGGTAAAGAAAAGAGAAGAAAGAAAATAAGGCGCGTATGCACTCGACGCCGCGTCGTTGCCGGAACGAATAAGACGGACGCTTTGCAAAGTGAGATATTCCACGGTCGGAGAAGGCAGTCGGATCTCGGAACGAAATGGAGGAGGTAAAGAAACGATAAACTTGCGAAACGCTCGCGACGGAATCGTCGAGACGCGTAGAAAAAAATAAAGAAATAGACAAAATTGTGAATAACCGGAGGGTCGTGGTTAAATTATTTGGTTTTTTGTGATATTTTGGTTTCGTGTCGATAAGTTCGGAGCATCGTTACGTGATCGCTGACGCGAATATGATTTTATTTTTGATACCGGGGCTCCACTATTTGCGGCGAAATATTGTGTGATGCAATACGCTCGGAGGATGATCGGAATTTTTCTCGCATCACCGGAACGGAATAACTTTTCGTCGAGGGGGTTTCAATTACGGCGTTTTCACCGAATGCGTTCGTCGCAGTTCGATGATTCGAGCTGACTGCAGTAATTTTTTCGTTTTCGTATTAAGTAAAATTTACTTTGATTAATTATCCATCACCAATCAATTCAAATTGCAGCTGTAGGGCAATTAAGAAAAATAACAAAATAACAAAATAACAAAATAACAAAATAACAAAATAACAAAATAACAAAATAACAAAATAACAAAATAACAAAATAACAAAATAACAAAATAACAAAATAACAAAATAACAAAATAACAAAATAACAAAATAACAAAATAACAAAATAACAAAATAATAAAATAATAAAATAACAAAATAACAATTGAAATTTATTTTGCGCAGGAACAAGCGCACGATGCAAAGCAACAAACGGCGACGAGTCCGGAGGACATCGAGGACTTGCCCGCGGGTCAACAAGGCCCTCAGGTGCGTCGCCGTGGTGGTATATCGGCCGAGCCGGTCTCGGAGGAGGACGCCACAAGCTACGTGAAGAAGGTCGTGCCCAAGGACTACAAGACCATGGCTGCGTTGAGCAAGGCTATTGCCAAGAACGTGCTTTTCGCTCATCTGGACGAGAACGAGCGCTCAGATATATTCGACGCCATGTTTCCCGTCACCTTTCTACCCGGCGAGCCGATTATTCGCCAGGGTACGCTTTAGACTTTATTCGCTCTAATTTTATTCTTTTTACCTTCCTCTCCGTACCGTCGAACCCCGCTGAATTTCCAGGTCAGCGCGACTGATCTTATTAATTCGTTAACCGATTTACTTTTATGTAGGTGACGAGGGCGACAACTTTTATGTCATCGATCAGGGAGACGTCGAGATCTTCGTTAACGGCGAACTCGTGACGACGATCGGCGAGGGCGGAAGCTTCGGCGAACTGGCGCTCATCTACGGCACACCGAGAGCCGCGACCGTCAGAGCAAAAACTGACGTTAAACTCTGGGGCATTGATCGTGACTCCTATCGCAGAATTCTCATGGGTTCGACAATTAGAAAACGAAAGATGTACGAAGAATTTTTGTCCAGGGTCTCCATTCTCGGTATGCATCCTCTGTTCGTCGCTGAATCGAATAAGTGCAAAGTAACTTGCCCGTGGCTTCCTCATTGATTACTATTTCGCGCATAGCTTTGATCGATTTTGGCTTCCTCTACGAGGAAGCTGTGCGCAAAATTTTAATAAATGAGGAAACCGTGTGCAAATTACTTCGCGTCTTTTTTCGTAACATAAAAAAATGTCTACATCTCATAAAATTGAAACGGTCAAAATTTTTACCACAACATTTATTGTAGAAAATCGCGAACTGATATTTGCATAATTCGTTATTTTGAGGCGATGTATTTTTCACCACTGATGACGCATCGCCAAATTATTTTACTCCTAGATCGATATTTAATGCATACACTCGAGTTGGGCGAAAAATACAAATTTACCGAAAGATTCAAAAATTTCGAAATTATAAAATTTGAACGGTTAAGATCACTTTTCGCCGAATGTAATCCCAAACATTGTGCACTTTTAGTCCATTCATATGCCAAATTTAAGCTGGAAATACCTCCATCTTTACGTGAATTAGACCTTTTTAGTGACTAAAAAAAGAAAAATCAAAGTCTCACAAAAATTAACCGCCTGGAGAGATTTTGACCAAATTCAATACCAAAGGTGTTTGATCAAAATATTACACTTGTGTGACGTTTTCGGACGACAGTGCAAAATTTACGCAAGTTGGAGCTACCACAGAGAATTTGTAAAAAAATTGCAAAAAATCGGATCTCAATCTTCATGAAAATTGTATTGAACGAAGAGACGTGACCAGTCTACTAGTGTCCCAAATTTCAATCCGCTATCTTAAGCTAGTTCTGAGGTATAGCAGTTTTAAATTATGCAAAACGCACACACATCCGAACGGCATCTAAAAATCGCATTTCTCGACATTTTAGACTATTTTAAGCACTCTGACATTAAAATCTCGATTTTTTTTGTTCCTTACGAAAACAGCTACCTCGACGAGGAAGTAAAAAAGAAAAAATGACTCATCTAAAAACAGATTTGCAAAATACGTAGCGATATAATATTTGTTCTCTTATATTTTGTTCTTAAATACTCTTCCCTGTACGAAGGATCGGTACATCGACTTTACGCCCGCTCCAAAGATTCTAATCGACTTTTATCAACGAACAGAGTCTCTCGACAAGTGGGAACGCCTGACCGTCGCCGACGCCCTTGAACCGGTGGCATTTGAGGACGGCGAAACAATAGTGAGACAGGGCGAGCCTGGCGAAGATTTTTACATCATCGTCGAAGGCACTGCGGTGGTTCTTCAGCAACGTAGCGAAGGCGAGGAACCGTCGGAGGTCGGTCGTCTCGGACCCTCCGATTACTTCGGTAAGATAACGACAATTAAATCGCAACTATTATTATAATTTCGTAACTGCGTCTCAGCGAAACAAAGCGAATAATTTGGCTTTCCCGTTAAAATTTTCAGGCGAAATAGCTTTGCTGTTGGACAGGCCGAGAGCAGCAACTGTGGTGGCTCGTGGACCACTAAAGTGCGTTAAACTGGACAGAGCACGATTCGAGCGGGTCTTGGGTCTCTGTGCTGACATCCTAAAGCGCAACATAACTCAGTACAACAGCTTCGTGTCACTTTCCGTATAAAAAAAAATCCACACATAAATATCGGATATATCCGAAGTCCGCGAAAATTATTCTTCATCTCATTGTTATAATTTCCTATTTTATTAATACTTTAATAATTAATGTATTACGTCAGCTATTAATATATAACATATATATATATATATATATATATATATATATATATGTATGTATATATACATACATATGTATGTATGTATATATATATATATATTCATATTGTAACGTTAGAAAGTCTGTAATAAATATGTACAATTATGGAAAGATGGTAGAGGCTCGATGAAAATTTTTGGAGTAGGTTATGCGTTATTAATCGCAATCGATGACGATTTTTTGTCGTGTAAAAAAAATTAAATAATTTATTGGACACAAGTCGATTGAATCTCCGAAGGATTAAAAAAAAAAGTACAAAAAAAAAATACAATGAGACCAGAGTGATCGGTGATACTGTTCGGTTTCCTCGTGCTCCGCGTGTTTCTCTTCTTTCCTCCCTCGATTTGATTTTTTGTTTCGAATATTCTCCACCGACGTTCCGGGCCGGTGATCCAAACACTCGATCCCACTGGGCTCTTCGTTTCTCTTCGTTCGAAACCGCAGATCACAACGCGCTTTACCCCAAAAATCTGTACATTCGAAAAATCTTATCAACCTGGCATCCATCAACACTACCGGCTATTCTCCTCGTGACAAAGTCATTAAAAGATATTTCATTATTTTTTTTTTTCTTTTCCACACAAATTGATCACAGATTCGCATTGGATTATCTTCTAGGGATTGTGCAGTTCTTCGGGCTATCTCGCAGGGGCGGCGCGATCCTCGAACTCCCTGAATGGAAATACATCGATTCGGTCGGCCGCAGCTCCGAGGAATTCGTCCTCACGTCGACGAGTACATCGAAGCCTCGGAATATTTCTTCGCTACCGCGGTCCGACTTGGGTGGCTGCTCTCTTGCGGTTCCGTAATTCGCGGTGTCTCTTGCCATCTAACCAGGTTTTTTTTCTATCGTGGCGACTTCCTCGCTTGACGATCGAGCGACGGAGACTTCGAGATTTCTTTTTCGGAGTTTATAAAAAAAAAAATATATATATATATATATGTATAAGAAGCGTGTCTCCGAACAAAAAAGGAAAACAACGAACGGAGATGCAGACGCTCCGACAAAACGACGAAGCGATTGTCGAATTGATCGAGAAAATATAATTGATTTTTTTTTTTTTTTTTTTGAGGCTCGATTCAACGAGTCCTACGGAAAATATATGTATCTACTATTTTTTTTTTGTGTATAATATCGATTTGTTCGCTCGCGCAAAATACGCGGACGAACCGGGGGGCGTGCAGCTTCGAAATGAAGAAATATTTATTTTGGCGGAATGATCGATCGATCTTGGTGCGCAATTTGTAAAACGACTTTGCCGATCGATCGAGACCGTGATGTTTTTTTGTTGTGTCGATAACAACGATGTTGCTGTGCTCTCCTTGCGAGTGCTTGCGGGGGGGGGGGGCGAGAGGGGGTCTTCGTGTAATTCATCGTTGAAGCCCCCACGCCAATTATTTACAATTCAGTGCTCGAGTAATCGAGAATTTTTTTTTTTTTTTTTTGCTATCGGGCGTCTCTTCTGTTTTTTTTTTCTCCAACCAGCGACGATGAATTTTGCGAGTACAAGCGGATTGGTTGCAAAAAAACCTCGAGGTCTTGTCCGTGAATTTAAATGGACGATGAAGAACCTCGAGTGCCAAAGGAGGGGCATATATATATATACATATATATGTGTATATATATATGTTGTTTGTACCCATACATGTATATGTACATATATACACGTGCGCGTCGATAACGCACGGATGACCGATACGAGAGGGTTCCCTCCGTGTCTGTTTTGTGTACTCTTCGACAAGAAGAAACATAGAAGTGTCGCCCGGTTTACCAACCACCTATAGAACCACTGCTCGCCTTGCAGTCGAGTTGCTGCCGCTCGGGATCAGCATAAACCAACCCAAACTCAGTGACAAATTCATAAAACTTGTCGGAAGATTGAAAGGCCAATTCCGCTACGATGAAATCAACCGCCAAATTTTGCCGGTAGCTAAACAGCAGAAGAAATACCATTGATTAGACATCTTTTTTTACATACATAAACGATAATTTTTTTGTTTGTTTAAATTTTACGAGATATTAATGATCGATTATATCGAGTAATTATTATTATTATCATTAAAATTCGTTGCTTCGACGTCCTGAAACAGAAATCTCAGCATCGTTAGACATGGGGAACGTTGATTTAAAGAAAAAAAAAATTGTCGAGGTGGTTCGATATTAATTGAGATATCGATCGAGTTATTGAGGCAACGAAATTGTGCGTCTCGTCGAGTCGTTTGTCGTTGTGAGGCAAACTGTAATTTTTCATTCGGATTAAGCACGAGTTATTGGGGAAAAAAATAAATAATAAACATTGTAACATATATGAGTCTCTGAGAAACGGTCGAGCCACGTTTGGAAATTGGACAGTCCGAGGGATTGATTGTCGGAACAGATATGCAGTGTCTTTTGGTAATTCATTGTGCATTATTAAATAAAAAACTTTAAGGAAAGCAAAGAAAAAGAATGAAAGCGAAAAGAAATATACATACGACTTGATCATTTGCTTCAGAGAATTTTTTCTCTCCCGGGCGATGAACCAATCTATCAAAAAGGCCGCCATTCGCGGCGCGGCCCGGTAAAGCTTGAAGAAAGAGTGATAATTGCCGAGCCACCATGCCGAACGAACTTTGAGAGCATGCTGCACGCATTCGTCGTTCTTGTCCTGATACGTCAGCGCTGCTAATATCGTCGTGAGATCTGAAATTTATAAATTTACAGATTAATGCAATTTTTGTTTAATAAGGTTTTTTTAGCAATAAGAATAAGGGAAAACTTTTTTTAAGGAGTTTAGAGCGCTTCGCACTAGTCAAATGAGCACTACATTTTTAAAGTACTTTATACAAACTGTTACGCATTGATTGATTATTTTCATTAAAGCAGATGTCTTTAATCCAGAAAAACATTGATTGCAATCACTGCAAAAAATTTGTAGATTTTAATGTATGATGTGATGAAAAATTAATATACCTTATATACGCTCCAACCTCCTTAAGGTGATGTGGTATAACCTCCCGCGCATAGTTGGTAACAAAAACTGTACCTTTTTGAGAACGCAAACCGCCGGGATAAAAGAAAATTGTCTTTCTCTGTCTCTGCCGATTCCCAAGGGAAAAACAATTTTCTTTATCGTCAGTGGACTGCGGTCTCAAAACGGCATTGAGTGCAGTTTTTGTTACCAAACGGCGGTATTTCGCATCACCTTAAGCCAGTAAAATTGGACTTTGCAGTGGAACGGTTTTGAAACGTGAAAAACCCACCTTGCGTATTCTTGGTGAATATGTAATAGAGTATACGATATGCGACGAATTCGCAACGATTCTCGCCGCCGAGGTCTTGATAGAGCATCCTAAGTTGGGTCTGACATTGATTGAATTCTTCGTGATCACCGCGCTCCAGGGCCACGCGTGCGTGAGTCTCGTAAACATGAACGGTAAAAGAATCGCGTATTCCTTGAACCGTAAGATCTTGTCGTATAGATTTAAGTTGGTCGCACGCGTATCTATAGTCCTGCTCCACTACCCAGCGCTTCTTCACGTGCGTCAGAGATGTTTGGAGTACACTTACCGGTCGCACCGCGGATGCAGCTGGAGCCTGTAAATAATTATACATAAGTTATCACTCGTACGTAAACTCGTTTTGTGTTTGAAGACTCAATATTTATAAAAAAAAACCAAATACTCCAGTAGTTTGAGATTTTTAAGAATGCTTCACACGTACATTCCCAGCCAAAAGTGGGATTCAGTGAGAATTTGAACACTTCCTATTGGTATAAAATTTTTACAAAAATCAACTGTACCAAAGGTGCCAAGAATATTTATTTTGCATAATACTAATGTCAAGAAGTTATTAACAAATTGCTGAAAAGAAAAATTGTTCAGCAAATAATCAGTAAACCTTTTTTTCTCTTTTCAAATTAATTCATTGATTTTCTAGAAGCTACATGATTTTTTCAGAATTTTCTTAAACTTTTGAATTTTTCGTTTTTGAAATTTTTTTGAGGCCATAACTACGGAACTGTTGGCGCAATCGCCTCGAAACTTTTTGGGTATACTGTGGAATCGTGATACGGAAACAGATCCGAAATTACTGACTCTGCATCGATTTTTTAATTTTTCGAAGAAAAGAAATTCATATGAAATACAAGATACGAAATGCACATGAAATGCAAGAAATTAAATGCATATGAAATGGATGAAAATTTTGAAAAAATTCATATGTATTTAAAAAAATCAAGTAATCCATTAAAAATGAGAAGATAAAAGATTTTCATTCTTTTTAACAATAAATTTGTAAAATAATTTGTTAATCAATTTTTTTCATTATTATTATGGAAAATGAGTGGTCTTGACATTAATACGGATGTTTTTTTTCAGATTTTTGGCGTATTGCGAAGTACCGGAATGTACGTGGTATTTTTGGTTCGGAAACGTATGTGTGATGCACCTTATAAAATATTACGTAAAAAAAAAAATTCCATCCCCGTGTCCTTACCGAGGTGAGACGCAAGTACGGTTTCTCAACATCTTTGCAGGTACCGATAATGTGGAGTCCTGTAAAGTCGAAGTCCGACGTAACGTCGTCCCTCGCGTTGCTGTTGCTGTTTCTGGATGTAAAATCGTGAAATCTCGCCGCTCGCTGTTGCAACTTTTCCTTGGTTCCCAATTCGTCTGTATTCCCTGTAGCTAAACCAAACTCTGAATAGAAATGTGACTTAGTCTGCTTAGGTTTCTTCGTTTTCTTCGCGTTGTGATTAGGCTTGTTGCGAGCTGATTTTTTGTTTTTCGCAGATTTGTGATCGTATGTACGATCGCTGGTTGTAGACGAGGACGAGGTGCTGCGCCTGTACTTTCTCGACGGCGGACTGTGCGATCGTGAACGGGATCTGGATCTCGATCTAGACCTCGATTTTGACCTTCTGTGTCCAGCAGAGAGACGCGCGCCGAGCCTGGCCCCGAGGGACGTCGAGAGCCCTGGCTTGCGCAGGCCTCCCTGCCCGCTTCCCAACGACAATTTGTTCGGTGAATTTTGCGACTTAATCGTCATCGTCATTCGCTCGCTATGAATGCTCGGCAGTGGCTCCTTGTCCCAATCTTTCACCCAGAGTGAACCGTCGTTCGCCGCACGCGTTATTTTACCCTTCAATATTATCTCGACCTGATCCTTGTCGACCGCCGTCTTACACTTCTCGTAACAACGATTAACGTAGTTCTTGAGGCTGTCGGGCCAGTCGCCGACCGGATTCGGATTGGTCGCGATCGCAGGTGTACCTACCGTCGGCTTACCCAGTGTAGGCGGGACGATTTGTTGAACGGGAGGAGGTGGCGCGGGTTCGGGAATTTTCTCGACTGGCGGCGGTGGAACCGGACTGGCCTCGTTCTGCACCGGCGGTAAAGGTGGAAGTTCCGCCTTTCCGCTCACCACCGACGTGTAATTATTCGGTGCGCTGTTGTTTCCCTGAAAGCTGTTGTTGAACTGCGCCGCCGCCAAGTTTTTGTTCCTCTTGCGCTTCTTCTTCGCAGCGCCGCTGTTGCCGGACGGCGTGAAACCGAGGCCGGTCTTCTTGTTTTGCAAGTTGAAACGAATTTGTCCGTTGAACTCTGCAACATGGAGAAACGATTTAGCATTGAGAAGTTCTGTATTTTTTTAGATTATTTAATTATAGTAATAATTAAATGACGAGTGACATACGCGCAATATACTACGATAAAAGTTATATTAATCGTGAAGACTATTCTGAACATACTGTACAAAAACTGCGAAATTGTTAATTTCAACCTAATTTCCTTTGGTTACTTTGTTATGTGATTTTCTTATGTAAAAAAGCATGTCCCGTAAATAAATAAATAAATAAATAAATAAATTAATTAATAATAAGTTCATGTTCATTAGGCACTCCTACGGATACTCACAGATACTCGCAGATACTCACACGGATACTCACACACACACATACTGCGAGCCGGCATAACCCCTCGTTTAATTATAATTTAATGAAATATATAAAAATATAAATAATATGTAAGAGCCATTCCATACCATTTCGACCTGGGTGTGACTCTTCACATCTCGGATCGGGCCCGGAATTTGTTATATGGTTGAACTAATTCTCAAATGCACTCAGATTTTGTATTACATTTTTTTAAATTCTTTACAATTATTTATGATTTAAAAAATTAACTTATTGGCCGCCACAACTCAAATATCTGAAAAAATGCTCAGAAATTTTGTGTCGTGTATACATTTTTTTTTTAGATTTTAAGCCAGAGTACGCCGGCGTCTCCTTTCATTTTTTTTCTAACGAAAAAAAGACCGTGAAAAAAAATATAAGAAAAGATCAGTCGATTGTTGGTTATCGCTTGACCATTTTTATATAGAAATACTGCATTTTTGGAAATTTCTTGGATTTTTCCAGAGCTTTGTTTATACCTAAAGAAAATAAAGACTGTTCGGAAAAATCTGAAAAAAATTCCAAAAATGCATATGAAAATGGTCAAGCGATAACCCACAATCGACTGATTTTCTCTTGTAATTATTGTAATTATTGGTTTTTTTCTAAAAAAAAAAGAATAGAAGTGACGCGGTCCCACACCGTCTCAAAAACTGTACATTTTTAAAAATGTATATGACACAAGATTTTTCAGAATTTTTACAGATTTTTAAATGGTGGCGATCACTAACTTCATTCTTTTAATAAAAAATGATAAACAACTTTTTAAATCTAATAAAAAATCTGAATTGTTTTGAGAGTTACTTCACTCATACCAAAAAAATCTCTGGCTCGATCGAAGATCTGAAGGGTTACACCCAGCTCGAAGTGGTATGGAATGCCCCATAAATATATAAATAAGGTATAACCATAATAAATTATAGTTACATGTATTTAGTTAACAAAAAAAAGGTCTGATCGGAGTAAATGGAATAGCAAAGCGATTGCCACTCACGGGAGGAGTCATTCTGGGCTCCGTTCCAGCCACCGTACGGAAACGAATTGTAAACGAACGGGGGCTGATGCTGCAACGACTGTTGTGGCTGATTGTTGTGCTGAAGAGCGGACTGGGTCGGCGGTGGAGGTCCCGGCGGCAGCGGAGGCAAATCCGCGTCGTCGTCGAGAGGAATCGGAGTCCCCGGCACCGGAGGCTGCTGATGACCTTGTTGCTTGCCCTGGTTGTTCTGAGGCATTTGCTGTTGCTGCTGTTGCTGCTGCTGCTGTTGCTGTTGTTGTTGCTGGTGAGGTTGCTGAGGAGGCGGCTGTTGCTGCATCTGCTGTGGATTAAAAGCTTGTCCGTATCCAGGCATCACTCCTTGATGATAGTAAAACATTTGCTGCTGTGGACTGTACCCTGGTCCGTACATGTGCCTGAAATCAAAATCGTCGCGATTATTAAATAATACAATTTTATTATTTTTATTAATTAAAATAATTATAACAAAATAAAATTACATAATAATTATATAATACTATTATATTAAGACCTAGTCCGTGAATTTTTGTCCAAGACTGTGGCGTCGGACCAAATTCTTCGTTTCGAGTAATTTAGCAATTTGCTAGTCAACGGTTTAACGTTTGTTTTCTACTCCGAATAACGATTTTCTTTTTTAGCACACAAAGTGTGAAATATTTTCTAGTTTTTTTTTTCTTTGTACATAATGACAAAAGATTTACTAAGTTGTTAAAATGTAAAACCGGATTTTACGGTCTACTACTATGAATGAATAAATAAATAATTAGAATTATAATAAATAAAATTACAATAATTATTATTGTAAAACAAATAAAAATAAGAAATATATATATATTTTTTAAATATTTCGCGCTTCCTGCTCTTCTGTGGGATACAACATATCGAAATAAACGGCTCAATTCTACGTCGATATAAACATCAGCTTGTTCTATTTATACTCTCGAGTCGTCCGAGTCGACTCGAAATTCAGACCGGAAAACAATTATAAGTAGCCGAGAACTAGATATATTTATCATTGTGTTTCTTGTACCGTGAAAATTTGAAATGCGATTTGCGCGACACAGAACGAGAAATTTCTGCGAATGTAGCTTACGGAGCAAAAAAAAATTTTGGAGCAAGAAGTTATTTACGCGATGCAGAGATAACGTTCGAATTGTTAAATCGTACGGCGGAAATTTCTAGTTCCGAGAACACGAGCAAAGTACACTTTTGTTTTTCATTGTTCACATACAATGTGCTATTTACGATAGGATTATAAAAGAAAGTCCGTTTACCCGAGAAAGGTCCGACAAAGATGGGTATTAGGGAATTAGGTATTATCCCTTCGTATACCGTGAAAATTTGAAGCGAAGCTGTAAACTATGCGAAAAATTTACGTATATAGCTCTCGAAGCAAGAAATATTTTTTCGGAGCAAGTAATATTTTTTCGGAGCAAGTAATATTTTTTCGAAGCAAGAAATATTTTTTCGGAGCAAGAATAGTACATTATGCTACAAGGGAGGAAAATGCGTTTTTTGTGAAAAAGTGGCCATTTCCGCCCGCTTCGCGTTCGTAAAACCGCCATTTTCGCACCTTGTGATGAAAAATTACGTACATCCTTCGTGCGAAAGACTTTTTCTAACTCGTGTGATTACAGCACTCGCCTTCGGCTCGTGCTCCAAACTCACATTTGTTAGAAAAACGTTTTTCGCCCTCGTGCAGTAATGTACTATTTTTCCCGACTACGCTAAAAAGGGCCTATTTTGTGCATGCAACGGGGGTGGAAAGTGCCCGATTCTTGCCGGCCGGGCAAAAAAGTGATTTCAGCGGGCTACTAGGCGAATCATGTCGGCGAGCGCGTATTTCAAGATGGTACCGTTGCAGGCATAAAATACGGTCACGTTTGAGCATAGTCGGGAAAAAAATAGTATATGCCACACGGGAGGAGTGAATTTTCACCTCGTGTGAATTTCTGTACTCGCTTCGTTCGGACAGAAGACTTCACACTCGGTGAAAGAAACGCACTTTCCTCCCTTGTAGCATAACGTACTAATTTTTGGAGCAAAATATATTTTTTCGAAAGAAATATTTTTTCGGAGCAAAATATAATTTTTGTGAACAAAAAATATTTTTCCGAAAAAAATAATTATTTACACTATACAGATAACATCAAAATCACAGTTGCATTTTAGTCGTAAATTTCTGGTTTGGAAGAACACGAGCGAAGCGTATAATTATTGTTTGTTTTTAATTTTTCATCGTAGATAGGATGTACCAGGTATACCAGGTAAGATGCGCATTAGGGAATTAGCGAAAGGACCGTGAAAATTTGAAGCGGGCCCGTAAGCTATGCGCAAAATGTAGATAAATAACTTTTGGAGCAAGACATATTTTATCGGAGTAAATATATTTTTCGGAGCAAAACATATTTTTTCGCACAGAGAAAAAAAAATTCCGGAGCAAACAATTCTTTACTGTATATACAGATAAATAACATTCAAATCGAATTTAAAACGGAGCTGTAAGCTATGCGAAATACACCATAGCTTTTGGAGCAAAAAATATTTTTTCGGAGCAAACACTATATACACAACATCAAAATCAAACTCGCATTGTAGCCACAAAAAATTAGCCACACATTTCTGGTTTAAGAGGACACCAGCGAAGTGTATAATTTTTATTTCTTTAAAAAATTTTCATTACCGATATTATGTAGCAAGTACCACGATGTGATTGTATGGAGTAACGGGGATTAGAAAATAAGTTATATTTACCCGGGAAATGTCGGATACAGATGCATGTTACCCGGTGATGGGTATTGCCACGCCATATTCGTCATCGGATTGAGGCCGTGCTGTTGCTGAAATTGCTGTTGTGTCTGTTGGGAGGCCACAGCTTCACTTTCCGACATGCTTGACGGACGTGGTCCGTATTACAACGAAGCTTCCACCTACCCTCTGAGCCCCTTTGCTCCAGGCGTTCCCTTCAAAACTTATGCTCACAGAGGCGAAACGAATTCGGCACGTGCTGTACGATGATCCAGTTGACAAATTTTCACAAAGAGACGCATGTACGAACTTCCAAAATATCAATATTAGTGCGCGATATTATGTCACTGTAAGAAAAACGTTTCATAGCCATTCGTCAGCCATTACTGCGATATTCGCTTCGTGTCCGTTACTGTCCGTTACGCTCGGGCGCGTTCGGAGCAGCGCGCGAGAGTGGGGGATCCTTGCAGCTGATTCGCTGCGGTAAGCACCCATAAGCGCCAATAGCTGGTTAAGTGACCGCACGGTAAATTACTCGCCAATTGACCGAAGAAAAATCGGAACGCTAAAGTGTCGTAACGCTAAAGTGTCGATTGATGAAATTATCCACCATAATCTGCGAAGTTTTCATAGAACTTGCGAAATATCAATGTTGTTCCACGATATTATGTCCCTGTAAGAAAAACGGTTCATAGCCATTTGTCAGTCGTTACCGCGATATTCGCTTCACGTCCGTTACGCTCGGGCCCGTTCACAGCAACGCGCAGCTGATTGGCTGTGGTAAGCGCCAATGAGGTTAAGACGTTTTCTAGCATAACTGGTTAAATTCCCGCACGGTAATTCAACCAGTCATTTAACTGGCCAATTGTCCGATGACAAATTGGGACGCTAAAGTAAGCTCTATAAAGTTAGCCATACAACTGTAATTGAAAAATTTGCAATTAATACCATTCAATTGGTGGTCGTTCGGTAGTGATCGGTAGCCTAATTAAAACATTTGGTTCTCAATCCCTCAATTCCGATAATTAAACGATTGACCACCAAATGTTTAAATCAGCCTACCAATCACCACCAAACGACCACCAATCGAATGGTATTAATTGCAATTTTTTAAGTTAAAGTCGTACAGCTAACTTTATAGACTTCCCCATCTCTAACTTAATATCGACTCAAATAGACAAGCGCCATGAAAAGTAGCAATATTGGCGCAATATTTGCGACATGTGCAGTGCATGTTGCAATTATTGCGCCAATTGCTACTTTTCGTGGCGCTTGTCTATTTGGGGAAACACATCCCGAGATGTATTCCGTACGACAGATGGCTCGTGTACGCAGAGCACTTGCACTACCCATCCGCGTTTCTTGCTAATACATCGCGAGAACAATTGCAATTACTCCGCAGCGATAAAACCTCGAAGAGACAAACATATCGGGGTTCCTCGACCTCGCAGAGTAATCGCATCGTCGTCGATCGAACTGACGCATATTATCATTTTTAAAGGACGATGACGTTATCGGTAGTAAATAGACTAGGCGCGCGAATGGCATGACGGTGTAGCAGAAGAGAAACTGCTGTTGTGTGTTATGCGCCGTTGGGCAGTATGGCCGTCTGCTGCCCTTCGAAATCATTCCGGAGTTGAGGGAACGACTCGTCGGACTGCGGGACGATTAATCCTTTTTTTTTTTAATCCGTTCTCCGAGGCTGTCAATACGATCACGATAGTTCAGTCGATCGGGGAGTGAATGTCCGTCGAACGGTGACACGGCGCTGAGGCGTTATCGACAAGGTGCGTTACATCGGCGATCGACGAAAATTTTACCGACGACCTTTTACGGACGGCGAGCCTTAGGCGAGGGATAACATTTTTTTTCTTCGATTGCAGGACACGGTACCCTTGATTCTTTTATTGTCGGACGTTTTTTTGGATCACGGAAATAAATATTAAAAAAAACAACATGGTCGCCGCAGTATTTCCCGCCGTGAAATTGGGCATTCTGTTCGTCAAGCAGATAAGCAAACCGCTCGCTCAGGTGCTCGTCAGAAACGCGAAGAATCATCCTGTATTCAGGACCTACTTCATCATACCACCAGCGCAGTGTGAGTATCGCTCGAGCGCGTTCGCAAACATAACCTTGTCGAAGATTCGGCCACCACTTACCAACCGTCGGTAACATCGATTTATTTTATTTCGACAAATTCCTGCAATGGTTAAAAAGTATAAGATATCTCTATTGACGAACGAACGAAACATATTATTTACCTGATTCTCTTTAACAGCTGAAAAAAGCGTACTCTCGTTTGCATTGCAGAAAGTTGTCAACTCCCTTTACCAGATATGACAAATCTTTGGTTTTTTTAAATTTACCTTGTGTTACAACAAACATATCTTGTCAAATGAAACATTCAATTATTTTTCCGCGACGGATTTCCACCGTCTACAGCATTTTGTAACTATTAGCTATAATTGTCGAAAACTTAGTTTTTTTAACCCTCGGTAGCGACCTCTAACAATGGATTAATTTCGGGGACCCTTCGCACACCGCATTTTTATTTTATACCTCACGATAATACGGAGTGGCGCCCAGAAAATTCAAAAATGCTCAGTTTAAGGACCACCCTAGGAATGATACATTAAAAATCGTATTGGAAAGATAGAACATTCAAAAAAATTATGTCCTATACGAATTACACAGAAAATTGGTATAGGAGAATTCTGAAGACGGTAGAATTCAAAAAGCATAAAATAAAATAGAATAATAGAAGCATAAAATATAATAAATATGAAAAAAATGTTGTAACGAGAATTTACGTTTCAGTTTACCACTGGGCAGAGGTAAAGGCGAAGATGTACTTGATGAATCTGGGAAAGCCGGCGAAGGTGGCGAAGCTGAACGAGCAGATGGCCATAGAGCTGGGAGCGAATCTTATGGGCGAAGTGATAATATTCAGCGTAGCCGGAGGTTGCCTGTTGCTGGAGTACAGCAGGCAGCAGGCCAAGGAGACCAAGAAGGAGGAGGCCAGGCAAGCCCAGTTGCAGAAATTCCAGGACGACATTCAGGGATTGCACGTGACGACCGTCAGGCAGGAGGAGGAGATTGCCATGCTGCAAAGAGCGATAGACGAATTGGCGAAACGCTCGAAGCACAAAATACCGTCGTTGGAGAAGATGAAGAACGACCAGACTGCGAGAAAACGGAGCAGCGGCGAGAGCGATAGCGGCGCGGGAGGAAGAGAAAAATCTTCCGAGCCCGGCGACGGCGAAGCGAAGGAGGAACAGTCGTTGGTACGTCGAGCGATTGTTTACTTCGAGAACGACGTCATGGGGAATAATAAGCTCAGTTAATTTGGACTGCTGAAAAAAAGTAAGGCGAAGCTTGTAGCATCCGGACTGAATCTAGTAGAGCTGACGAGATGCCGTGCATGCGCGAAGGGAGTACGCGAAGTTTATAACGGAAACTGGGATAAACAGGGACAAAAATTCATGAAACTTCGTTCGCACTATGATTTGCACTGCCCCCGCGTTCGATACTCGTACGGATAGCTCTAGTCATTTTATTGTCTGCGTCGAAAGCCGTTCGGACTCGAGCGACTCGAACGGTTTTTCTTTTTCATTTTTCGTCATCATTGCGAAAAAAAAAACAAACGAACGAAAAAACCTTCGTAATGTCATCTTGTCGTTATCGTCGCACGAGCAACGCAAAACAACACGCCGACGCCGCACCCTGTACATAACTTATCTGCTTGACGCAGTTGTGTGATACATAACGAATGTTGATCATTATGATATTTAATATTAAACCAAACGAAAAACCGAACAATATGAGAAATATATTATAAATAATATATGAATCTGCGCATGCGTGGTTGTGTATTTATACGTATACAGTTTTGCTGGACACGTTTCCGATCTCCAATTAAGATTTATTACGTCTTTGAGCATTTTTTAAAGTGCGTGGATTCTGCAAAAAGAGCGTGAAAAAAAGCGAACAACATGGGAAATATATTACAAATAATATATAAATCTGCGCATGCGTGGTTGTGTATATTTATACGTATGTAGTTTCAATGGACTCGTTCACGACCTTCAATTAAGATTTATTTCAATTTTGAGCATTTTTTTGAGGAGTGTGAATTCTTGATTCTAAGTCGCAGAAAGCGATTTCTGAAAGTAATTAGAGTCGTCGTTGAGTAACTGGTAGTTTGAGTGAAATCGGCGGGAATACGATCTTTGGCACCGAAGTGGTAAGACCACGTGACTCGCGGACCCTGAGGCGCTCTTACACGGCGCTGAGGCGTTATCGAAAAGGTGCGTTATCGCCTATCGCGAAAATCATATCGACTAACTTCCGGACGGCGAGCCGACCCAAGGCCGCGCTCGTTCCGAAGTTCTGACGAATAAAATGTTTGCCTGGTTTGTTTGCAGGATACGGAACCCTTGATTATTACACTGGGGGAAGTTTTTCTGGATCAAGATTAAACAGGAAAAAAAAAACAACATGGTTGCCGCGGTATTTCCTGCTCGGAGATCGGGCATTCTGTTCGGCAAAAAGACAAGGAAACAACTTGCCCAAGCGCTCATCAGAAATGCAAAGAATCATCTTGTTTTAAGGTCCTACTTCATCGTACCATCAGCACATTGTAAGTATAGTGTTTTACGCGTGTAATTGTCGCACAATTAACGCGACAACGCCGCACCCTGTACATAATAACTTATCTGCTTGACGCAGTTGTATGATACATGACGAATGTTGATCATTATGATATTTAAGATTAAAAAAACCGAACAATATAGGAAATATATTACAAATATATAAATCTGCGCATGCGCGGGTGTGCATACATATACAGTTTCGGTGGACTCGTTCCTGATCTTCAATTGAGATTTATTCCTTCTTTGAGCATTTTTTGCAAGGCGTGAATTCTCGATTCCAAGTTGCCGAAATCGATTTCTGAAAACAATTACGGTCGTCGTTGAGTGACGGGGAGTTTTTTTTTTTTTTTTTAGTGAAATCGAGGACAGTACGACCTTTGGCACCGAAGTGGTAAGACCTCGTGACCCGAGGACGCGGGGAGTCTCGCGACCTCAGCGATTCGACGGAGCTGCCTGTATACATTTTTCTAATTATAATCGAGATGAGACCGTTCTATTCAACTTTTTCTCTTTGACTTTTGAGGATACGTCACGCGTACGTTCCCAGACAAAAGTGAAATTCTGTGAGAATTTAAACACTTCTTAATGGTATAAGAAAGATCAACTATTAAAGGTGCCAAAAACATAAATTTTGCATAACAATAATGTCAAAAAGTTATTCACAAATTGCTAAAAATAAATAAATTATTCAACAAATAATCAGTAAACCAATTTTTCCCTTTTAAATGAATTCGTTGGTTTTCTAGAATCCACATGAATTATTTCAGAATGTTCTTACATTTTTGCTTTTGCCGTTTTTGATTTTTTTTTTAACGCCGCAACTACGGAACTGTTGACGCAATATTCTCGAAACTTTTTGTGTGTACTGTGGAATCGTGATACGAAAGCATATCCGAAATTCGTGCCTCCACATAGTTTTTTTTTAATTTTCGAAAAAAGAATTTCGAAGTATAAGAAAATTCTGAAACAATTCATACGAATTCTAAAAAATCAAGCAACTCATTTAAAATGCGAAAATGAAATGATTTCTGTTTTTTGTTCACAAAAATTAATTGTTTAAATAATTTGTTAATAACTTTTTGGCAGTATTACTACGCAAAATCAAAGGTCTTGACATAATTGATACGGCTGTTTTTTTCAGATTTTAGGCAAACCCCTTCGGGGAATTTTTTATCGAATTAAATGTTTGGTTGGGAACGTATGTGCGATGCATCCTCAAAATAATTATTTTCAAGGTGAATCCCAAGGATTATCCGAAAACCTAAGTTTCGGGATAAATCACCTGGCGACAGACTGGACGCTTTAAACCGTCCCGACGCGGAGGACGATCGACTTCTCGCTCTCCGTCCCGGAGGTTTCCGGCTCTGCGAGGATCGCCGCGGTGGTGGAGTTCGTCGTCTCACAGCTGAGTTGCCGTCACCGGGTTTCCGGCTCGCCGTTTCCGTCAGCTGACGAACCCTCAAAGAGAGACTGGCGTTCTCGATTCGAAGTTTTTGAATCTGCGCTCGAAACGAGACCCTCTCTTTGGCCACGTTGTTCTCCAGCGTTTTGATAGCGCTGAACAATCGTCTCGCTCCCTTGTCTGGAATTTTCGTACGATCTGGCATGAAGATTTAACGTATCGGATGCTCCGACCAGTTAGCGAGACCAACCACAGCTCGCCAATTTCCGGTTTTCCTCGATCAGCTGTTTGTTCGCGACGGTCAGCTGTTCCACGCGTTTCTGCAGATCCTTGTTGACTCCGGTGGTTCGCAATCGCTCGATCTCCGCGCTGAGCCTCCTGACGGTAGCTTGCAGAACCGCCGGATCCGGAAGTCCGCAGTACTCCAATGGCAATGGATAATGGATTCTTAAGGACGTTTCTTACGTTGGAAATTAATTTACAGATTGTCGTCGATTTCTTTTGTCTTTAACATGATCTCGACTTCCCGCCGATACCGGAAGTTGCGTACAAGATACTATCAAACCTTAGTTCGACCTTATCTCACCGAATCCTCGAACAGAGCCTACCTGTCGAATTCTACAGTGTAGGTCAGTATAAGGTATCTTCGATTACTCCCCTTGCCGCTAATCGACGATCCGGTGGTAACTTCCGATCTGCGTGTCCGCAACATTTCCAGATCGTCGAAGGTCAGGAGATCGAGGCTGACGCAGTCGCTCGTCTGTTGAATGAACAGCTGTTCATGATCCACAGCATACATTTTGCTACCTACACCGGTTGCAAATCCCATTACCTTAAGCAACCCCGACTGCAGCATAGCGACGAACACATCGAATTGCTTGTAATTTCCGGTTTTGTGCGTTAAATTTTCGATATCTACGAAACAGTTTAACGATGTAGAGAATTCCTGCTGTAACTTTCAGACGATATACAGCGGGGTCAAGTAACTGGGTCTCTGTGGCAACGAGGGGGTTTCCATTCTCCCCTCCCCTTTCATTCGCTCCAGACTCTCGCCCACATTTATCACGAGAATAGCAAACTACTCCTCCGAGCTGGCCAGTACTTAAAGTACACGAGTATTTATTTGGTATTTAAAGTACGTACTTAAAATACCAAAGTACTTTTCGGTACTTTAAATACTTTTACTAAGTACTAAGATCAAAGTACTTGTACAATTATGTTCCTCAGTACGTTTGGATCAATGTTCAAATTTGGAATGCAGAATATAAAAAGGTGCAAAGTAATTTGCACATGAATTTTTAATTTATAAAAATTTTGCGCATATCTTCCTCACAGAGGAGGTTATGCTCATAATTGTACTAAATGAAGCCATGTGCCAATTATTTTGCACCTTTTTTCGTGACATAAAAAAATTTCTATACCTCATAAAATTGAAACCGTCAAAATTTACCGCAAAGTTTTTTGTACGAAATCGAAAACTGAAATTTGCAGATTTCGTCGTTTTGAGGTAATTTTTCATGTATTCTTCACCGCTGATTACAAAACCGTAACTAATTTTACTCGTAGCGTGATATTTGATTCAGAAACTCGTGTCACAAGTAAACAAAAACAACTAATTTATCAAAGAATGAAAAATTGTTAAAATCCCATAAACCTTAAAGGGTTACAAAATTTACGCAAGCTAGAGGTACGAAGAACATTTTTCATTTTGTTTCGCACTCGAAACACGTCCAAATGTGATGACGAAGAAAAACGTGGTTAAGAAGAAACAGTACTTTGTACTTTATAAAAGTACTTTAAGTACCGGAATTACTTTGTACTTTAAGTACTCGCTGGACTTAGTCCTTAGTACTTCAAGTAATTTTCGGTACTTTGCCCAGCTCTGCTACGCCTCAGACCGACGATGACGTATGCCCGATTTACACGAGGCAATGAAACCTCGCCAAACTAACATGCCGTGTCGTAAGACGACTGCCAGTTCTCCGAAGTGTATCTGTCGGTTACGGACAGCTCGAGACTCCGTTGAGATCCTCCCCGGAGCGCAGTGACTCTCATCTTCGTGACGTACTCTCGTCCACCCTTGAATGCGTACGTGGTCACGAGATTCGGGCCGGAGTCGTTCATCGCTCTCCCACGGGGCGATCGCGAGTCTGCCGGATCGGGAGGCTTTGTTGTTTTTATTTTGTCGTTAAGTTTAATTTTATTTAGCGACGAAGGACTTTGGGCGTAAATATAACAAGGCTTGTCGCGTAAGCGGCAAAAAAAAAAATCGACGAGCGACTGAAGAGCCTTTCGACGACGACGTCGACGGCTGCCGCGGAGAGGGAGACGTGGAAGAGAAAATATTTTATATATACAAAAAAATTGAATGACATCAACGAGTGGTCGGTGACGTGTGGCTGATGCGTGGCTGTCAGTCGAGCTAGTGGCAAGATCGGGAACGGAGCTGCGATGGATGCGACTTACGCTGACCAGGAGAGGTAATCGAAGAAACTTGGAGTGGGTAGAATGTGGTCGTTGTTCTCCAGAGATCCAACCAAAGACTTTCCCTACGAGATCGGGGAAGTTGTCGAGTGCGCCGACAATAAAAGCATTTGGAGCCTCTACAGAGCTAAAAAAAAGGTAATTTTTTTAACCCTAAAAAAAAGTGTTAAGAGACAAAAAAAATCTTAATTTTCGACGTAAATTTTATGGTTGTCGTCTAGGGTACAGCGGGCGGCGAGGATGTCTCAGTCTTCGTCTTCGACGTCAAAAACGGCGGCGAGTGCCAGCTGGAAATTGCGCGTAGCACTGTCAAGAGGCTCAAGACGCTGCGTCATCCGAGCATCCTCACCTACATTGACAGTCTCGAGGTAAATATTTTTTTTGCGATGCGGAACATCGGTTTGTTGTTTGATTGTCGAAATTTTTTTTTTGTTCCCTCTAACAGACGGACAAGGTTATCTATCTGGCGACGGAGAGAGTCGAACCCCTCCAGAATCGACTTTCCAGAAAGGCCGACGTAGGCGAGGGTATAAAGAAGGAATTGTACTTCTCCTGGGGCATTTTTCAAATAACCGTGAGTCGCTATACCCGACGTCTTTTAGACAGAGCTGGGCTGTTAGTTGTTCGGTGATTCGAGTACGTACCTGAAGTTTACGAGTACTTTTTAGTACTTCGAGTACTTTTTTAAAAGAATTTCAAGTACTTTTTCTTACGATTTTAAGAATTTTTTTTTTTTACAATTTTATGTATTTTTTTTACGACTTCAAGTATCAAGTACAAATACTTTTTGAGTACACGCTCGCATTACAGATACTCGAGGAGTGACATCCTGTTTATATTAATATATGATTATCTGCGTAAACCTTTCAATAAGTATAATTATATTGAGCATTTTTTTTTATTTTTTCCTAAAAAAAAGAGAATGCCCGCTTTTCGTTTTGTTTGTTTGTTTGAAATTTAATGTTATATTAAACTTTCTTTTAGATTTTTTTAAATGAAAAAAGAAGAATGTATTAAAAAATAGCCTCAAAAAGACGAATTACGAGAATTTCGGTTAGCGATTTTTTACAATAAATTTTGTCGCAAATGTTGACCTTAAAAATGTTACGAAATGTAAATTCATGTTGTATGTACATTTCTTAATGTTACGAAAAAAAGGTGCAAGGTAATTGGTACGTGGCCTCCTCATTTACTACAATTTTGCGCATAGCTTACTCTGTGAGGAAGCCAAAATCGAACAACGAAGTTTCTCGTAGAGAAAGCTATCCGCAAAATTGTAATGAATGCAATTTTTTTTAAAGCCAAGATAACGCTTAATTCTAGGATCCGAATCGCGAAAAGTACTCGAGACATACTTCGCGTACAAAAAGTACTTGATACTTCAAGTACTTGTGACACTTTGTCTTTTGTACTTGAAGTGTTTTTAGATCTTTTGCTCAGCTCTGCATTTACCTCTTCCGAGGAATAACTCGTAAAATTCATGTGCCTGAATATTTTTGTTGCAGAGAGCTCTCAGTTTTCTAAATAACGACGGCAATCTACGTCACAACAACGTCAATTTGTACTCCGTATACGTCAACGAGGAGAGCGGCGAATGGAAACTCGGCAGCGTGGAGTACATGACTGCCGTCGATGCGCTTTACACGTCTTTGCCTCACAGTCTACAGACTTACTGTCCGCCCGAAGCCAAGGAAAATTCAAAACCAGCCACCAAATGGTAAAATAATAACGACTTTTCGACAGTCAATTAAAACTCTGGAAAATATATTAAGAAATGTTGAGCATGTTATTTTTTTTCACTCGAAAAAGTTCACACTGATGAATTATATAGGGAGAATTAGTATATCAGTACAGTACCAAAATTTTCAAATTATAAAAATATAATAAAATGTATATATTATATATAATCATATTAATATTTTTATAAATCGAAAATTTTAGCTTATCGTTTGTAACTCGGCTAAGTGCTCCGACTTTCTCAATTTCCTAATATGGTGATTAAAAAAAAATGCCTGTAGACTCACGAAAGTCGCGTTCAAAGTCTGTATGATAAGTATAAGCTTATAAGCTTATACGATAAGTTTATGTGGTAAGTTATTTACGAAGAAACGTCGGAACGTTTAGGTTTTAAATAAGAAACTGATGAGTAAATGATAAACAGTTCGATCGACATGTGGGGTCTCGGATGTCTAATTTGGGAGTCGTACAACGGACCTCTCGGACAGCGAGCCAATCTGAAAAGTGTCGAGCAGGTGAGTTACTTTGTCGAAAAAAAAAATGTCCAGAAATCGAATCACATTTGATTAATCACGATCGATGTTTGTCTCAGATACCGAAGCAACTGTTAGCGGTCTATCGGGAGTTGACTGGTTCGAACGCCGACGGCCGGCCGAATCCCGCCGACGTTATAGCCCGATGTCGAAGCAACGGAGGTTTCTTCAAGAACGACCTCGTCGACGCTCTTCTCTTCCTCGAGGAGATACAGATGAAGGAGCGCGGCGACAAAGGTCGATTTTTCGCCCAATTGGCGAATCAGCTCGACAGCTTTCCGGACGGTGTCGGGAGGTACAAAATCTTGCCGCAATTGATGGCGGCGTTCGAGTTCGGAGATGCCGGAAGCGCGGTTTTGCCGCCACTGTTGCAGCTCGGACGACAATTGCCCGATGCCGAGTATCAGCGAAGAGTCGTGCCGTGCGTCGTCAAATTATTCGCCTCGAACGACAGGGCAACGAGATTGCGACTCTTGCAGCAACTGGACAGATTCGTCAGTCACTTGCAGCCTGCGACTATAAACGATGCTATTTTTCCACAGGTGCACAATTCGATCATTTTTCAACTCCTTCGCGTTATAATACTTTGCGATACGAGGGCGGTAATGCGAACATTATACGCATGATGTGAAGCGCGGCGAGTGCGACCCACGACACAGTCTTAGTATACCCTAACACTTTTATTAACCGAAAACCGACCGAAAACCGATCGTCAGAAATGGACGTTTTACCGACTGTCATTTGGATCAACCGATCGGCTTTTTGTGACCTCAGTAACCTTGACCGCAAGCTCTCGGAGCTGTCAGCCGGTTTACGCTTGACCGACCGCAAACCGGCCATAAAACGACCGTTCACGATTACGTTGGTCATTTTATGGTCGGTTGAAAAAGTAAATTTGAGTGCGAGAAAGTAAAATCGGGCGGATTGATGTGTATTGACAGTACGTCTTGCTGTAAAACGCCACGTACATCCCTGTCAGCAGGCACGAGAAGTAGAACTTCTCATGCGTGCGTTTCAAAAAATAATCTTGTTGAAAAAAACGATAGAAATTTTCGCTTTGCAGGTGGCTCGGGGTTTCCTCGACACGAATCCTGCTGTACGTGAGCAAACGATAAAATCGGTCGTTCATTTAGCGCCCAAGCTGGATTACAATAATCTAAACGTCGAGACACTCAAGTACTTCGCAAGACTGCAGTCGAAGGACGAGCAGGGCGGAATTCGAACGAATACAACCGTTTGTCTGGGAAAGATTGCTCAACACCTTCATCCGCAAATCAGGCAAAAAGTGTGTGTGTAAAACAAATCGAGGATGAAAAATGTTCTCATGTAGAGATGTGCAGTGACCGTTTCTGACCGTCAGTTTGCAACTATATAGAGACTTTTTCTGACCGTCACAGTACATCTCACAGACATGAGAATCTCGACAAAAAGTTGTCTGTTAACTTATTATTACTTCGATGTGTCAGGTGCTGATCGGCGCGTTTATTCGCGGCACTCGAGATCCCTTTCCACCGGCGAGAAGCGCCAGTGTGTCCGCCCTCGCGATAACTCAACAGTACTTTTTGCTCCAAGAAGTAGCCAATCGAATATTGCCGTCTCTGTGTCCTCTGACGACGGATTCCGACAAGGGAGTCAGGGACAATGCCTTTCGAACGATACGAGGATTTTTGTCGAAACTCGAGAGAGTCTCGGAAGATCCCGGATTGAGAGAATCCATGGGTAAAGATGATAAAAAAATAAATAAAAAAATTCCAAGCAGCTTCATTACGATTATTCAGAGTTTGAATATTAATCATTATCGTTACAATTCAATTTTTTTTTCTCCGCAGAGGCTGACGTAAATACCGCGACGCCGAGTCTGAGCAACGCGGCAGCGACATGGGCCGGCTGGGCGGTTACGACGATGACTGCAAAGTTCTATCGAAGCCAATCGGATACTCCAAAGTCTTCCAATCCTCACAATACGTCACGCATTTTACTCAACAAGCCCGCGTCGCTGGGTGCGTAAAGTTACCGTAATTATTCCGATGGGACATGAAATCGCAGAACAGTGGAATTATATTTTTATTATTATTATTCTTGTGAATAGAACAAGCGAGCAGTTCGCAAAGCAGTGCGAGTACGACGGCGACGACGAGCAGCGCAACAAGCATGACCTCCTTGGATCACGATCACGATCATGATTCTCATACGGCCAACACGCACTCCGATTGCGACTGGGACTGGGACGCCGACAATTGGGGCGACATGGAGCAGCAACCGTCCGCACCTCCGACTACGACGACGAGCACCGTAACTCCGTCTTCGAATTCGCCTAAAGCGAACGATCACTGGACCAGTTTGGAAGAAGAACCGGTGGGAAAATTAATTATTTTTGTTTTCTCATAGCAGGCATTCTTTATCAACGGGGCCACTTTTTTCGGCCGACCTCTCAGATGTTTTTTAAAATTTGCCAATTCGTAGTACTATTTGAGAGGTGCGCCTGTGATTTTTTTAGATTTTTAAAGTGCACCCTTCAGGATTTACGTTTTTTTTAAATATCCGTATATCTCAAAAAATATTGGTCACTCAAAAAATTTATTACAATTTTGCGCACAGCTTCCTCTATGCGGAAGCCAAAATCAATCAAAGGACTTTCTCATAGAGAAAGCTCGTGCGCAAAATTGTAATAAATGAGGAGGTCATATGCGAATTACTTTGCACCTTTTTTCGGATTGTCTTTTTTTCATTGGTCTGTTAAAAAATACGAAGTGTTCTTTCTTGGCAGGAAGAAGAAGCTGCCGAAGAGAAGAACGAAGTCTCCGAGGCCGGCTGGGAAGACTCCGAGTTTCAGGTTCTCGACGACTTTCACGCGATCGAACAATCAGGTAAACAGCGTGACAGAAAATTTTTTAATCTTGTACATATTTTTTACCTCGTTAAACTAAACGGACAAAAAATTTCAGCGAATGTCTCTGGAGTATCGGGAGGCGTGAATAAATTTGAGGAGGCGAGAAGAAAACGGGAGGAGCGTAAATTGGCGCGACAGCGACAGATGGAAGCGAAGAGAGCAGCGAAACTGCCGTCGACCGCTCCCGCTAAAAAAGTATAATTTCTACGACTCAATGCCACTAAACGACAAGTTATTATACAAATGTACTATACATACGGATATTATTGATATTAGAAATTGACTCGCAAGAAATAAAACATTTCGCATGTATCGAATAATTAAAAATGTTCATTTTATTGGTTATTTTAGATGAAAATATTTTCCGGCAGCGCAATATCGTCCGGTGCGGCTTTCATTTGTTATCCAGATCTTCATTTCGGAGGTTGCATTACAGATATTCATGGAACTATGTATTTTATCGTTCAAACAACGATAGTTTGTCGCAGTTCAGTTCTTAGCAACTAAAGGAATTGATATTTTTCAAAAAATTCATACCGACTAAAGGAATCGACATCGATGCGTGACGGTAGTGAATTTAACGCGCAAGGTAAATCACAGGCGTTCAATATTTCGGTAGAAATTATTGTTTTGTTTTGTTTTTTGGTTCAGGAATGTATACATACGATATTATCGATATTATAAATTGACTCGCAAGAAGTAAAACATTTCGCATATGTATCGAATAATAAAAAAATTTCATTTTATTCGTTATTTCAGATGAAAATATCTTCCGGAAGCGCAATTTCGTCTGGTGCGGTTTCTATTTGTCATCCAGATCCACATTTTCATTCCGGAGCTTGCATTACAGATATTCATTTAACTATGTATCTTATCGTTCAAACAACGATAGCTTGTCGCAGATCAATTCTACTTTTCCGTTCGACGACTCTAGTGGCACATTCGTTGGCGGCAAAAATTCTTAACGACTAAAGGACTCGATATTGTTTCCCGCATCAGCCTCGCACGATGTTTGACGGTGGTGAATTTTGCGCGCAAGGTAGGTCACAGGCGTTTACTATTTCGGCAGGAATTATTATTTTTTTGTTTTTTTTTTTTTTTTTTCAGGAATAAACGGAGTGTCTCTTACGTCGTCTGAGGGTGGCGCGCGCGAGCGTCACACGCTACTTGCGTCACAAACGCGATTGTTCGACGGAACTTTCGAATCGTATGTTCATACTGTTAGCATTGCCGGGCTCGCGCTGATAACCGAGACTTTCGTAGAACGGTATTAGACGATCTCTGCAATCGAGCGATAATTTGTAGCAGTGCAGACGCCTCGCCAATTGAGATATCGTCGTGACGAGCAGTTTTCCCAGCTGTTTGCCTCGGTAGTCGCTGTTCACGACAACGTCCTCCAAACGACCTCTCTGCGAAAATGAAAGGCTCGTTATATAAATTTTTCGTTAAAACCGGACGGTCGAAGCGTCCGCCCCGATCCGGACGAAACGCAAAGAATTTTCTCTCACCAGACCACAATTGTGAATGAATTTTTGCTCCACGACCAAAGTCGCGCTGCCGATTACTTTTCCGCTGTCGAGATCCTCGACTATCACCACGTAGTAGCCGTCCGCGTGCTTCATCTTCGAAAAACGATCTGCAAACAAAAAAATTAAATTTATTATCCTGTTTAGGTACTTAAAGAAATTATAATTTAGTTAAATACCTAATTTTTTTTAATTAAATTACAAACTATATAAATTAGATTAGATTTAAATTTAAAAAAAATATAAATGTGTGGCAGTGAAATTACTGAGGTACTGGTCCTTGCTGACATTGCCCACTTCGGTCAACTGGCTCAGGAGCTGAACGAATCCTGCAGAATCAAAAAAATTAACAAATCGAGTTTAAAAAAAAGTATATTAATGCATTTGCAGTACACACCTTTGTCATAGTCTGTGGATCTCAGAGGTCGAACCAGCAGTCCGTTCTCGTGTCTCTGATTGGGCAATCGATCGAGCAAGCTTGCACTGAACAAGTCCGAATCTTCGTCCATTGCGCGTTCCTTTTGGGTCGAAAAAAAAAAAATTAAAATTGCGATTTTTGTGTTACGAGTAAATTTTTGTTTGTGTTCCGACGCGAGAATCGTCTGTCAAAAAAACCACGTGGCTATAATATAGGTACGCTAGGTTTCTGCTAAAAATGTTATCGCACAAATTCATCGACGATTTGTCGTGAGGGCAGGTGGACAAATTAACGTTTACATAATGAGCGTGTACTTATCGAGCGTCCGCGTACTCACCGCATTAGATTCACCCATGTTCGCACCGGACCGCGCTCGAGCGAACGGCCGAACCAGATGAGAGAATAAAACTTTTTGTTTCTATTTAGTGGAGCGGAGTAGTGATCGAACTCCCACCACGGGCATTCCGGAATTCCATCGTCGTGGCATTTCACGAACGACAGGACACTTTCACAGTCGCGCCTCGGGCTATCGGGGAGAGACTCGGCCGTCGCACTATCTACCGGTTTTTAATTGATTACGATCATAAACGTCATTGTGTGTCGAAAAAATATAGAGGATGTTCACGGTCACGCACACGAGCACGATGTATTCGTGTGTTGCGATCCGGAGCTAGACAAAGGGACATGACGGAGTAGAGGAGAGATAAAGAAAGAAACAAAACTCACAAACAGTCGTGCTTGTTGTGTCTGGTTTATTCTCTGCACGAGAAATTGTAGATATCTTACGTCCATAATTTCTGTCAGGGACATGAGAAAGCATAAATAATGTGGGGTTTATTCATCGACGCTGAAACTACGATGATGTGGGAATCTAGCGTGTTCAGGCTGGTACAGATTGTTGCGGGGATGTTGGCGAATTCAAAAAGCCCACGTTCCGGCTACGAACGCGCCACGGCAGCACCATCGCCCGATAGGAAATTTTAGTTATGTTCCGTCCATAATCCCTGTCAGGGACACTAGTAGAGATGTAAAGATACTGTACATGACCGCTTTGAACATTACCACATTGTTAATAAAATCATACGGTCTCATAGGGATTTAAAATATCACCAACACATGGTGAATTTTCAAGAAATGTTACGGTAATGTCGCCAAAAAGAAAAGTGTTATTGGTAATTTCACAACTATAAAGGTGGAGTCTACCATGTTCCAACATCAGGTAATTACATATTTATATAGATAGATTTTGTGTAACTCATGCGTGAAAAGCGCTACTTTCCGTGCCTGCCGAGAGTGGCGTAGGCGGCGCTTTGCAGCCATGAGTTTACCCAGGTAGCACAAAAAAATTAGTTATCAGAAAGTGATCTAAATGGGTTACATATGTCCGTCCGGATGGTAACTATAAGCTATCCTACGTCCAAATGTTAACTTTTTGGATGGGAGGTAACTTTTGGATATCGTCCAGACGGACATATGTAACCCATTTACATCACTTTCTGATAACTAATTTTTTTGTGCTACCTGCGTAATAATTTCCCGGCGCATGCGCAGATCGGCTCCTTCGCGTGCGATTTAATTTTACGCATGCGCAGTCAGCAGGCACTGAGTAGCGCTTCTCCTGCATTCGTTACATAAAATAGTATGCGATACTTGTACGTAAAAGCGGACTCCCGACGGCGGTTGTGAAGTGGCTGCACTCGCCTTCTCTCGCGCTACAACAGCACTCGGCTGCATCTCGTGCCGTTGTAGCTCTCGATCCGGCTCGTGCAGCCACTTCCCAACCTTCGCTGAAAGTCCACTTTTACGAACTAGTATCGCAATATACTGTTATGCGTTTTGACGGTAAATTTACCTATCTTTTTATGATCGGTATGGGTAAGTGGTTTTTTTTTTATAAATTGACGCTTACCCAAAATGAATGTCACGGTACATCTCTCTTAGCGATCCCTCCGGCATTCCAAGCAGACTGTAGGAACGTTGGTTGTAATTAATTTCTTCTAGCATCGCATGAACATGCATATTGTGTATTTTTCTTTTCCGTGTCAGGACGTCGATATAACAATTAACGTTCTCGCACGTTATTTTCTCATTTATGTTTTTATTGACTCTCTGGTTCTGCATTATTATTATATATATTACAAACTTGCAATCGGAAGAATCTGTGTAGGATCGTGAGATGCGCTCAATTTACGTAGACGATCGCACGCGCTCCATCGAATAGATGAAGTTCGTCGTATGATCTGATTTGCGATAAAGTTTGATTTTTCTTATTCTTTCTTTTTTTCAAACAAGTGGAAATTCGCACCGGTCAATATGTTAGCCCTCTTTATCTACCGCGCAGTAACAAAAAGTTTTCTACATTTAACAAACATTTGTCGTTTACAAAGCCACCGCAATTATTTTTCTCGTTAATATATATATATATATATATACATATATTTTTTTAAAAGGCAAATTCACTTTTTTACCTTAAAAAATTGTTAAATTAACGAGAAAATAACCGCAGATGCTCGTGCCCAAGAACCGTTTATCAATTGTACAAACTTTTTTTTAACCGTGCAGCATTAATCTTAATCTCTTCGTGACTTATATCCAATCTCAATATCTTCATCATCTTCGAATTTCGCACGATTCCAGGACACTGAAAACCACCCAAAGTCGTCGCTCCATTACATTCCAGCTAACACACACGTTTCGCATCACATTTCGTTCATTTATTCGAGACATTCTTCGTTATTTTTTTTTAGCATAAAAATAATTGTTATGGTATTTCACAAAAATATATAGAGGTACAGATATCGGTAAATGGCTTTTTCGATGAATACTGTAGTACATTTGACGGTTTCATCAAGTTCTTTTTCTCTGTTTTTTTTTTTTGTGTTAAACAGGACGGTGATTTTCCAACCATTGCAATTCCACACGCAATTTTTATTATTTTTTTTTCCTTTTTAATTATCCCGCCGTTGTAAATGCTCAATGGTATATATTCTCGTTCCACGAGTACCGATCGATACGTCGACATTTTTTGTTTGGTGGAAATACACCGCGTTTAGGTACACGAGTACAGGTAACGTGGCATGAGAAATATGCGCTCGATACAAAGTATATATTTTTTATCTATTGTACTTTTCTTTAAATATATATATGAATATAATATTACATGTATATTTTTACGTTTTCAGTATCGCTTTGAATTATGTATAAAAAATTAGTTTTCATTCATTGGCATTCGTGTTGTCGCATGGCCGAGAAACTCCGACGGAAAAAAAAAATGACAAATATTTTCGCGTCTGAGATTCGTGACAATGTGGGTGTGTGTGTGTGTTTTTGTGTGTTTAATATAGAATTATAATCTACGAGTAATAATACAGGTAATATAGTCGGCGTGCAACGGTTTATCGCGATAAACGATTGGCTTTAGAGGGCGTACATTCTTGAAGATCTTTTTTTTTTTTTGCTGCATGAGCGTCAAAAATTTTGCGTTCGTTCGAAGGAACAAAAGTTATGTATTCGGTATTAACAATTTTACAACCAGAATCCTGGGACGGTGCACCCCTCGCATCCTCGACTCGCGTACACACTTTTCTCAACCCTTGAAAATTTCATAAATTATATGTTGAATTTTTGTAGTTTTTTTTTTTTTTTGGTCCTCATTGCCGCTACTCAATACTCTGAGCTACAGTACGATTTAATATCTATATAGACATTCGACAAACTCAGAAACGGACACGCGTGTCATCCGCAGACCTCTCTAGAGTCCAATTTCATTTTTACTTTTCATTTTTTTTTCCCGATCCAAATTCCGAAACGGAAGTGAATCTCGCTCGATTTAATTTGGCACGGTCGACGCGACGTTCCTCGATCGATAGGATTAAATTGGACGTGAATTAATGTATACTGTGTAGGCGGTATGATTTGAATCGATTTCGTTGAATACTAACAATACTACTTATATTATATATACATTAATGCTAGTTTCCAAATGTTTCGTCGAATTTCATGGTTTTCATTTTTTTTTTGTTTCAAATGTTTTCTTCTTAGTTTTTTCAAATTTCATACAATCATTGGAGCCTCCTTCCAGCTAATTTATAATTCGTTCGTTTGCGTTCGGGTCCGCGTCGTATCCTATCACAGTCCAGCAGCTTTACACCCGGCCTCGAGCGATCGTTGAATGAAAGTTCAGAAATGATTATTTTTTTTTATTTTTTTATTAATTCGAAAAATCATTTTCCACGAATCTTCATGAAACGTTCGATCGTCTCCGTGTAAACGTTTCATTATTTCTCTCTCGTTCGAAACACTCTCGGTTGTTCGACACACGTGCACAATCGACAAAATATTGATTGGATCACCGATCAGGTGTGCCCTTTCAATTATCTCGAAACGCGCACTCGTTTTGACTATTTCTTAACTCCACAATTCCTTAGGCTTTCCTCGAACGTCAATAATCTACCAAGCATTTCTAAATGATAATCAGAAAAGTGGTCCGGAGAGATATGAATATCAAACGAGACTTCTTCTAAGGGTGTCCTAACGGAAAATAACACGAATCTTCGATCAACTTCGTGAAATCGTTATTCAGTTGAGTTATTTTGGAAACCAAATTTTCTCGGACAAACAAGGGACTGTTAGAATTCAGCTTTTTTTTGCCGTCTGACTCAAAGTGCAAAATCCTTATCCTTTAATAATCGATTGATCCAATCATCGATCGACCCAATAGTCGATCGATTCAATAATCGATTGATCCAATCATCGATCGATCCAATAGTCGATCGATCCAACAGTCGATCGATCCAATAATCGATCGATCCAATAATCGATCGCTCCAATAATCGGTCGATCCAATAATCGATCGACCGAATAATCGATCGCTCCGATAATCGGTCGATCCGATAATTGGTCGATCCGATAATCGATCGATCCGATAATCAATCGATCCAATAATCGAACCCCCGTCAGCCTCTCTCCATCCCTCCGCCAATCCGTGATACGTATAACACCAGCTTTAAAAGGAGGTCTTACAAGGATCTCAGAAAGCATTTCGGTGCCGAAGAGCAGCTGTTTTCTTATTCATTTCCCGCTCTGACGCCCACACCCGCCGCTCCTTCAATTTCGGCCGCGGTGTCGAACGTGGAAGTGTAGCTCTAAATGATAATCCGAAAAGCGGTCCAGAGGAAAATGAATATCAAACGAGACTTCTTCTACAGATCTCTGAACGTAAGTTAACACGCATCACCTATCAACTTCACGAAATCGTTACTCAGTCGAGCCGTTTTTGTGTAAACAAAAGTATTCGAAGAAACAAGAGTTTGAAAGATTCCAGAATGTTTTCTTTTTTTGGCAGTCTGACTCGAAGTGTTAAAGCCTTATCCTCCAAGAATCGAACGATCCAATAATCGAACCCTCGCAGGATTCTCTCCATTCCTCCACCAGTCCGTGTTACGTGTAACACGAGCTCTGAGACTTCGTCTCAAGAGGATCTCAGAAAGCATATCAGTGCCAGAGAACAGGTATTTATCCGTTCATACTCTGACCCCCACGCCCGCCGCTCCTTTGATTTCGGCCGCGGTGTCGAACGTGGGAGTGCAGATCTCCATTGGCGTGGGTGTGGCCAGAGGAGCGAGCGTCGAGTTTCTCTTGACCGGTGGATCATTTATGATGCAGTCTCTGCCAGGTCTGACGCGGAATCGGCTGGGATGAACCGACGACTCCAGCCTCATAATGGCGTGATAATTTTTCATCACCGATTCGCTGGATTTGCTCTGATTAATCTCGCCGTCGGCGTTCTTGGCTTTGGCCCTCTCGAGGTTGACGGACGAGACGGAAGAGTGGACCATCGGCAGAGCCGACACTTTGTCGGTCGGTTCGGGCGAGTAAACGTCCTGATTCTCGAGGTCCTCGAGGGACGTGAAGACATCCGAATCCGGTACCGAGGGCGCCTCGAAGAAGGATTCCCGAAGCGACGAGGTCAGCGGATCCGGACACATGAAAGATCCGAGACACGTGACGTCGTTGAGGTCACTTCCGCTCGTGCAGGCTTGGAAATTATTAACCGAGTACGAGGACGGTGATTTCTGATGCTCGTTGAAGTTGGAGAGTACTTCCTGACTCCTCGACGACTCCGACCATCTGAGATCCGAGGGTCTTCTTGAGCTGAATCTCGTCGAGTCATGCTCGGTGAATACCGTGCCGGAAGGACGTCGCTCGGAGCTCATCAGAAGGGCCTCGGCGAGTTCTTCGGGTGCTATTGAGAATTGAACTTTCGATGTTGAATCACCACCATTTCCGTGGTCCGTACGGAAAGTCTCTTCCAGCTGGGTTTTCCCCTCCTCGCAGAATGCGCTGAAGTCCTCGACGTTCAGGAGGACGTACGGAACAGTCGGGTCGGAGAGTCTCGTTGGACTCGGCGAGGAGGTCACGTGACCGACGCGATTCCTGAGCGCCGAGCTGGACTGGCGATCGGCGGTCGACTGGCGATGACGGTGAATCCCGCTCGGCGGCTCTTCCTCTTTCAGGGAACCGAGAGGAAGAGGATCGACGGGACTCGGTGGTTCCGAATGAATAGTCGGTACCATCAGACTGTCCATGAATCGCGAAGGCTCCAGGAGACCCGGACGATTTGTCCTCTCGATGCCGCTTATCGACTCCGAATGCTTTATCGCGGTCTCGGATTTCTGATGAGCCTTGCCGGGCCGCGACGGAACTTCGACTATCAACTCCTGCACCCTCCGCATTCTCTCGTGATCGGCGCCGAAGAGATTGGCGAGCTTGTTGGTCGTCAGCGTTATCTGCATGAGTGGGTACTTGAATTTCGGACTGAGACGACCGGCGATCCTCGGGGTGTCTCGGATCTGCGTGTCCCTGCAGGTCGTCTCGTAGTCGCTCGTCCCGAGCGACGTGCCGCGACGTCGACAATTCGATCTCTTAAGATTATCGATCATCCGACAGTGGAGTGTGTGCCTGGCGTTGTCGAGACTCTGCACGGAGTAACGGTGACCGTCGTCGTTGACGGGCGAGCGTCCGTTGTAGATCTTCGACGTGCCGCTCGAGACGTTCGTCGCTTTGATGTTCGGATCCGACATCGAGGCGAGATTGGAGTTTCTTCGTCTGCAGAGCAGCGGATCCCTGCAGAGAACCTCGCTGAGGTCCTCCCCATCGCCACCCGGACTCTCCGCGTTCAGCACCGGATCGGACATCGTGTTCAGCTGAATCTTCCTCTCGCCACCCTCGTCGCTCTTTAGATTCTGATAGGATATGAACTTCGGTTCGTCGAAACGCCTCGAAGCCTTCGAGCTCGGGCGCTTCGTGTTCAAACGACGCAGATTGCGAATCCTGTTGAATGTCGGATCGAGCAGATACTTGAAATTTGGAATCTTGTTGATGTTGTGATTAGAGTCTATCAACAGATTTCTGTCTATCGCGTACTCGGGTCTGAGCATTTTCGTCAGATCGTGGATGTCCTCCTCGATTATGTCGCCGGACATGCTTCCGGCTGAGAATCGTCGACGTGAACCGACGCCCTCGGGCGATATGTCCGTCTTGCCGCTCATTCGTTCGCCGGGCAACCTTATCTTGTCCCGCGGCTGGAAGGGACTCTGGTGCTTCGCCGCGAAACAATCCTCCACCGGTGGTCGACGAGCCTCGCTGCTCTTGTTCACGTCGGCAAGTTCCAGATTCGTGTTTGAGCCACGACGAATCGGCGAGCAACCGTAACGGCTGGGGTGGATGCCGAAACGGGTCACCACATCCTCCGCTATCTTCGTTGCCGCCACTCTCATCTCGCCGTGATGGAAGGCGTAGATCCAAGGATTGGCACCGCTGTGGGCCAGGATCGGCAGACCCAGCCAGACGACCGCCCACTCCGATAGTAACTTCGTCCCGCAGAATATGTCGACCAGCATGCAGGCCTGCGAACAATCGACGAAATAGCACATCGTCAAGGAGGGACTTGAAGTGTTATACAGTGGTAATTTTTGTCTTGCGAACTGACGGTTTTTAAAGTTATTTTGGATTTTTTATTTATTTATTCAACACTATCGTCGTCGGGACTAGTGGAAGAGCACAGACGCAATTCCATTCGGTTTTCATACTCCAAATCGTTAAAAAAAAGATTCGATTAAAAAATGAGTACTTTGCGATACTAGTGCGGAAAAGCGGAAGACCGCTTTTTCGACGAAGGTTGTGAAATTGGCAGCACGAGCCGAAGACGAGTGCTGTCTGTGATACCAGCTGAAGGCGAGTGTTGCCTACTTCCTAACCACCGTCGACAGACCGCTTTTTCGTACAAGTATCGCATACTACTTTATGTCACTCGGTGCGAAAATTGCGGTTTTTTCGCACGCTTCGCGTGCGAAAAGCCCATTTTCACACCTTGTGAAATAAAATTTTGTTCGATACTCGTACGAAGAACGTTATCTGGACTCGTGTGATTGCAACACTCGTCAGAAAACGTTTTTTCGCACTCGTATCGAACAAAATTTTATTTCACATGGTGTGAAAATGAGGGTTGCACAGGAGTGCGCAATTCCGCCATTTTCGCACCTTGTGATATAAAAAAATTTGTCTGCAAATGCGTGCCATGGTTTGTCCATAGAAACGCGCGATATCTTGGTACAACGATCTCGTACCTAGAGGGGATGAAAAAAAAGTGTAATAACGAGGTTTGTCGATCCTCGTTCAGCACTCCTTTCCAACTCCCCAACTTTTTCACTGTGCCTCCTTCGTGGAAGCAACGGCACATGCTTCGCTCGAGGGACATTGGAACTTGTTACACGCGGCTTTAAAACTATAGTTGGCCGAAGTAACAAGACCGTCGTACTGAAACTGTCCCGAACTTCCGTACTCCTGACATTTCTAGCAAACGAATTTGCCCCCTAAAACGAGTTTCTGAATAAAAAAAATAAAAAAATCGCACGTGTCGCTGGGTAGAATTTGTACGAATAACTTTTAATTCCCGATAAATTGCGTCGAGT
The DNA here is from genome assembly GCA_958510785.1 of Exephanes ischioxanthus. NCBI lineage: Eukaryota > Metazoa > Arthropoda > Insecta > Hymenoptera > Ichneumonidae > Exephanes > Exephanes ischioxanthus. The sequence goes on along the minus strand of OY294024.1, from coordinate 17,601,229 downwards.
TCTTTGCGCTGTTGAATGAATTGTTCTTTACTGGATAATCACAGTCGAAACTGGCTCTCGGTCGGGACGCCCGCGAAATCTTCCGGCAATCAATGTCTCCCTCGATTACTCCGAGCAGTTCCAGACTGTAATCAGACTAATCGATACCTCCGTCGATCCAGAATTACGTGCAATTTGTCCGCGATGAATCGCTAATTCGATCGACCCGAGCGCCCTTCAATTGCGACCGGAACAATTTTCCAATATTATTGTCATTATCTCATTATCGCGGCAAAAGATAGAGAACGGGGAAAAAAAAGAGTTGGCGTTTACTCGTGTCGAGTTCATGTTTATCCGGGTCACTACCCAGACGCGGCTATTCTTACATTTCTATAAAAATAAAAAAAAATCCTTTTTCTACTCTTCAACCGTCACTGATGACGTTATTTACTTGCTTGTAATCATCGAGTCTGGGGGAAAATAATCTGCACGATTTAAACATCATGCATCTAAAAGGGCTCCACAAAAAGAAATTGCAATTTTTTTTTTTCTATGAATATTTGAAAGTCACAATTTACTGGGAGGCTCCTTCTTTCCACTGAATCACCTCTGAGTGATTAATCGATCCACCGCCGTTACTTGTTTTCAAATATTTCATTTTTTTTTTCCTCAAATTTCAATCTTTTCCTTTTTGTTTCTATAAATATTTGAAAGTTACAACTCAGTGAGAAGCTTCTTCTTCCCGCTGAGTCACCTTTGAGGTATTAATCGACCCATTGTCATTACTTATTTTTAAACCGGCTTGGTATAAATAGACTAGTTGAAGGGTACAGACAAAGCGTATGAGAACATCGGAGTCAGCAAGACTGACGTGATTACCTGAAAGGGTAGCCAGAGTACGAGAAAAGCTCCCACGGTGACGGCGAGAGTCTGTCCGTAACGGGGCAGAGCAAGAGTCTGCGTCTGATGTCTAAACGAAAGTTCAACGGTGTAGATGGCTCTTGCGTGCGCACGGGCAACGAGATAGACGTACATGTAACATCCGAGTAATACAAGTGCACTTGGTGCCCACACAGCGACTACGAGGAATACTCGAACGGGAGGTAGCACGGCTGCACCGAACCGGCAGCTTCCACTGAAACAGAATTAAAAACAGACGTGCGATAATGGTCCGGCATACTTTTGTCTTTCAATCTATAATTTTGCACCCTGAGAGGAAGCTTACGATAGTAATTGAGTAATTGAGTAATTGAGTAATTGAGTAATTGAGTAATTGAGTAATTGAGTAATTGAGTAATTGAGTAATTGAGTAATTGAGTAATTGAGAGATTGAGTAATTGAGTAGTTCAGTAATTAAGTGCACCGAAAAAAAGGTTTGGTAATATCAACCTCACAGCTGCGGTCATGGAAAATTGGTTTGAATCAATCCAGGTGCATTTAAATAAACTGCACCGTTGTTGAAATAATGAAACTGGTGCGGTTGTGTTAATGGCGGATAGCAGTTACTGCGATTAACAACGTTGATGCAAAGTGAACCAAAACTGCATTAAATAAACAACTTTTAAATGCTGATGTAACTTTTTTAGTTAACTTAACTAAATATTTCCTTCGTCATCCGCAACGGCCGGATTTGGTTGATTCAAACTAATTTTTTTTTTTATCTTGCCAAATCTTTTTTCGGTGTAGTTTAGTTGTTCAGTGATTTATTAGTGATTTATTTATTTATTTAGGAACGATTGATGTCAGTAATTCAACTATTGACGTGTACACCCTTTGAAAAAAAGGATCCAAACCGGCAAATGAAAATAAGATTTATATTAAGATTTTCTTGACGCGTTTCTGGTTCACCGGACCCACGTCTGGGGTTCCGAGGTTAATATTTACCTCGAAATTGGGCGAACGCAGCGTAGCAGATAGACTCAGAAAGGAACGGGATATCGTAATTTCAATTTTCTGTTATCTATTATCTTTTCGTCATTCACATTTCGCACACGGACACGGCAGAGAGTTTCTTTCACATCGGGGAAGAAAAATATCAGCTGGTCGATAGTAATTGGGAACGATGTTTATAGAAAGGGAGTTGGCTGACTCAGTTGAATCGTTTGTTTTCTTTTCCCCCGTTACAAAGCAGGAGAAGAGCTGCGTGGCGAGGGGTCGGCTCGGTCTTGGACTCGCTCAATTCTACACCCTCCATCGTACATCCCCTCGTTCCACCTTTAATACAGGACAACGCGAACCGAGAAAGGAAATGAAAGAGGACGGGGATGAAAAAAAAAATGAAAACAAAAAATTCGCCTGTAACACAGTCTGGTATTAACTCGGAAAACTCGGAAAACTCTAGAGTTTTCTGCGGTGTTCCTCGGTACGGTGAACAGCCCAACGGAGGTATTATAATGATAATTTGTATCCACCGCTACACGAAGCGACAACTCCCTTTCCTAAAAAAAAAAACAAAATAATACTAAATCAAAAAGAATCTCGGGTTCATCAACGTGTCCAAATTTTTTTTTCGAAGAGATCTGAAAATTACTTTCGATACCGGAGGCTGCACGTGCCCTTTTCTCTCCGAAGCTCTTTTTGTCCTTTCTTACGAACTGGCTCTGTCGTTTGCGATCAAAAGAAAAATAATGAAAATGAAATTAGACAAAAAGTAAACAGAGGGAGTTCTCCCTTGTTTGTTACTGGGAGGATGCGAAGGGGGTTCGAAGCGTTCGCACGGCGTTGGAAACACTCGATTGTGAAACTTGCTGGATGGGCACCGTTGCTGCCCCCATCGTCGACGCGGAAGTTTGAAAAAAGTGAGAAGAGATGCATACTACACGCAGCAGTAACGACGACTAATGGGGGTTTTACGCCGCACATTGTTCGGGTCGTGACTGGTGAACGACGATTAACGACCCCGTCGGGTAATGGCCGACGCTGGTGGCCAGACCAGCCCTGTGTGCAACGCTGCGGGATATACCGCGGGATGACCTCGTGAGGCGGTAAAAGTTTGCGGTATACGAACTATCCATAAACCGCAGGTCTAACTTGTTTCTGGCCGGATGCGTCGACCTCGGTTACTTTCTCGTGAGTTTTATTTCGAGGGGCAATAACACTGGGGAGTTTAACTTTGCGAACCGGGCGAACAGCGTTTTAGGGCCAAGTGTGTAGAAAAAGATACCAAGAAGATAACAGTGTACGTAGTTAAAGCGTTTTAGATGATACACTTAAAAGAAAATGTCAATGATTCAAGTAAAATTTGCTTACGGGCTGCCAAAGGAAACAAAAAATGTTGTTTCGATTCTACTTTGAATTCGTGCAATTTCATATCCGATTGAAACGATAACATGTCACCTTGACAGTCTTGTCGTCGTTGTTTCGATATCATGTGAAATTGTAAGAATTGAAAGTAGAATTGAAACAAAGGCCTTCTTCGTCGGCGGCCCGCCAGCGATTTTTTTTAAAGTTGATTTAGTTGATTTAGTTGATTTACTTGATTTACTTGATTTATGACTACAGCTTCTCTACTCAAATACGTATAGGGAAGAACGGGCAAAACGGATCGTTTTCCTTGATTCGAGACTTTTTTCGTGACGCGAAAAATTTGTTAAAATAGTCCGTTTTGCCCCGCTGTCTTCCATCCTTCAGACGGTACAATATGATACTCCCCAAATTGCAAATTTGCTTAAGGTCCAGATATATATATATATATATACACATATATATAAGATATGTGAATGTTACATTAAGGGGTAATTGTACGGGTTTCATACCTGTGCGACTGGGTGAGTCCCATTATATGAGCGTAGATGAGAGGCGAGAGCCCGACCCCGATAGCGTAGAGCCAGAAAACAGCAATGTACTTCTCGACGCTGCTGTGCGTTATGATATTCTTGTAGCGCAACGGTTGAGCCAGAGAAGTTAGCCTGTCGACGGCAATGGCGACCGTGATTAGGACGCTGACGCTGCAAAGCGCTATCACTATGCAGTACGGTGCTATGCAGAGGGTAGAAACTTCCGCGTTATCCGGGAGTCCCGAGAGCTCCAGATGCATACCAAACGGCATGAATACACCGACCTGTTGATCAAATTATGTAACCACGATATTTATTTATGTTCATCGTCATTAAGAGCATTCACTTCAACCTTTCACTAAATTCCCTTCATTCCGTTCAGGATTCGAATTACGTAATCGTCGAAGCTTTGCAGAAGAAAAACATCGTATTTACCGAGATCAAAATTAATTTCTCACCGAAGGTTAAAAGTCTCGTATATACAGCGGTCCGATTTAATACGAACAAGACACAGACTAAATAAAATCGATTTGACGAAGGGGATTCTATTTGTGGAAAATCACAATCCACGTGCTGCAATGGCATCCTCTTGCGTCAACTGGATTTTATTTAGAAGGCATGTTATAATTACCACCATTCATTTGAAAAAAAAGAATAATTTTCAAAATTCAAAATTCAAAATTCTCACCCCAAAGTCGCTGACCGCGAGGGAAGCGACGAGACAATTGGATGCGGTTCTCAGTCTCTTGTATCGGTAGAAAGCGGCCAGAATCATCGTGTTGCCGCTGATTGTAATTGGAGCGAGGATGAAAACTATCGAGACAGCAAGTACGATGGACACGGGATTCACCTCGGTCCGGGCGTCGACCCTCGTCACCGTCGGCAGAAGGGTGCTGCTGCTCGTAATATCCCCGGTTACGGAGCTTCCCAGTGCTTCCGATCCCAGGGTAGACATTGTCCGCGGAAACAAATCTTCTCCTTCTCTCCTCTCTCGCCACTCTCTCTTCGCGCGCGATTTCCGGAGTATCGTCCCGACTTCGAACCGACCCCTCGTCCGCTCGACGAGCAGTCAAGTCTCGTCCGGAAGCGGGGTATCCATCTTTCCGCCTCACCACCCCCCCCCCCCCCCTCCCCCCCCCCCCAGCGACGAACCCTCTATCACCGGCGCTCTCGAACAGTAATTCCTCACTGCAGCATTCAACCTTGGTTGTCCACTTTTCTCTCGTTATTCGTGTCTCTCGAGAATCCTTTTTCCCTGTAAGCTTCCTTCCGAGATCTTATCTCGCCCCACGAATCTCCCGACGCGTGACGAAATTTCGCAACACGGAGCCTCCAGCTCCGGAAGATATTGGCCCCATCTCGATCCCCCGTAAGCTTCGCACCATCGAGGTCAATCTGAAAACAAAAAACCAAACATACCTTTTATTACTAAGATACATTTTTTTTGCTGTTAAAGGAAAAAAAAACCTCGGTGAAAAATTGTAGGCCTACAAATATACAGTAGGACCGAGCTTATGCGACCTTCGATTATCCAAGCCTCCGCGTTATCCGAAACACCCAAGTCCGATGTCGTCCGGTGAGTCCGATCTCGATGAGGACATCGTGTTGTACGGAAAAAAGTACACAAGATTAGATCCTGCCCGAAGTTTCGGAGGCGTTTTATCGTGATGTTTGAGGACGTTGAAAAACGCAAAAATGGACTCGAAAGGGGTAGCCTTGGAATTTTTTAACGAAATTTTTATTTCATTTTAAAAAATAAACTGCCATGTATATTAACGTATTTTTTCCCGCTGAACACGAATCCGCTGAGCTTTTTGGGCCTAAAGTACAGTGAGTGATTTAAAATATCGATTTTATGGACGAAAAATTGTATTTTTGGGATTTAGATAGGAAATATTGAGTTGGGAGTAAAATAATTGTTGTATTCGTGATCAGCGGGAAAAAATACGTGGAATATAGCCTTGAAAGAAAAAAAATCGATTGAACCACGGTTTTTCCATTTTTGAGCGATTTTTGAAAAAACGTCACTTTTCGTGATTTTCAAAGGCCGATATCTCGGCTCCCAGTGGAGCTAGGGAAATTCTGAGGAGCCCATCGTGTTGTACGGAAAAAAATACACAAGATTAGGTCCTGCCCGAAGTTTCGGAGGCGTTTTATCGTGATGGTTGAGGACGTTGAAAAACGCAAAAAATGGACTCGAAAGGGGTAGCCTTGGAATTTTTTGACAAAATTTTTATTTGTTTTTTTAAAATGGACTGCTATGTATTTCGACGTATTTTTTCCCGCTGAACACGAATCCGCTGGCCTTTTTTTTGTTTCAACTTCATAAGTCTTCTTAATTTTCCGTTTGACTGTCGTTTTCCTTGGAAATTCGAGAAAGGTATGTCGCCCGGAGGGAAATCCTGGTGTGTACGCTGTGTCGTCAATATATTCCGATACGCGAGGCTATGGCTACATGTTCGTACGTAGTAATGACAAACCTCCTAGGCATATACGCTGCGGCGCACATTGCCCGACTGGTGTAATATGGAATAAAAGAAGGGTATATACTCCGCATGCGATGATGTACTTTGCCCGTCGGCAATATTGCTTGAACCCGTCGTACTCGCAGACTCGACTCTAAAAGTTACATCGGGCGTTCCTACGTGTGGTCAAAGTTGCTCCGCTTCTGGTCCAAATCCCTCGTGTGTGCGTTATACCTACACTCGCCGCGATTGCGCACCACGAATGTATGGCGCGAGGGGTCGTTTGCCCGACCAAATTGCACGCTCCTCTATTATTCCTATGTCGGCGAAGAATTGTCCTGTCACTGTTGCGCTCGGTTTTCCCCAATTTAATATACGAACCTGAAAATGCGAGTGCGAGTTTTTTCACACTCGTATCGAAATGTACTATTTTGTAACACGTGCACGAAAAGTCCCGCTTTTCGTGCCTGTAAAGTGTGGCGAAAGTGGCGCTTTCTAGCAGAGGATGCGCGAAAAATGCTGTAGATACTAATTTTACACGCTTGTTTCCTTTTCGCACACTTTTTCAACACGCTAGTTTCTTTTCGCACACTTTTTTCACACTCTAGCTACTTTTGCGCAAAAACTGCCATTTGCCCACCGAGTGAAATAAAAAATATTTTGAAGGAAAAATCTTTTTAATAAGCAAACAAAGACAAATCAAAATAATAAAAAAAATTGGTGGATGGTATTACCCGAGTGCGATGGGTAGCAACGGGAAGAGAAAGTTTTTCTTCAATTTTTTAATAATGACTCCTTGCTGTTAATTTTGCTATTAATTAAACATCTGTATTCGTACAAGAAAAGAAACAAATATCTACCCACATTAAACATTTCTAAAAATATTCATCAAGTCGTTTTTCTTTTTTTCAAAAATCTTGATTAAAATATTTTTTTGATTAATATAATAAAATATTTTCTTGACGAGAATTTTTTAAAAAGATTTCTTCGTTCTTTTTCTCGGTCAAGTATGTGCCCTAGAAGCTTCTTGGTTCTTGCTCCCGTGACTTTCCAATGGGTTCACGCTGTGTCGCGTCGACCTCGGTGTTGTACCGCCTCGTTGTGCGACTCTTGTCCTGATAGATTATTCGCTAGCGGCCGCTTACGTTCCGAAGACCCTAAAGTTTCGCGTGAGCACCGAGCGGAGACCGACTCGCAGCTTCCGGCTTTGCACGCTGCATCCACTTTTCCCGCCTTGTTCCCTTCCCTGAATTTACCTCGAAATTTATGAAGCGAAAATTCAATACTTCCACGGAAAAACTCGCTCTGCCGTATTTCAATTTCATTTTTTTTTTAGCGAGTGAATTGAGTTATAAAAAATTAATATTAAACTTTGAGAAACCCGCTGTAAATGCGAAATATTACTCGAGAAATTGCTTTTTATTCAAGAATTCGTCATTCATAGTAACGCACAAAGTTTTCAAATTAAATCCCATCTTAATGGCTTTTTTTTGTTTCTCTTACCTATATATCCGAAATTATTGCGCAATATTTTAGTCGAACAATGAAATGCGTAAAGTAACTTTGATTCTTTAAGGTTGTTGTGGGGCTGAGTCAGGGGAGGTGAGGTACGAGGGGAGCGCCCTATGCTCATACATTGGGCCGATTGAGTCTATTAATTAAAATCAATTTATACTATCCGACAACAATTTGACCGCGTTATCGTTTACAGTTCGGTGCTCGTGCCTTAATATTTTACCTCTAAACTTTAAGAATTCTTATTCGACATTTTTTTTTTCGTTATTATTATTTTTTTTTGTGTAGAGCTCTCGTCCTCTCGGGTGACTCGATGGCTCTCCTGCAGAAGTTTTCTGCCCGCGGTGACGCTAAGCACCGTGCTTAAACGCCGTTCCACTTTCGCCCCCTCCGTTGGAGCTTCTCTCTTCTCCCGGCTTCTGAGCTACGAAAACCCGGTGCATTTTCTCCCTTTCGCCGTTATGGCAGAAACGTCTGAAACCCGTCTCTGACGCCACCTTCTTTTTCCTTCTGCGCACTCATACTTTTTTCCGTCTTAATGGCGGAATAGTTGCAAGCGGCAGCCCGTAAGGAAACGCCACTGAGGGGGGCAGCGGTGTTTTCTCTCCGGAGAAAATCTCTGAAGAGTCGCAATGCTACTCGATGTGTCTGGGCGAAGGTGCACGCAACTCCGTAGGTCAGGGATGTTACACATCCAAGAGCTTCTCGCCCGTTAACCGATCCAACGATCTGCGACTTCTCATACTTAAGGTCAGACGCTGCCGCTATAGGCGGAAGCTGGGCAAAATGGACCGAAACAATTCAGGCCAAGAATTCGTTTAAATGTCCGACGTTTAAAAAAAAACCTACCAACGAAAAGAAACATTTTTCGGTTTCTTTGAACGCGTGAAATTTTGTAATAAAATAAATAAATTCTACACATATATATATAAGAAGGCAGGTCTATCGTATTACGCGCCCGCTAAATAAATTAAAAAATTCGTTATAAAAGTTTATCTACAGTCGCGTTTCCGGCCGCACCTTTTTGGAAACTTCCTGCATAGGTCAGTGATGTTACGCACCCAAGAAGTTCTCGCCCGTTAACCGCCCCAACGATCTGTATCTCCCCATACTTAGGGCTAGGCGCTGCCGCAGTAGGTGGAAGCGGGGCAAAAGGGACTGAAACAATTCGTTTAAATGTCCGCGGTTAAAAAAAAATTCCAAACTACAAGAAAATAAAAATTTCTTAGTTTCTTTCATCGCGTGAAATTTTTTTAATAAAAAAAAAAAAAATTATGAGCATCCATACCGTTGATACGGACGAAAGAAGACTGCGCTCTCGTACACGCCCATGATCTCGTACACATGATCCATGATATACATAAATTAAAAAATCAATTATAAAAGTTTGTCTGCAGCCGCGTTTCGTCTGAACCTTCTTGGAACTTTCTGAAAGCTGAATGCGATACTCTATCGAGTATAGATTCTGTAGCTTTTGTGACGACGAAAATCCCGACCAGCTTAGAGCGTATAATGAGCGTTCCCCCTACTCCGGTAACTGTTCGTTATCCTCATCGAGAGTTTCGAGGACGTGATGTGAAGTATCCTATGCAGAAAGAAATTCGTAGCCTTGACCAGGTTGTGGAGTTTCAGCAACTTTTGTATATGGTCTTTCAATTATTCTATATGGATAACGATACTGTATATATGCATATATTTATATACACGGGTTACCCGTAGCTGTGCATAAGACTGCGCATAATGCACTCAGAACAATAATTTATTTGACGGCCACCGTTTATTTGGTTTAAGTAAAATATTTATTTGATTTAAACAAATATTTATTTCATTTAAGTAACTATTTACTTAATTTAAATAAATATATATATATATATATATATATATATATATTATTTTTTTAAATTAAAAAACAAATGGTAAGCATCCATACCGTTGATACGGACGAAAGAAAACTGCGCTCTCGTACACGCCTCATGATCCATGATATACATAAATAAAAAAATTAATTATAAAAGTTTCATTTAAGTAATTATTTATTTATTAAAGTGAGTAATTATTATTTTCATTCGATATTTATTTTAATAAAATTAATATTTTTATTAAACCAAATAAACGGTGGCCGTCGAATAAATTTTTTTTCTGGGTGTGGCTTATCGACGGGACAGTCACATCCGGTATTATCCGAGATTCTCGTATTTTTCTTCGACGCGGCATTATTAGAGTTCAGAACTCTAGCTCGAATGGGAATCGGAAATCCTTGCAATTTCTATGGGGTAGGGGGGGGGGGGGGGGGGGTGGGGGGAGAGGGGGGATCTATCGAAGGCGAGAGAGGGCGATGAAAAGAGCAGAAAGAGGAAAGCTCAAAGGATGAAATTGCAAGGTTTAATTTAAGCTGGATCGTATTCAAGACCTATTTGCGTTGACATTGTTAGTTTCCTCGCCTACCGGGGTTCAAAATCGTCCCATCGTTGAGTTTCTAAAAGAGTCATAATTATATTTTCAAAATCAGTGCATGTAAGATGTACGGCCCGTTTCTTAATAACCGCTAAATAGCAGGGTGTATTACCTCTTATTTTGCGGTTGTAATAAGTACTACCAACCACACCAGAACGCTCCTCGAATGCTTAAAATACAGTATATTTCTCGATAACAGTACGCGGCAAAACGACACCGAATCTGGTAAATTAGCGGTTTATATGGTTTTTTTTTTTTCGCCGATCTCAACCGGTTGTTTTTGTGGTCAATTCATAGTCGTCCGTCCCGACAGGGATACGGAGTTTAGGTGGTCGGTAATTCAACCGTTCACTTTAACGTTCGTGGATGGGACGAAGTCGACCCAAATTGGACGAAAGGGGTCAAAGTCAGCCAATAATATCATTAATCATGTTTAGGAACGTGCAAACAAGTTATCATCGGTAAAAAAAAGCATTAATAATTTTTTTTAATCAGTGCAGATAGCCGCGCTCGAGTACGATACGAAAAACTAATGAAAAAATATTGGATATCCGAAAACGGTCAACGCGCGAGCATTAATCGATAGCGTGTCGCACCGCTAACGCGGTGTAGAGAAGAGAAGAGAGAGAGAGAGAGGAGGAGAAGATGAGAGAGAGGAGAGAGAGAGAGAGAGAGAGAGATGAGAAAGAGAGAGAGAGAAGAGAGAGAGAGAGAGAGAGAGAGAGAGAGAGAGAGAGAGAGAGAGAGAGAGAGAGAGAGAGAGAGATGAGAGAGAGAGAGAGAGAGAGAGAGAGAGAGAGAGAGAGAGAGAGAGGAGAGAGAGAGAGAGAGAGAGATGAGAGAGAAGAGAGAGAGAGAGGAGAGAGAGAGAGAGAGAGAGAGAAGAGAGAGAGGAGAGAGAGAGAGGATGAGAGGGAGAGATGAAAACAGCGATATTCGGTAAACAAGATAACGATTTCGCGGTAATCTGTTGGAAGAGATGAGAAGAGCAACGATCCATGACAATAACACGCGAACGAGGGTGGGCGAGGGATTTAAAAGACCTTGTAGAGCACCGTACTAAACTTCCGCTAAATAATGAGAGCCTGTTGTCTGCGATGCAATCAGCTGCAGCCGACAGTATCGTTCCACAACTTCAAGGAAGATATTCATATAGGCAAATAAATATCAGCGCAATTTATAACAAGCGAGCAAACGAGCCTTACCTCATATCCAAACCTTCGTCACAACGAAATATGTATTAAAAAAGTAAATGTTTACTTGTTTATCTAATATGTTCTTCGCTTCGAGTAATTTAGCAATATACTAGTCAACGGTTTACCGTTTGTTTTCTACCCCAAACAACTATTTTCTTTTTAGCGCACCAAGTGTGAAATATTTTCTTGTTTTCTTTTTCTTTGTACATAAACATAAAACATTTAATAACTTGTTAAAATGTAAAAAGGGAGTTTTCCCGTCCACTACTGTAAATAAATAAATAAATAAATGAATAAATAAATATAGTTTTTAACGCTTGTCATTATTAATATTATTATATTTATTTATTTTATTTATTTTTCTATTCCGATTCTTTTTTTCACGATCGAACAGTGAAGAAAATAAAAATCGAAGAATATCTAATGTGAAATTAATTGATCTAATGGAAACAATTGTGTTGCCGCATTACTGGAAGCACTTGCGGTCCAGGCTATGCCGTCGCTAGAAATCTTTGCCGTCGCCAAACCGTTGTGGAGATAAAAGGAATAACTCGAACAGGAGAAACCGTGGAAAAGACAGTGAGTACGGTAATCGTTGTTCCGGCTTCGAAAGAGATCGGGCCATTTTACTGCCTTTCCTGCAGAACAACCACTGCAGATACAACGCTGTTACATATCCCATACATGCAGCCAGCGACTCCCTCCACCCCCAGAATCGTTCGCAATCGTACATATAGCTTTGACGAGCTTTTTCGCTACAGGCTCCTCGTCGTTCGCATCACGTTCGAGACAATAACGCGCCACATAACCCGAGACAATGCTCACCCGAGCGAGCAAACCAGATACCTTTTTCAGATAATTTTCCCATCACGATTTTGTCAAGCGTAAACATGTACGATATGTACTATAAAGGTAGGGATATATACTATAAAAAAAATATATATAAATATTTACAAATACATATTGTAACAAAGCGAAGAGTAACATTATTGAGGACAATTCGGAATTGGTGTGGGTAGCGGCCTGGCGTAGCTCAAAAGGAAACATTCCCAAGTGTTCCACGAATATATTTCATGTCAGCACGATCCAAAAACAATGTCTGACAAGGGTGCACCGCCGTAAGGGGGGTAAACGACCCTTAAGATTTTTTGTTTTTTGTTTTCGTAAACGAACAGTCCGATCGAAATAAAAATAAGGTGACGTTAATGCTTACATAAAAATAGAATTTACATGTTTTTGCTTTTTTTTTTCTAAAAATCACTCTTATAGGTATTGAAAGGACGGGGAGTATGTGTACTTCAGTTTCTCCATCAGTGTAGTTAGCTAATAATAGGGACGTAAAGAGTTGGCTAGTGATGAACTTGGCTAATAATAGGGGGTGGGACAAACATCCATACCAACGAACAAATTCACAGTTTTGTAAAATATATATAAGAAGATTGTGTACGTTTTGAACTCCCTGTGTTATGAATCTTTCTATTCTTGACTGTGCATAATAAAATATCTATCTATATTTATATCAATAAATACTTCTTTTTCTAAATATATATATTTTTTTAGTAGTACAGTCACGTGCCGAAACTTTCAGCAGTTTGAAAAATAGAACGAATTTTCGAGGCTCTACACCAGGCGGAGGGTGTTCATGTCATTCGATACTTTGGAAAGTCTTCTCCCTTGTAACCAGTTCACTCTCGACCGCACTTTTCTCGACAACGATTCGCGGGTTTTTCTTCCGGGATGTTCGAAGAAAAATCGCACGTATCATGTACGCTCGTGGTTTATACACTCTATGTACCATATGGTATATAAGCGGAGCAACGTAAAACCCTATTACGGGAGTATGGAAGATTTTCACCACGTGAGACACGTGCAGCTCTCCCAAGAACTTCGTCGTCGTTGTTGAGGTTTTTTTCCTTTCTTTTTTGGGTGGGGTTGAACGTTACGCGTGGCAAAATCAGTTCGGATCTCGGCCGGAAAATGATGCGGCACGGATAGAGCGGGTTCTAGTGAAATAAAATAGAAATAAAAAATGGAATGCAGAAAACAAACATCTAAAAAAACAGATCGGCCAAACCCGTGCGATGTATCTCTATACATTCTTTGACGAGTTTAATTAAAATCCCCTCGCATCTCCGCGGGCCTCGCTGGTCCACGTGCGCCGTTCCGTTTCGCGCTACCGGAAATGAATTTGCCGCGTCCCGCACCGCTTCGTGTTTTCACACCCTTGCACTAACGGCTTGCCGATTTAGGGGCTGCGAACGCCCTTCGGCGAGTTCCGGCTCGAAAAGTATCCGCCGGCTCCGACCGACGGAACTTGCACGATTGGGCAAACTACACCGTGCTGTGAGTGGGGCAGAGGAAAAAAAAGAGTAAAAAGCCGCTGGCGTCGGTTGAACGGGCCGAGGTGCTTTCAATTCGAAATGGAAAAAAGCTCTTGACCACCTGCGTCACTCGGAACTCGAGGCCGTTTTGCATCTCGAGGTTGCTGAAAATCCTCTTCTCACTCGCACCTCGAGGCCTCGATAAAAAGTCTCATCGACGGACGGGCACTTGTTTATTTGTCGAAGAACAGTGAAGATTCACTGGTGCGATATATTGGAAAATAAAAATATGCATGTAGTGGTGATTTTTTAGATTAAAAAATTGGAATGATAAATACGGTATAAATTTTTGGTATAAACAATTTCACCGACGGACGGGCACTTGTTTACTTATCGAAGAAAATTGAAGCGCGATACACTGACGCGATGTATTGGAAAATAAAAATATGCGTACAAAGAAAAATGGACGAAGAAAAATGTTTATTTGGTTCATAACCTAATAATAGAGCATATAATAGAGCATTGATTAAATTTTAATATATTTATTTGTTTGATAGTATTATTCTTTTTATTGACGTGTTCACGACTCTATAATGCGCGTTGCCGGATAATAGCCGTGTTTTGTCTTGGTGCCAAGTATATAATCTCTTTGGCGCGAATAATATCTATTCACAATCGTATTTTCAATGATTCGATTTCTTTGTGTCAAAAAAACATTTATTTTAAAGTACAAATCAATAAATAGTCAGTTCGAATAATTTGTTTACTGAAAGTAAGAAAAGTCGTTATTTGAATCTAATAAAGATTTTGTTAAGGCAACGAAACATTTATTTTATCTTAATAAACGTCATTTGAAGATCGAAATTTATTTGATTTGAATAAATCTTTTTTCAGGGTGTGGAAACAAAAGTATGCACATCGAGGTAATTTTTCCGATAAAGATAAATTCTAACGACAGGTATAAATTTCGAACGACTTTGCCTATTAAAAAGTTTCATCAAATCCACAAAGCCAAAGTTAATAAATCCAGATCACTAATAATCACCAAGATATCGAATAAACAATTGAATTGATGGGAATAAACAGACGCCGAAATTCCTAACGTTAAATAATATACCATTATAATGAATTTCCGTTAACGACATTTGCTGATTACCCGTTAACATTTTTTTTATCGCCATCGGAACATTGTATATTCAAAGTGAAAGTTTGCATATTGGTCTGAATATTGAAGTTAAATTTTTTGCTCGGAAGCGTGGACATCGGAGTTGTTAATCGTATAATCTATAACGTTATTGACACGACGACTGTGGGCGTGGTTTCGCAGAAAGGTGATATTAGCATGTGTCTAATGCGAAGCGAACTCAGAGCGGGGAGGGGGATGCACGTAACATATAGAATAGAGTTGTTGCGGTGCCGGGCACCTTTGAATGGTACGTACGTACCGTGAATATACGTATTCCTGGGGCTATCGCGTGTGGCCATGATATTCAGTTCTCTGTCAGACTCATGCATTCTCGATTAATCCACCCTTACAATGTAAATACCGGGGAGGTTTCGCACGGCATCTCGATGCGCGGCGTCGAATCTGCAACTCATTTAGTTTCTCGTCTATGTCCTGAAAGCGTCGCATCTGCGTCCGTCCGGTATATTCCTTTCATGAAAGCGCCTTCCAGAGCTCGGCAAATTCCGGCTGAAACGCTGCGAAGCGGCGAGCAGGTCGACCGTCGCATTCGCAAACTCATCTACTGAGAGAGGAGAGGAAACTTCGAATTCATCGTCCGATGTGATTCGAGGAAAGCCTCCGCGTCCTCTATGATTCTTGATTAAAACGCGCAACGGGAAAGAAAGTTTACGCACCGGAAACTCAGTCTCAGAACACATCGATTACTTACGGAAAAACCCGATATTTCACGCCTAACGTAAAGTTTCTATGTAAAAAAGCAAATGGCGTGCAAACTTTGGAATAAAAAAATATATCTGCGAAGCGTCTCTGGGTAATCGAAAATTTTGATTGGGAATAAATTGAGAAAGTTGTACAAAAAATTGTACGGTCGTTGTTACCGGTCGTTGTTACCGACTTGCACCCAGAAAAAAGATTTATTCAAATCAAATAAATTTCGATCTTCAAATGACGTTTATTATTTCAATCATTTGAATCAATCGCAATTGCTTGAATCAAATGTAATTACTTGAATCAAATATCACCGCAACATAAAAAAAAGTTCGTGGTATGATCCGAAATAGTCAAGTCCCGACGATTGTTTATTGTACGATTCGCGCGTTTCCGTCCATCAAGCACTAAAAGAAAAGTAAAAAAGAGACAGGTGTTACGTCTTTCAAAATTACCCGGCAGTCGATTTAAGGTGACAAATGCGAGCAAGGACGGTCGCTGTTGCGCTTCGAGTTTATAAACAGCCGGGGAATTCGTTTTCCGTCTGGGGGGGCGTCGCATATCGCAGTCTCGTACACAAGCGGTACGTGATGCCATGCTCGTTCGCCATCTGCAAGCGTTCAACCACCGTGCGTTGTTGTCGGGCTAACTTCGTTCGCCGTCGCGTAACCCAGATACCATGAATTCTTGCGACCCACGCACCTAGACCGCAGGCTACCCCGCCGTTTCGTTTTGTTCATTCACGTGAAACGTGACGATTTTCCACAACCTATAATAGACACGCTTGATTTTGCATTGACTATAAATAAATTATCGTACACAGAGCGCAACCCGGGGAGCGAATGAATTCCCAATCTGTGAGGTTCCGGTGAGTCACGTAC